>CM045573.1:19870924-19992278 GCA_024721245.1 Mitragyna speciosa
TTTTTTTTTTTTTTATATCAATTACTGTTATATTACGTATTTGTTGGCTCATACAAGTAAGCGAACCTCTTAATAGTGTATTGGTAAACTCTAAACTATTAATTATACACAATTTAAAAATATAACTTTTCAAAATTACTTAAATTTTCACCTCCGAAAACCTCATATCTATTGTAGGTTCTGAAATTTGATCTCAGTATCTGCAATGCAACAAGGAAGACCTTACTACTTTAATAAATCCATTACCTGCAGCACGGGAGGCCTCAAGGGTTAAATAAAGACAAAAATGCAACTACTACTTTAATTTAGTCGGAGAGGCCTTCTTTCACTTTATTTTCGGTTAATTGCTGCGAGTCCATCAACATTTCGTACGTTTTACAGCGTAATAATTTAACCTTATTTCGCTGTCACTTAAAACCAGTTTATAATAACAAAATTTATAGCCTGCAATCACAAAAAATCATAGACCTAGTAAATCAAATTCTTCTTTGAATAATTCTCCGAGTGCATGAAGGGATAAATTTGACTCGAGGAAATTAATTCGAGAGTTTACTTTTGTTTTCTAGACCATCAAAACAAACACCTATATGTATATATTGAGTTCCACCAGATACCATCTCCAATTGATTGCATCATGCGGATGGAAATTGTTATTGGGGCCATTATCAAATATAATTAATTTTTATTTAATGATATTTGCACTCGATGGATCTCGCATTATCCATATGATCCTTCTTCTAATCCCTCTTGAGCTCTCCTTCAGAACCAAGCATAAAATGCATATGAGGCCGCGGCATAAATTATTCAATAAAATGATTACACTTGTGATCACTAATAAAATATTGTGTTTCTTTACCTTTGCAAATACGGAGAGTGATGAATTTGGGGGATAATCATCGAACAGGTATTATGATTCACCAGCTTAGAGATGACAGAATTATGACACTAATATATGAGAGTTCATTGTGGCAGCGATGAGTGACTTCCGAAATTTTCAACCACTAGTACTTAAGGAGTTTTGCTGTTGAGAGATTAACATTTAACCTCAAGAAAAGCTTTTCATTTCTCCAAAAAAAAAAAAAATTAAGGGAGTTTTGCTGTTGAGAAATTAACATTTAACCTCAAGAACTAAAACTATATAAATTATATGCAATTCCCACCCAAAAGTTCATGGACGAAACCTGCATGCATGCCCTGCCCCTGGTGTAATTTTAGTGTTCTTTTATACGTAGATGACGAAAACTGCTACGTTTGTTTGTATATATACAAAAGTACAAAAACCCTTGAAATTGCAGCCTAGAGACGTCAAATATAATATCGAAGGAGAGTGGAATTTACGTATTCTCTTTAATTTCCCTCTATTAATTAACTGTTAAGCTCAGAGGTCAAATTTTGGTTGGACGTTGAAGTTGACGGGTGAAAGAAAAGCCCGTCTCCACTCTCAGGTCAGCCGTCAGCACCCCGCCAACCCCCCCCCCCCCCCCAATGCCCAACCCTCCAAAAACGATACCTGCTAGTCTCCTCCCGCGAGTCACCCCTTCTCCGGCACCTTCTTTGACTCCTCCCAGCAAAACAAAAATGGAAGGAAAAAGCCAAGAAACAACCTTGTATTGTCTATGGCTTTGATTTCTTTTTCTTATCTCATCTGATTTTAGACTTTTTAAGTCTTCATGAAATTCAATTACCATGTCCAAGTATTTTTCAATCCCTCCCCTTCATTTAATAGTTTGCACAATGCAATCAGCAAGGGAACCTAAGCATTTACGTCACCCATCTCATTTCACATTCTGCATCTTCTACTCTCTCTCTCTCTCTCTCTTCATTTGACGTTTTCACTAGGCGTCCATACCATTGGACTGCGATAATAATGGCTCCGTTTTAATAGAATTATTTAAATTTTTTTTAGAATTATTTAGAATAAATATTTGGAGCATTTTTGTTGATTTAAAAAAAAAAAAGGGGGTTTGGATTGTGTAAAAATTTTTAATTTATTTAAAAACTTTGTAACAATTTTAACAATCTTTTACACAATTATTCACAAAAGTAAGCACGTTTATGTTCAAAGATTTACTTAAAAAAATTACGAGTAACAAGATGAGATTCATTGTCGATAGATTTTTTGATGGGTTTTTATGGAACGAGCACTTGTGTTGAACGCTCGTGTTTATGTTTTGAGCATCTGGTACCGGTGCTTGTTTCACAAAATTCACTGACAATGAATCTCATTTTGTTATTTATGATTTTTTTAATTTTTTTTAAATAAATTTTGAACATAAACGTATTTGCTTTTATAATAATTGTGTAAAAAGTCCCCTAAAATTGTTACAAAATTTTCAAAAAAAAAAAACACTTGAAATTTAAAATGAAAACTTGGTAGAAAATTTTGAACAAAAAAATTTTTTAACTTTTTCTCAAAAAATTTTCTATCAATCCAAACACGCTTGCAAAAAAAAAATTTCTTCAAAAACTCCAAATAATGGTATCCAAACGGAACCAATATTTGAGTAGCATATATAATATAAGACCTTTATAGCTACAAACTTTTAATTCGTTATTTAGAAATACTAGTAATTTAGGTCCAAAATTTGTTAAACCAACTCAACCACGCCAGAATTGCTGATTAAGCAATTTTAGCAACAAATGAAGAAGCAGATGTAGCAGCTAGCAAATCAAAACGACATACAATTACGTAAATGAAATGGCTAAAATGCAATGCAGAGAATAAATACTGCCGCACAGATGGAGTGGAGATTGAAGATAAGGGGATGGAGTTGACCCTTTCAAATGTCAAAGCGACACGCTTTATTTTTGGTGGTGGTTGTATTGTAGGTTGGCATAATTGACTCTTCTTCTTCAATGCCCGCCTGTTCACTGCATTGGAAACGAAACGGGCCAACGGAGGAACTTGTTTATTGGGGGGTAACTGATTCATTCCTTGCATGGTTTGTCAACTACCAAGCTGTTTTTCAAAGACAAGAGTCTATTTTAAAACGGTGACGCGTAGTGGACCGTTTTCTTTCGAAAATTCTTTTTTCGGATTAGAACTCTCCTTTCTAAAATTCCAAGACTCGTGCGGGAGGCGTAAGACTGCTCATTGGACTTTGATTTTATATTATAGAGTTGTCAGAATTTTGCAGCATTGAAAGCAAATTTTTCCAGGGAGCGACGGAGATTTTCTATCATGTCATCATCTGTGGTGGTCCGGGAAGAGGCCAGATATCTATCATCCATTTGGTTTCTTCCTACTGCCAAGGCCTAAGTTTCACAACTATTATTATTTCAAAAAAACAAAAAAAAACATTTCCTTTTGCGATGTCCCAATTCCCATACTCACTACATGGTGATGTAGGATGTAGTTCGTCCATCAGACTATCCAGAAAACCACCAGTAGTCTTACCCCCGCACCCACAAAAAATGAAACTATTAGTAGCTGTTATTCCTTTCCCATGTCAAAATAAATAACAGTAGTAGTTTTTCATTTTTGCCCACAGTGGATCAGAATACTCAAGGTAACTCTGTTCCGGTATTAACGAATTCTAATCTAAAGAGAGAAAAATGACAGCACGCCCTTTCCCATTCTAATCCCACAAGCAACTTGTTTTCAAGAGCCCAACTAGAACTGACTCATTAAAGGTGGCCTAAAATATGCAAAAAAAGGGGTAGCAAACGCAAGTCCTTTGACTAAAAAGTATAAATTATACATCTATATCTCTATACTTAGAACATATGCAGTTTCATACACATTAAGTTAATACATTCTTGGAACTGATATTCTGGACAACTTCCCAGCAGTTACTGGCCAAAAAATGACTACTCCATACTAAAATTTCGACTTGTTCGTGCAGTAAGTTTTGAAAACTATGAATGTAAATTAAAAACTCTTAACCAGCATTCTTACAGTGCTTGCAGAAATTTTCTTTTTTCCTTTTTCCCCTCATATATTTTATTTTCCTCCTCCAGGTACCTACATATGGTCCATCAGAGGAACTGGGGGTGGACCATATGAATATCTCCATTCCCCACAAGCCAAGCACCTCTCAATCTCAACACTGTTGTCTAGGGTGCAAAACTTACAAGACCAGACCTTTGACTTTGTTACATTGCTTGCACCTTTTATGGTTCCGCACGCTTCACAGACAAGAGCCAGGGGCTGTAAAAATTAAAACAGGAGAATAAGTACCCAATCACTGTGTAACAATGAGGCAAAGGAGGAGGCAGACCGATCTTTAGATGAAATATATATCTGTTGCATTAACAAAAAGATATGGTTGTCTGATAAGGAGCTATAAGAACACTATCAGATGACATTTTTCACATTTGCATCCAAGATATGTATAGGTAGATGATAACAATGATGATGATGATAACACATCTACAAGTTTCAGCGTTCAAACTGTAATTAAGCCTTCAGCACCTGGCAGTTTCAAGAAAATTAAATGTTAAGAACTCTCTGGCTCTGCAATAGGAAGAAAAAGAAATGGGCAAATTTACCCGATTTAGTAAGGTACAAGTGCTGCACTGCCACAACAGCTGAGGATCTTTAATACCTTCACTTTGTGTAGGGCCAAGACCTGATGTCAGATTTGATCCATTATCTCTTATAGCAGAGGATTTAGAACTTCCAGAAGCTTCTTCAATTTTTTCTGCAGATTTGGAACCACACCATACATCATCATGTAATCTCCTTTCTGCAGCCATAGCAGCAGCTTGTATTGGGCTCAAAGCAGCCTTAATGCTACTGTCACCACCAAGACGCATTGGTCCAGATGGCAGAATTGCCACACGGTGTGCTCTATTTTCTGCCTCGGCCAGTGCAGACTGCCGGAGTGATGACAAAGGAGGCTGTCGAGAAAAGCCACCCAGTCGTCTACCGGGTAGATCAAATCCTTGACCAGTGCCTGTAATTCCCTTAACCATAAGATCTTCACATTCCTGAAAAATGTTGGTTAGCAACTCCGGTGTAGGAGAAATATCTAGAAAATCAATTGAAGGAAAAACATACAATTGAAACTGATATTAAAGTGGGGGTGCCAGAACCCGAAGGAAATCCAACAAAATTTCCAATGACAACATAGGTAAACTTAAATAAAGAAACAATTTGGAGTTTGGAGTTCCGAGTTCCATTGTGCTAACATAAAAAAATTAATTACCTTTCTAATTTCATCCAAAAGGTTGTAGAAATCAGCATTGTGGGGTCCATACTCATTGTGGCAGAGCTCGTGAAGCATGGTATCAAGAATCTGATTATAAGGGAAGAAATCCAACTCATTGTTTGGCCGGCGCAATCTTAGCTTAACTTCTGCACCTCCTTCTATATTTAGACCTAAAAGAGACGGATTCACTGGGCTACAAGCCAAATACTTCTGATGAGCAGAGAAACAACACGAACGTCGAAAATGTCTAGAAATAAAAATATCAATATAGAAGAGCAAAACAAAATCAGTACCAAAATTCAGAAAGAACTTTGACTTTCCACTTCCGTTGGCGCATAATAGGTTGCACCTGTTTAGCTACTCTTTCAAGAATTTCCCTTGCATCGTTGTCTCGAATCCTCCTTAGAGGTTTGACTTCCCAGACCTTGTTAAGATCATTCAAATCCATATGGACTGGGAAAATCTTAACCAAAATTATAATAAGATTCCTTCAATTCAAAATATGAAAAAACTTATGATAAGATCTCCTATGGTTCAAGAACTCGAACGCTTCAATTCTGAAAACCTGGAGAGTTGCTATTTAAATAAATTCCATCTTCGTCTGGTGAACCTTTGATTACAAACCAAGCTTATAGATCGATGGCATGAACTTCAGAAATGCACACATTCACACGGAGGAAAGATTTAAATAACGACAACAGGCATTGGATTGAGTGAGATTTCTGTCTACTACTAAGTTTTTAAAAAGTACTGAGTGAGAATTGTGCTTCTGAAAGAGGTTATACTTTCCCATTTGCAGCTATCAGATAACCAAAGATCGTTCTTAGATATCCGTCTGGATCAGGTATTGAGTGTGAGAAGAGAAGCTACTACATCATAATATGAATTTTATTTACCTTCTAAATAGTACAATTACAGAGCAAAAGAAGCTTAAAACCCAAGGGTTTCCTTCCAACACTCTCAAGGAAAACTATAACACAATGACTTTCTCATCTGTACTTCTGATTATGGGAATTTTGCACATAGCATAAAAAAAATTCCACATCCTCCTCCCCACAACCAAGCTGATGAGAATAAAAAAGCCTTCGCATAAACTATCAAAATGCAGAGTGTAAAATTGCCATCTATTGCATGTCTAAATTAACTATGGAAGAACCAAGAGACTTCTCAATCATTTGGTAAATAGTAAGAATATTACCATGTAGAATTGCTTCAGAACTTAGATCAAATAAATTCCAATATCCGAGACAAACCTGAGTATTTCACTGTATCCATAAAAATTTGAGCTTTTAAGAGATATAACAATGAGATGGTCATTAATTTACAGGTAATCACAGAAACCCTAATCAAAAGATTGTAGCTTTTTTATTTTATTTTATTTTTCTTGTGTGTCCCTTAAATAACAGAAGGATGAAAAAGTGCACCTATTCTTAGTATTTTATCTATGAACAGAACAGCAGATAAAAAATGACAGGTGGAGAATACCTTGATGAAGACAATAATATTGCAGAAGCAGGGGAGAAGACAGGAATTATCCTTTTTAAGAAAGTGCCAAAATGGTCTGCAAATGAAGGGGAATTAAAATTAACGAGTAGTGTAATAGGATAGAGAGTTAATAATTTCAGTATTTGACAACGATGGATCTTATTTTTTATCTTGAGGAATAAGAAACCCACTTACCTCCACCCACAGTCACCAATGATCAGTAGGGAGGGAAGCCCCCCAAGCAAATTACCAAACTGATGACGACGTTGGCGTGCCGCGACGACTGACGACGTCTATGATGAACCAAACCAACCCTTCTGATCCTCCGTCCCTGGGAAGTGGGGCAAAAAATAATAGTCCCTCCGTCCCATTTTGACAGACTTACAGGTTTTTTCACACAATCTAAAAAAAATTAATTAACTTTTATTGAAAGAATGAATTAATCTATGCTATTACTAAAATACACGTATATTTATCATTAAATATTTATATTAACTACAAATATGAAATTACACCGTAAGTCAAATTAATTCTATTTGATATGTGAATGCACGGTTTGCTATGCACTTTTACTTATAACAAAGTAATTAAATAGGAGTATTTTAGAGAACTTGAAAATTAACTACATTCTTCAATTAGAAAGTGGACTATAATTTGGGACTGGATGAAAAAGGAAAGCAAGACTATCAAAATGGGACGGAGGGAGTAACAAATAAGGGTTAATTACTCCAATAGTCTTCAAACTATTTTATGAGTGTCAGTTTAGTCCCTAAACTTTTATTTGTGTCTATTTGGTCTCTTAACTTTTACGTTAGTGTTTAATTGGTCCCCACTACCAATAAATGGCAAAATTGCCCTTCTATTTATATCATATCCTATCTTTGTTTTTGCTCTGTTTTACTTTTTATCAATTTTCTTATATTTTTTTATTTATTCCTTTAACTCTTCCCCAATCATTATTCGTGTTCTCAAAAAACTCAACCAAACATTACCTTCTTTATTTGCAAGTTTATATTGATTGATTTATCTGAAAAGTTTAGAGTGTTTTTCATAATTCTTGAGATGAAGAAAACTATTTAAGAAATAAAATGAAAGAAAACTTCAAAAAATTATTAAATAGAAAAACATAAGGTTTAGGATTTCAATTTTATTTACTTGATTGTAGACATTTATGTCTTTCTTTTTTAATCATTTTCTTAATTTTTCTTGACTTTTCTTCTTTTATTTGTCCTTAGAGATCTCAAGAGAATAAAAAAAAATTCTAAACTTATCAAGTGAATAAATCAATATTAACCTAAAAAAAAAAGAAAAGAAGCTAATACGCAATTAGGTTTATAATAATGTGGACAAGGATAATGAATGTGGAGAAAGGATAAGTTAAAAAAAATATAAGAAAGGAGATAAGGTCAAAAAGTAGAAGGGCAATTTTGTCATTAATTAGTATTGAGGACTAATTAAACACAAATATAAAAACTGAGGGACTAAATAGACACAATTAAAAGTTGAGAGACTAAATTGACCCTCATAAAATAGTTTAGGGACCAATGGAGTAATTAACCCTAACAAATAATAATAAAAGATGCCTAGGCCCAATAATATTTAACAAAAGTCAAGACCGTCTAAAATGAATCTAATTTGGAGTGTGTACTGCGTGCACCACGCGCGCCACGTGGCGTGCGACGTGATGCACTAGAACCAATCACATATCACCAAATAATACAAGGTATGACCCACCATTGCCACATGGCGATAAATTATTGGTTCTAATA
Organism: Mitragyna speciosa; assembly: GCA_024721245.1. Taxonomy (NCBI): domain Eukaryota; kingdom Viridiplantae; phylum Streptophyta; class Magnoliopsida; order Gentianales; family Rubiaceae; genus Mitragyna; species Mitragyna speciosa. The sequence goes on from CM045573.1 coordinate 19,879,332, forward strand.
CACCACGTGGCAATGCACGTGGTGTATTGTATACTTTTCCATCTAATTTGGTTGAGTTGGCCACCACAAAAACTTTAAAGGCTAAATAAGATGGGAGGTCAGGAGTTCAAACCCTGCCTCCCATCAAAAATCTAAATGGGTGCATAATATACCCGTTTGATAGGATAATATACTGTTAACTATTGACAAAAAAAAAAAAAAAAAAGAATCCTTTACCAACCAAGTATATAGGCCGAAGTTCGGGTCTGGACAATTGCAATTTTGCCATGAGATCAATACAAGAAGTTATAACAAAAAGAGATACAGTAGCTTAATTTTAGGCAATTTGGGAATGGCATGCATAGGAAATAAGCTGAGCATTTTAGTGTTAAGGTGAGCATTGGTTTTCTCTTTGTTTTTTTTAAGTAAAATCTAAGACAAAGTTGGGAGGAATCAAACTCCTAACTTCATAATAGCCAGAAAAATCTCGGACCTAAACTATTATTCTTACACAACGGAAGAAATAAAGAAAAACTAAGAAGAATAAAATGATTTTGAGTCCAACAATGCAATAATAAAATTATCAAAGAAAAATTAGTATATTAAGAAGTAGAAAAGAAAGAAAATGGACGAAAGGTTTCTCCCTGTTGTCAAACGTGAAGCACAAAGCAATCAGCAAGATACGCTAGTTTGATCTTTGGTCATGAGGTGTGTGCTTTTTCCAAGATTCTTTTGCCTTGGAAGCTCGCAGCAGCAATTGCTGATAGCCCATTCTTCTTTTCTAATTGGCATTAGTTGTAATTTTACCACAAATAGAGATGTAATTTCAAATTCAATGCTAAGTAAGGGCCAATGGAACCAGATGATCACGCTCATTAATCTTTAGTAAAGACACTGTAATAGAGACAGAGACGGACCAGAGGACTGTTAATAAGCCCTTCCCTAGTGCTAACCGAATTTCCCACCAAAAAGACACTGCTCTTTTCTCTACAGTTTACTCACTTCTCTGCTGCTTTAGCCAAGAAAAACCACCGCCCCCCTCCTCTTCTTTAGTCACTCTCTCTCTTTCACACATACACACTCGCGCACACACACAAAAACATACACTGCTTTTCAAGAACAGGTCCCAAAAACTCAGAAAAATTCAATCTTTATTGATCACCTGGCAACAACAATGGCTAAACCCCCTTACTTTTACTCTCCACTTCTGACGGTTTTAATCATTTCCGTTTTCACTTCTTTGCCCAAATCACATTCCCAGCACAGTAATTCTCTCTCAAGATTCCTCATTCTTTTAACACCATTCAATTTCTTTTAAGCATTTTGATTAATCAACCACATTTCTTGAATTGTTAGACTAATGCAGGTTCAAATTTTTGTTGTTTTTCCAGGTCTAAGCTACATGAGTTTTGTGTTCAATGCTACAGAGATGCCATCGGAGGATTACTATGGCTAAATCATAGTCGGAGGAGGCACCGCCGGTTGTCGATTAGCGGCCACAGTGTCGGAGAATTTTCGAGTTCTTGTTCTAGAAAGAGGCGGTGTTCCATATGGGAGGCCTAATTTGATGACTCAAGAAGGTTTTCTCTCAAACCTCATCGATGTTGATACCCACGATTCCCCTGCTCAAGCTTTTACCTCTGAAGACGGTGTTCCCAACGCCAGAGGCCGAGTTTTGGGAGGCAGCTGCGCCATCAATGCTGGTGTTTACAGCAGAGCCGACCAAGATTTCTTCAAGAAGTCAGGAATCAACTGGGATCTTAGGTTGGTTAATCAATCATATGAATGGGTTTAGAATGCCATTGTGTTCAGACCTGAACTCAAAAACTGGCAATCCACCATTAGAGATGGATTCTTGGAGGCTGGAATTGGGCCTTACAATGGCTTTACTTTGGATCATGTTGTAGGCACCAAGCTTGGTGGTTCCACGTTTGATGGCACTGGTAGGAGGCACAGCGCTGCTGACCTTCTTAGCTATGCAAAGCCTTTTAATATTAAGGTGGCTGTGTATGCTACTGTTGAGAGAGTTCTTTTTGCTTCTTCATAGGCTTTTCCTGCGCCCAGACAATCAGCAATTGGGGTGGTATTCAGAGACCAGGCATGGCAGTTCCACCATGCAATGGTGCGTGAAAAGGGGGAAGTTTTGCTTTCTGCAGGAGCTATTGGGAGGCCACAGCTTCTGCCCTTGAGTGGCATTGGGCCAAGGCCTTATCTTTCCTCATGGGGAATACCTGTGGTGCATCACCATCCTTACGTGGGTCAGTTTCTGTATGACAATCCTAGAAATGGTATTTCAATTGTGGCCCCATTGCCACTTGAACACTCATTAATACAGGTTGTAGGAATTACCACTTCAGGGGCTTATCTTGAAGCTGCATCAAATTTTATTCCATTTGCTTTCCCTGCTCACAGTTTTTTCTCTATAACCCCACCTTCTCCTGTCTATTTTACCGTTGCAACTTTGATGGAGAAGATTGTTGGACCCCTGTCTGCTGGTTCTCTCAGATTGGCTTCAACTAATGTCAGGCTGAACCCAATAGTAAGGTTCAATTACTTCAGCAACCCGGCTGATGTTGTGAGATGTGTAAATGGTACTAGAAAGATTTCAGATGTTCTTAGAAGCCACTCCATGGAGGATTTCAAGTTCCATCAGTGGTTAGGGGATCGAGATTTCCAACATGTAGGACCGGCATTGCCTATTGATCTATCCAATGACGGGCTGATGGGAGAGTTCTATCGTCAAACGGTCAATACCACATGGCATTTCCATGGTGGTTGCCTTGTAGGAAAAGTGGTTGACAGAAATTACAGGGTTATGGGAATTGAGGCACTTAGAGTTGTCGATGGTTCAATATTCACTGTATCACTTGGGACTAATCCTCAAGCTACTCTACTAATGCTGGGCCGGTGAGTTTCTGTTTCAATAAGGTTAAATACAACTCTATGTCCGAGACTAATTGCCTATTGTTGTGTCTTGATTTGACAGGTACGTTGGCATGAAAATTCTCAGGGGGCGAATGAGATAGACAAGACTGCTCGCCTTCATTTGCCATTCCAATCGATTATGTTACGTTATGCTGAGATGAAAGCACAGGATTACTACTTTCTTTTCTGCTATTATATACTGGCTTTTCTGTGACACCTAGTTTTATCAAAGGAATCAGATGGGCGGGTACTTTTGGCGACACGATTCTTTCAGAATAAGAAATGCATGGATGATGTCTTCTGTTACAACAACTGCAAGAAATTAAAAGAGCTAGTAAATGGAATGGATTCAATATTTAAGATTCACACACCTCTTTTAAATATGTCAATCATTTTTTTTCCCTTTGGTCCAGTTGATGATTCTTCGATCAGTGCCAGCTGTCACTTTTCATGTTGTAAATTGTATCTTGGAAGCATACGAATTTTCGTTCCTATCAGTCTATTCGTGGTGGTTTTTAGTTGCCAGGTATGTACAAGATTGTGGTTTGATGAATCTTAGAAGATTCACTAAAAAGATGGAATAGTGTAGAAACCAATTCAATTCTGTTGAAGCATCTGAGTAATCTCGAATCTAAAACAAAGATGGCTAGACCACGGCCAATTCCATGCTGAATTGTTTCGCCAATCAAGTGGTTGGAGAAGTCTTCTTCATTCATAACTTGAACCATAAAGAGGGAAAAAGAAGTGGTTGTTGTTGAAGCTATATGAAGCCAAAAGGTTTGCTGGATCAGGAATGTTTAAGCCTTTAAAGCTCTCAAACCATTTTCAAATAAGATCTGAAAATTATTCTGTTGTAATCATGTTTTGATAGTTTATAGCTCAATAATCAGGAAAATTACTAGGAATAGCTTTGATGCTACAAGGCAGGCAGGTACCGTGGCAGCCCATTACTGTCATTTGAAGCTCTGTTTCAATCAAGTACCAATGTAAAATTTGAAGTCTGTGTTGCTCATTTCACTTGTACGCTTGCTTAGTTGTTGAATATGGGGTCGAACACAGATTCTGATTTGTGTAGTTCTTATTTGGTGATGAACAAAGACAATTGTAATTTTCATTTGCAAAATGTGAATGAAGGAGCAGTTTTAATTAATTAACGACTTGAGGGAAAATTAGATGGATTGATCAGAAAATTCATGAGTTGACTGCAGCATTCTTCAGGCCTTACTTTCTCCACGAAGCATCTGATCCATGGTTTTTGACATTCGTTACTGATTAAATAATTTTGAACCTCCCATTTTGTTCAGGAAGTGGTTGGATTGTTGCTATCTCCACTTCCATAATAATAAAGTTCAAGAAACTATTGGAGTGTTATGTACTACCAACAGGGTTTGATCCCAAATCTCAAATAAGAATTCATTCAGGAAAGACCACCACTCTTTGCTGGATGGCTAGAATTAATTGCAGGTAGCAAAGACTTCCTCATGAGACTCAGGCATGATGAATTGTGACGATGGGCCATGGGCAAAGCTCCCAATAATTTATTTCTTCATGTGAGATTTTAGGAGTCGTATCTGTAATGTTAAAAGTAGTTGAGGAAAACTTGGCTACGACTGCTACTGACTCACAAGTGGTGACCTCTTTTTTCTTTTTTTCTTTTTTTTTTTCTGTGGAAACAAGTGGTGACCTCATTTCGATCCGTCTGGTCTTATTCACATACTGTACTGAAATCATTGGATGATTGTGGGTTCCAACAGTATTAAAAAAAAAAACTAATCTGCGGTTCCATTAATGAATAAATCTCACAATTTGAAATCTTATTTTAAAAAATTCTTAATGTACAAATTATATGCATTGTTCTTCCTTTGACGTCCACGTCCACTGGCCATCATCTTCTTTAATTGCATATTCAATCAATTAAAAAAGAATATCAAAAAGTGATTCCTCCGTATTCTTTATTTTCGATGCGCATTTTGCGATCATGTACACCCGAGACAGCTAAAGACCTCTCTAAAAATAATGAAGAATTACTACAATGGTCCTCAAATATTTGGAAAAATTTAAAAAAAAATCTTATTTTTCATTGTCAGTACTTTTACACATTTGGTCCTTCAAAGTCTTTGAAAAAACAACAAAAAAAATAGCAAAGTATTTTATCCATATAAGTTTCTATAAATCTTTAACCTAGTCGATAAAGAAATTTTTTTTGACGCCATTAGGTTGATCCACGCCAATGGATTACGTGCAAAGCGGATAGTAAAAGACAGTCTTTACTTTATATGGGAATCTCACTAAACCAATTTGGCCCTATAAAATAAAAATTAAGAAAGAACTTCAGTTGAGTCAACCCACAATTTTTATGTAATTTTGTGCATTCATTTATGTGAGACTTTTCTATTATTAAATAATAAATAATTAATCTTCAACGGTAAAAATTAATTATTTTAGTGACTAGAGTTGCATAAAGTGACTGTTGATTCACTTATTTAGGGCAAAATGCATATGGGGGTATATATATGTATATATATATATATATATATATATTAAAATAAATCACACAGTTTTAAGCATTCAAGTGGGTTAACTACGCAATAACTAAAGTTAATAACTTATGCCCATAACTTAGTGAACAAATGATAGGAATTGGTCTATTTCTGTAATGAAATTACAGCAATTTATCCTATTTTTAAATCTTCAAACATTTAAGCATACAATACACTATTGTGTGATGATATTTATTTTCATTAGAGAAAGAAAAACAGCGAATATGTGGATGGACACTACACTGCACATTATTTAATTGAAACTTTACCACTTCACGAAAAATAATTAGATGGTTGTGTTCGCTTGTGGGACTGTGAATTCTGTAATTGAGAAGCAGTCGCTTGTCAATTAAGTAAGCCACGGATGGGCCATACTTATCTAGACGAGGGTACACGGTTCACCCCACCTCACCATGGTTTGGTAAACCAAAGTTCTTCTTTTTTGAAATAAATACAAAGTAGCAGGCAGTAGAATATAATGGGCCTCAGAGCATGATTGCATTTTCTGATTAGATCCGCCTACGGAGATCTGGGGTCCAGAACTGATACCATCAAATGGGCAAGTGGGAAGGTTGAAAGTGAGTGGGTCAGCCTTCAACAACCAACACTTTTCGGACAAACCAGAGAGCATGAGCAGCATCAGCGCATTTGCCGGTGCTGGGAAAATGCCCCACCCTGAGGTGGGTACGCAACGCTATGACGCACATGCTTCAAACCTCGTAGGAAATTCTCTTCTATTCTATGCTCAAAATAATTACTAAGAGCCATCACTACTTAAAAAAATATATGAATGGTTTACATTAAAAGTTACTTTAAAATCTAAAATATACTAATTATTGCAGCCTACGATAATAATAGGTTACAATTTTAGTATCTATATTTATTATTTTGTTATTTATACGTACTGTTTAATTTGTCATACCAATTTGTTGAGGATTCACATAGAAAATGCGATTCCCATCATTTATCTATCCACATAAAATATGCTGCTAAATCATTATCAAAATGATAAAACCCTGTGTTCGCATTGTGAGTTTAATTATGTTTATTGGCACATTGCGTTTCATGAGGTGAATATTGTGGCTTTATATTGCTACGGGACTGTCAATTCTCTACATCAACTGCCTGCCTGTTAACAAATTCATTACCTAGTGTTACAATTTGATACCCATATTTAGCAGTTTATGTAACAGTAAAACCAGATCACCCAAAATGATCTCAAAGTCGATACAAATTTTAGATTTGAGAAAAATTGCAAATAGTCCACTAACCACTCCGTAGACTTTATTTATAGCTTTTATGTAGATTGAGGGTTTTGGAAGTGAAAGCAAATTTAAATTTTCAAAGAAGAGGAAGAAAGCAACCATCCAGATGTCCTGAAAAGTAAACCCCTTTTTTATTTTTATTTTTATTTTTATTTTTTTGCCTCTCCCCCACCTACAGAAAGCAATTGATGGGAAAATGATACCTCATCAATAGATTTTAGGACTTGTCAATTATACCACCTAATACTATACAAAGTGGTAGGTAGAAGGGTAAAATTGATGAAATGCATGTATTTTGACAAAAACTTTCTATCCTTAGGCACAATTATACAAGACATATCTCTTGTTTCTCTCTATATTCATAGAGATTCTCCCTCTTTTTTTTTATTGTATCCGAAACTCAAAACTAAATGGATGCAACAGTAAAATAAACCGAAGTCACGGTCATGGTTGGCCACAGGAATACCTACAATCCATCTACATCCATGTGTATTTAAAACCGTAGAATATCTCCCAACTTCTTACTGTCTCTAACGGCCACCAAGCCCAAATCAACCCCCAGTCCCCCTCTCCCCCGCGGCGGGGGCAACCCCATAAAAAAAACCTTCTCTCCCGCAGTAAAAAAAAAAAAAAATCCAAAAAAACATTAAATATACCACGTCATTGCTTGTACTAAAACTAATAATTTGTTATCACCTAATTATAGTAAGTTATACCTTAGGTTACTTGGTGACACATTGTCACGCCCCGTGCCTGAGACGTGGCACCCGCCATGCCCTAAACTAAGTTAGGACATAAGGCTAAATCAAAACAATTATCGTCTAAACATAACATAAGGCTCCAAAATATCAATATGCCCAAAAGAATCCATTTCATTCATCTTCCCAAAAGATATACAACATTCATTACAATTCTCTTCCTCAATAACAAAAATAGTTGGGAAGGTATGTATAACCTAATCCATACAAAAAATATGGCTATACTATCAATGCTATAAAAAATAACCTCATTCATGTCTACCCTAACTAAGACTATGAGGCCCAAAAATCTATCCAATCACCTTCAACAAATTCATCACCTGCGGAGTTAAATAAAAGAGTGAGTGATATAATCACCCAATAAGTAGTAGAGGTTCTCTTTGGGGCTTAAGTTTGTTATTCATACATAGGTACATTTCCAAATCAAAATCAAAGTCATTAACAGCATAACATGTGGTCAAGTCAAAACCATACACATTCAAACATTGCATAAAGCAATTCAAAGAAAAGAGAGCTCAAGTAGTTAGTGGACACATGATCCTGGAATTCCAATTGTTAACTATAACCCGGTTAACGCGGATTCAAAACCAACTATCACCCTGGTTGGTGCGGTTCAAGACTAACTATAACCCGGTTAGTACGGTTCAAAATAATTTGCTACCATTACCAATTTAAGGAAATTAATCCCGTCATATAACCATTTCACATACAAGAGCTTAAGTCAAGTATTCATTCAAATAATTCATTAGACCACATAACTTATTTCATAGAAAACCAAAGTAACCAAACGTAAGCCCATTTATATAAGGAAAATATCATCCCATTCATTTCTCATCATTAAAAACATTTGCAAGGTAAAGAGAATCAATTGCCTACTTACCTCACTTCAAGACTAATTCAAATAGTCGGAATAAGGGTAAACGCCGTCGTCACCTATAATACACAGATAAGACTTGTATCACATACTGATTCTATTAAAAAATCATAAAAGAGGCTTAAACCTATCTTAACACGCAAAATGAGGAAAAGAGGCAAAACTGTACTGACCCGCGGCGTCAACCGCGACGCGGCTCACGCCGCGGCTCAGCTACAGTACCAGCCGCGGCGCGACTGAGGTAGCGGCTCGGGTTAGAGCCAGCGGCCCCTCATCCGCGGTCTCATCCGCGGCACGGGTGGCACCGCGGATGAGCCCAGAGAGGCTGCTGCAACGAGCCGCGGTCTCATTCCGCGGCGCGGATGGCACCGCGGATGAACCCAGCAAGACGGCCTTACAATCTCTGCAACTCTCAAAATCCAAAATCCGACTTTCTCAACTCAACCCAACACAATCTAACACCAAAATAGCTTCAAATAAGGCATAATATGGTAAGGAAACACTATCTTAACATCATAAGCAACATATTCCATGAATCATTCTCAAAATCACACAAGATTTACAAAAGTCTCATACCCAAATTTCCTCAAATCCCTAACTCATCCACCTCACACACTTATCCCATTAGACATGCACTTTCTCTACTACTATATCTAATACAAGAACAACATAGTCTAAGAGCATCCAATAAAGCCATAATTTCGAATTCTCAAGCAAAATAATCAAAGTGTGAAAGAGCTAAAAAGAAGAAGTAGGGAAAAGAGTTACCTTGAGGGAGATTTGGGAAAAAAGCTTCAAAATGACTTCTACTAGCTTCCTTTGGGGATGAAATCCCTTCAATTCCTCCTTCAATGGGTTGAGAAAATAGGGAAGAAATTTAGAGGAATTCTTTCAAAAGGGAAGAGGAAGAGTGAAGGAAAATGAAAAGGGAATTTTAGTCTTTAGGGCAAAAATTGAGTTTCAAGAATTACAACTAAGGACACTACTTCTTATAAAAGCACACAATGGCCCAAGAAGGTTTAATTTTCATAAAGGTACACAATGACCTTAATATCACACACATGATTCTAAATGATTCCCACGATGCGCCTAATATAAAATCTACGACACAAAAACAACTGCGCAGAATACTCGTCGTTCCTTTCCTCCAAACTTTCGTCTCCAACAACTTTTGAAGTGAAGAAAATGGCTTCCTCCGCAGCAACCAATTCTTTGCAACTGAATCAACCCTTTATCTCTAACAACACCAATGCCTCTAATTCCTCCCATGAATGGACCACTAATAAGCTTTCCTTCCTTCATTCGTCATCCAACAACAACAACAATTATGCCTCCCTCAAACTCAGATTCAAACTCCTACAATTTCATCATAATATAGTACCCCGATCTAATTCGATTGTTAACGTTCTCAAAACCGCAGTGGAATCAGCCGACACCTTATTCTCCAAGACCCGTGACCTGGATTCAGTCGTCTCTATTCCCAAACCCACGATTCTTGTTTCCGAAAAGTTGGGAGAAGCTGGCCTGGGGCTGCTCCGAAGCTTTGGAAACGTGGATTGCTCTTATAATTTGTCTCCCGAGGAGCTGTGCAGCAAGATCTCGCTTTGTGACGCGCTTATTGTTAGAAGCGGGACCAAAGTCACGCGGCAGGTGTTTGAGGCTGCCAAGGGGAGATTGAAGGTGGTGGGCAGAGCCGGGGTTGGGATCGACAATGTGGATCTGCAGGCTGCTACGGAATTTGGGTGCCTGGTAGTAAATGCGCCCACTGCCAACACCATTGCTGCCGCAGAGCATGGGATCGCTCTCCTTGCTTCCATGGCTCGCAATGTTGCTCAGGCTGATGCCTCCATGAAAGCTGGTATATTATATTTTCTATGTTTAATTTTGTTCCATTTTAGTCGTTATGTTCAGCTTCACATCAAAAATTGGTCAACTTTTCTGAAGTTAATCAAAAGTTTGCATTTTGAATACTGTCTTCTGCTTTCCATGCCTGAGCTTAGTGCCTGTGATCCTGTGAGATCAGAAGTTAATTCCAAAAATTCATCTTTACAGTTATATGTTTATGGTCTTCAAATTACAAGAGTGTTGTTCGCCTTCGTATAAAGACAGACAAAGGGTAAATAAACATCTATTGCAGACTGGGCTGTATGAACGCTGCTCTGCTACAGTTTTGTCGAGATGTTTTACTGTTCAAATTTGATTATTCCCTCTTTCTTTTTATTTGTTAAATCTGCTTTTCTGAAATTTAAAGATATTAGTTTATGGTATTTATCCTGTTGATTCCCGGAACAAATCTCTATACGGAGGTTTGGGCTTACACTTTAGTTATTACCACAAATTACGTTGAGTTTGCACAGCCCTTCAAGAATTTTACTTAAAAATGGTGTGCACAGACCAGCAGTGCTTCTGAATGTATTTGGTGATGTATGAAATACGCTCAGTTTTTGCAATTCTAAAGTTAGCTTAGGTATTATGCTTGTCGTATCTGTCTTCTTTTGTGGGGATCTGGGGTTTATATTTTACTAGCATAAGCAGATCCACCGATTGATAGGACAAAATGTCTGTAAAAACTCAATTTTATTTTGTTAACATAATCTGATATCTTCGAGCAAATTGAAATTTGGTCTACCACTTTAAGCTCGAAACGAAGGTTACACTTGGAAATATGTAGCTTAAAGCTTGAATAAGCTTGTAGAGTAATGTGATTTTCCATTTTAGCATTTCACGGTGGTTGGATTATACTTGACCACGTGAAAACTGTGATTTTTCCAGGAAAATGGCAACGTAACAAGTATGTTGGTGTTTCACTTGTTGGGAAAACATTGGCAGTTATGGGATTTGGAAAAGTTGGCTCTGAAGTTGCAAGGCGTGCGAAAGGCCTTGGTATGCATGTCATTGCTCATGACCCTTATGCCCCAGCAGATAGAGCCCGTGCTATTGGCGTGGACTTGGTCTCATTTGATCAGGCAATTTCTACTGCTGACTTCATTTCACTTCACATGCCTCTTACCCCTACCACTTCCAAGATATTCAATGATGAAACATTTTCAAAGATGAAGAAGGGAGCACGCATTATAAATGTTGCAAGGGGTGGTGTCATTGATGAAGATGCATTAGTTAGGGCCCTTGACAGTGGAACAGTTGCACAGGTATGGTCATGACAATCAACTGTTATTCCTTTTGGTTTGACAGGTTATATTTTCCATGCATCAACCTTTCAAGTGTAACAATTAAAGTTGGATTAGCCTCCCATTTTGTACCTTTTTCAGCTGACTTTCACCCAAATTCCAATGCTTCCTTCTGGTACTCAACTTTTCTTTTCTCTCGTCATGTAACAGGCAGCACTTGATGTGTTTACAGAGGAGCCACCACCAAAAGATAGTAAACTGGTGCAACATGAGAATGTCATTGTTACACCACATCTTGGAGCAAGCACAAAGGAAGCGCAAGTATAAATTTCTGTTCTTTTGGTATTATTTTCCTCTGTAACTGACTGTCATTTTCTACTTTATCTTTCTTATTCTCTTTCTAAACATGCTTCAGGAAGGCGTTGCAGTTGAAATAGCTGAGGCTGTTGTTGGTGCATTGAAAGGGGAACTCGCTGCTACTGCTGTAAATGCTCCTATGGTTCCTGCTGAGGTAAGCACTTGGAGGTGTTGATGTTTTTATGACCCTTATTTCTTGTCTTCCATTTGGCTTACAAGTTTCAGCCTCCTGTCATCAGGTGTTGTCAGAGTTAGCTCCTTATGTTTTGCTGGCTGAGAAATTGGGAAGACTAGCTGTACAGTTAGTGGCTGGTGGGAGTGGCATTCAATCCGTGAAGGTAATTTATAGATCGGCTCGGGACCCGGACAACTTGGATACCAGACTCCTCCGAGCCATGATAACAAAAGGTATCATCGAGCCAATATCCAGCTCATTTGTGAACCTTGTCAATGCTGATTTCACAGCCAAACAGAAGGGCCTTCGGATTAGCGAGGAGCGAACCATGGTTGACTCCTCCCCGGAGTACCCTGTTGACTCAATCCAAGTTCAAATCAGCAATGTTCAGTCTAAATTTGCAAGCGCTTTGTCAGAAACGGGAAATGTTAGCATCGAGGGCAAGGTGAAGTATGGAATTCCTCATCTAACACGTGTGGGATCATTTAGTGCGGACGTTAGTCTTGAAGGGAATCTGATACTGTGCCGCCAAGTAGATCAACCTGGAATGATTGGGAGAGTTGGGAACATCCTCGGAGAGAGCAATGTCAACGTTAGCTTTATGAGCGTGGGAAGGACTGCTAAAAGGACAAAGGCCATCATGGCCATTGGTGTAGATGAAGAACCTGACAAGAATACTCTAAAGAAGATAGGAGAAGTGCCTGCAATTGAAGAGTTTGTGTTCCTTGAACTGTAGAGCACTTGTGCCTGTGTCAGTTGAGATGCTGGTTGATCATCAAAACATTAACGCGTTTTGGTGTCTTTCTGGGGATTATTATGCGAATAAAAAGCGATTTGCTAAAGCGATTTGCTAAAACCGTATTCCTATGTTTCTCTGCTTTCAAAAGATTGAGTTTTCAAGGAAATCCTGCTGTAATAGATTAAAGGAATTTAGTTATTTCTAGCCAAATGTCAGGAAGTTCGTTTCATTATTTCTACGGTAGGATATTGGAACTTCGTCAACTTGGTTTAGCGTTGTACATTGGCTTGTAATTGTGCTGTTTCTGTGGGGTTGCCGTCTTTGTAACGCCGAATCAAGTTAACACGTATAATTAGCCCAAAGATTATCCCTGTTTGACCAATGAGAAAGGAAAAACACACACAATTAAAGCCATTATCATCGATTAAAATTAATACAACAATTCTGGATAGCAAGTACAATTCGGTCACCACCATATACTAGAAATTAAAAGTTGTCACATAAAGCTATTTATAATCTAGGATACATCATCACTCAAATGGCAAACATCCAACCGCACTGATAGTAACTGAAACATTCACCATCCATCGCACCAAATCATGAACGTCATTTACCCCTGCACAAAGGATATGCAATATGAAACCAGTAAGATTGAAGAAAATGCAGTAACTAGTCTGATGTATTTTCAGAATAGCTTATTGCCTAATGGATCAAAAAGAAAGGAGATAGAGCTTAGCCATACGTGTTCATCATCAACGTGATGTTGTCCCCCTTCAAAAGTATCCGCCCTGAACAAAGGTAATATAAACATCAGAGAAGTGACACAAAGGAATAAGCACAAAAAGTCATGTAAAAGAATAGGAAGAAATGCATATTCAGTTTCTGACCCAATTGTTTAGTGGTCTTCTTCTTTACATTGACTTCCTCAGCATCATCCAGGACCAAATTCATGTACTCATCAAATCCCTGTCAAAATAAGAACTAGTGCTGTAAAGAATAAACTGATATTCTCTCTTCTGCAGTAAAGGAGTTATATGCACAAATTTGTATTAATCTCCTTCTCGGTACTTTATCATACACATCTCCAGCTACCCATCAAGAGACAGATTAAATGTAATTCATAGTACAATTCTAAAAAAGAAATGACAAGATATGATAGCACAATTCTAAAATAGAAATGACAAGATATGATGTTGGCATAATGTTGTACATATCAGAAAGTTAAGATCTTGTTGTTATTTTGGCAAATGGTTTAAAAAGGTGCATTTATCTCTACCCTGCAGAACTCAACTGCACACCTGAAAAGGTAACCCTCCCCTGGCTTTCTATAAATAAACAAAAACTGTCCATCCACCTCTTATATCCCTTTTCTTGTTCTTTTTCTTCCTTCTATTATCAATCCTACGATTCATTGTTCCTCTTTCGCACCATGGTACTTCATTACCTAATAGTCAGAACTCCAAAATTCAAAGCCTCCCCTTCGGCCAGATGAAAGGAGGATAAATTAGGCATGTTAAAGCAGAACCTACTGAGTAATTATAATTGGATGCAACTCCACAGAAGAATCGAGGTAAAGCAGATTTAGAGGGCAGATAGATAACTTAGCATAGCTTGGGTTTATTCATCAACTAACTATTGTATCTACACATAATCAAAAGAGAAGGAAGACAGATATCTTAACAGAGCTTGGGTTTATTCATCAAAACATAATACAATACCTCCCTAATGTAGAGCTAATAAGTTAAGCTGATAACGAAACCATAAAATTCAATTGTATTTGTTTGCGCTATATGGTTTGAGAGGTTCTTCCTAAGACGTATTACAATGCAATGATAAGAATTTAAAATTTACATCCACGTAACCATGTATATAGACGATCATAGATCAAAAGGATTATTAAATAATAATAATAAAATGAAAAAAAAAAGAAGAGAAAGACTTACAATGATGCGGCCCTCTATCCTCAAATCCTTCTGCTCAAAAAGCCAAATCTGAATTCGTGCCTTCTGCAAAAAGGTGAAAAATTCCACGTCGGTCAGGCAAACTTAAAACTACTAAACCAAAAATATAACAAATTATGCATTTAATTATACTAAGAGAAACAGAAAGAAAGAGTAGATAACTTACGCTTTGAAGAAACCTGAATATCAGATTCTGCATTTCGCACCCAAACAGACCCAAAAATAAAAAATAAAGGAAGAAGAATTGATTAAATATTATTTTTATTAATAACAATAAAAGAATATCAGGAATGCGGTGCGTGTGCAGGGGTGCAACGAGTAGGGAGTTAGTGAGAGCGTACAATAGGTTGGGTCATAATCCTCTGAACTTTGGTGCTCGCCATGGCTGCTGCTTTCGGTGGTGACGGTGGTGGTCTTTCGATGAACTTCCTCCTCCCCAAAAAACAAACCCTAAAAGCTGACTGAATACTGCTAATGACTAAACCCCCTTTACGCTTCGCGGTTTCGACAGTCCATGAACTTTGAAGTCGTTCTATGTTATCGGTTCCTTATTGTTGGTCCATCAACTGGGCTGGGCTTCTAAACTGTTTCGCTCTCTTGATTTATTGGGAGTAAAGGTGGGCCAAAAAACCCACTGGCTCGGAAACCCATCTGACCCGACTCTAAAAATAGAATATTTGAAAATTTTTTCCTCAGCGGGTCAGTTTATGGTTGGGTACCACAAATTTTGGATACAAATACAGGTTAGAAAAATAAAAACTTGCGAGTACCCAACCTAATGGGTAATTATGTAGATATAAAAAAATATATATAAGTATTATGGTAATTTTATTAGTCTGGCTATATGCACATAGTCGCGATTTGGATGTCTGCTTCGCAAACTATTGTTCGGCTTTATTGTCCTCTGCATTCCAAAGACCATCTAGATGATTAATCGGAAATTTGCCTCATTTGTAGCCGTCCGCTACAGTCCAAAGACCATCTGGACATCCACTTCCTTTGGGGGCATCTACTTCAACTTTTTACTTTCCTTTTTTGACTTCTTTTTCATTCCTAACTAATTTAACTACAAATACACATTGATATAACATTAGTATACATTGTAATTAGTTTGATAATCATTAAAATTGAGATAAATTGAGACTATAGAGTGGGTCCTCACGAGCTTTCAATTAGTAACATGAATTAGTGAACATTTATGATTATTTAATGAATTAGAGAAGTCAGGAGAATTTTGAAAGACCTTGGACTTTGGCGTATGATTTTGTTTTATAGTCTAGCCATTACAAATTTTAGTTAAAAAAAGAAGAAGAAGTTATGTTAGGTATCACGTGACCCACTTTTTTTTTTTTTATCAAATACTTGAGAACTGGGTACTCAAAAGCATTAGGATCTGGTTAGAGTCAAAAATTTGCTAATCTGACAAGTTAAGGTTGAGTCATTCACATTCCTTAAGAGGGCAAGTACTCGACTTGTGCCCACCCCTAATTAGAAGGACTGCTTGAGGCTTTTTGTTGAGGTTTTCTTTCATAAATGTTTCTCTACTCCTCAAGCTCGCATCACAATATGACAGGGTGTTTATGGGCTAGTTAATACCTACCACTCCTAAACCGGTGAATTGATTATTTCAAATTTATACATCCTTTAGCTTGTGGATAAATATTAACAAACCTGGAAAAATATATATAGCTTGTGAATATGTATTTGAAGCAATTTATAAAAATATTACACTGTAACATTATGTCATGTGGTGTATCAGCAAGTCACAAGGCATAGCGCGTAGCTATCCCGTGACATATCTTCTTTCATGTGGTGAAGTATCTCATCAAACAAGTAAGGCGCTACATGTATTATCATTGTGGGTATTATACATGAAATACCCATAGTTTCTTATTTAATAGAATTTGATTGGTGCGACTTCGCAGTGTAACAAGTCACGTTACTCAACTATGTAATACTTTCAAATTATATAGTATATATTATAGGAGTTTTTATTTATTACAAACTTTTTTAAATGTATCTAATCCTTCGCGTGATGCATCCATTTCCTTTCATATTTTAAATCTAAAAGAACTTTTTCCTCCAAAAAAAAAAAAAAAAAAAAAAAGAATCTGTAAGAGGTGGATCGAAAAAATTTGTGGGGGTCTAATTGAAACTCAAAATAAAACTGGGGTCTCCAGCCTTTAATAATATTCCCACGGAAAATTGGTACTAGTGTACAATAGTAAACATCGGGAAAAAGCCAAAAAGGGGGGAAAAACCAGAAAACGAAGAAAAAATCAATAAGCAGTCCAAATCAACTAGTGTTGTGGCGGTGTTGTACTGCTTGTCCGGGTATAGCACAAAGCCGTCGGTGGCCTCCTCAGTTGCTAGGGTTTAATTTCCGATCACAATTGATTTTGATTTTGTTATGGCTGGTGCCGGTATTCACCCCTACCACCAGCAATGGCCTCCGGCGGCTGCTCCTCCTCCTCCGCCTCCAGTCGCTGCTCCTCCTCCTCCAGCACCCCACCCGCATCCTCATCCGCATCCTGCGCCTATCCCCATGGATAATCCTAACCGCCTTCCCGTCGACGAGGTAAGAGATCTCGAAGAATGATTACTACAGTAGAAGAATGGCGAAGAAAGGAAAAAAAGTACTAGTAAAAATTGAAAAATTTTCCTTTTTTTTTTTAAATTCTATTCTCTGTAAGGTTCGGACAATCTTTATATCCGGCCTACCGGAGGACGTGAAGGAGAGAGAATTGCAGAACCTATTGAGATGGTTACCGGGATACGAGGCGTCTCAGGTCAACTTCAAAGGCGAACATCCCATGGGATTTGCCCTCTTCTCCACTCCTCAGCTAGCTATTGCTGCCAAGGATGCCCTTCGAGTATTTACGCATTTCCATATTCTTTATTACTTCTCTTCTTCTGTACTAAGTATTTTTGTTAATCCTGTTGGGTAGCTAATCATATATTTTAAGCATAACTATTTACCTTTTTCTTTTTCCTTTTTGGCAAATAATCTATATGGGTTACACAGGATATGGTTTTTGATGCCGAATCAAATTCGATATTGCACACTGAGATGGCCAAGAAGAATCTCTTTGTAAAAAGGGGTGAGTTTTTTTTTTTTTTTTTTCCATCTAAGTTGGGTACCAAAGCTTTATGGTTTTGAAAGCAGGTTTCTGTTGTCTTATGGTTGGATTATAGTTTTTTCATTTTTATGTTATTACATTGTAGTGAAAAAATGAAAAGGAAAAAGTTTAGCATGCAATTTATTTTGTTCTCTGTTTATGGATTATATTGTTGTCTAAGAGCTGCATTTAGTTCCAATATAGTGAAGTATGCTTTTTTTTATTTTATTTTTAAGGAGCAATCTTTGTATATCTATTGAAGATTCTGGTGGGTTCTGTTTTTTCATCTACTTCTCAGAAATTGGTTTACTTAAACAAAACAAAGATTGCTTTGGGAAACAAAGATGGTACTTTTCTGCAAGAGTGTTGATTTTCTACAAAGTACGTTATCACCCTTTATTCAAACTCCATTTTAATTTGTATTTGCTGTTTGCTATGCAGGGATAGTTGCTGACTCAAATGCATACGACCAGAGTAAACGTATGCGAACTGGTGGTGATTATACGCACACAGGTTATTCAAGTCCATCTCCTTTTCATCCTCCTCCAGCACCGGTTTGGGGACCACATGGGTAAAACTGGTTTTCTAGTCCATCTCCCTTTTTTCCATAAATAGTTCATTTTTTGCATGGAAGTACGACAGCATGTGCATGATTTTGGCAAAACACGTGTTTGATGATTGGTTTAAATTTACCAGCATATATCAAAATTTTGCTTCCCTTGATTATGGTTGTTTTGCTTAGGTATATGGCTCCAGCTCCCCCTCCCTATGATCCATATGCAGGTTATCCTGTTGCTCCAGTGCCAATTCCTGCTCCTGTGCCGGTTTCGGCTCCAAGTAGTTATGTACCTGTTCAGGTGATTCCTACATCTATATTTCTATTCTGGTACATTTGTGTGGTTTTGAAGTTATTGTTGCTTTCTAGACTCTACACTGTGGATTGAAGTTTGCAACCTTGTTTTGCTTGATGTTACGCGACATTATTGAGATACTTGTGTCATCATTTTGATTGAAGAACGAAGTTAAAATGTTGCCTGAAAGGGTTTCAAAGTCACAACTTGTGTAGTTAGATAATGTTTTCTTGGCTGGCACTGTCATAATTGACATATGGAATGTCATTATTTAGAAATCAGAATTTAGAAGCATAATCAGATTAGATTTTCTAATAGATTTATCTCCAATCCTGAGTTTGTCTCTTTTTAACCAACAACTATCATTTTTTGGGGGGATAAATCTTGGGTGCAAGTGAAGAAAATGATGTTACTGGAAATATTAGTTTACACAGAATTTAATGTCATCATCTGTGTTTCTGTTAAAAGTTGGTGACGTTATATTTAACAGCCTTCTTTTATGTTTTTGAATAAGGGGAAAGCCATTGGAATTTTATTTTTTATTTTTTATTTTCTTCTGTTTCCGCTTTCTGAGGCAGTTCTGTTGCTATCTTGTAGAACACTAAGGATAATCCTCCTTGCAATACACTGTTCATTGGAAACCTTGGAGAGAACATAAATGAGGAAGAGCTAAGGGGTCTTTTCAGCGCGTATGCACCTTTTTTTTTTCTTTTAACCTTCGTAACTTGTTCGAAAACCAATTTTTTTTTTTCAGCTGGCACTAATTCTTCTATTGTACTTTGTTTTGTGTTCACAGACAGCCTGGTTTTAAGCAGATGAAGGTATTAAGGCAGGAAAGGCACACTGTCTGCTTCATCGAGTTTGAAGTGAGTATCTGTGGATGCAATGGCTGTCTGATGCTATTGTCCACTGCTTTTTCCATTTTCTGTTTTTATTGCTATCATTTGATTGTGTGGTTTGATTCCGCAGGATGTCAATAGTGCTACCAATGTGCACCATAATTTGCAGGGTGCTGTCATAGCTAGCTCTGGTTCTGTCGGCATGCGGATCCAATATCCTTTCTTTATTGGTGACTTTCACTGCACAAAGTTTTCTGCATGCATTGCTCTTTATGTGTAGCTATTCCCTTCACATTCTCCCTCTCTCTCTCTCTCTCTCTCTCTCTGTGTATATATATATATATATATATATCAACCTTTTCTTGTTTTCTTCATTTTACACAGTTTTGTATTTACGATGCATTTTGTAGTAAACACCTTTTAGCACGGGACCGTCCAAGTGCCTTTGATTTCCTTTTTCTGGTCATTTCTCCCCTTTATCCCCTTTAGCTTTTTGTGGTACAGTACCTGCTCTTGCATCCCACTGAACTTTGAGTGCTGAATCAGTAATATTTTGGGTGCAAGCTTTGCCTTTCCAGTATTACTTGTAATACTTTATTTTATTGTTTTTGTCTCCAAATGCTTTTTGATATTTGTGAATTACAAAAATTCTGGGAGCATTTGAAAAGCACATGGCTTGCATGAGGTTCTATGTTACCACAAGTTGTGTTCTTGTTGTGCATTTTCCTTATTATATGTGTTTGCATGTGGTGCATGTGGAAATGTTACCATATATTCCCTGGATGCTCAACCTCCTTTCCACTTAATTTGATAAAAAAAGCAATCCAGCAAGGAACCACTATCCCCACCCTCAGAACCCCAACCAAAAAAAAAAAAAAAAAAGAAGAAAAAAAGAAAAAACCAAAAAAAACACAAAAAAAGGAGACCAAACTGTAATACGTAAAGAGCATATTATGATGAAACCTCCAACAAAAGAGATTTTTTTGGTCAAGGAAACTTCATTAGATTTTTTTTTTTTTTTTTGAATTTTTCTGTGTAGTGCTAGATCTTTTATCCTGGCCATTGTTTTTCATAACCTTCAGAAACATATTCAAAGAATCCATTTGGGAGAAGGAAGGATTTCAACCATCCTGGAGTTGCTCCCAGTGCTAATGGAGTGCCACCACCTATGACCTACCAGTAGCTGACTGGCTGGAAGGGGATGTATTCTGTTCTTTATGCTCTGAGCAATGCAAAACAATACATGATAGGATGCATCGTGCTGCTGTTGCATGCATCCATTTTGTCATCAAGTCATCAGCATTAGCATGTCTTTACATGTCAATGAATGCTCAAAATGGTCTCATGAACATATTGTTGGGCCATGTTATATTTGCTTATGCAGGACATGCATTCTGGCAATGGTATCTTATAATGATTGTTAGCTTGAGTGGGACTTGGTTATGTTATATATTACATTAAGGGTGCATGGGTTTGTGGCTCATGAATTTTATGGTTTTCACTTCTGAAGTCTTCCGATGTCAGGACTGCTTTTCTGTTACGCATATTGCGTTCAAAGTAATTCTCTTTCCATGTTGTTAGTATGTATTACATACCATGGGCACTACATGCCATATGCCATGTCTCCATGAACTGAGGCTCATTCCCTGGCACAATCATCTTGACATTGAAGATTCAGAATACCATATCATAAGTCATGTTTACCATATTGAGATCAGGTTGCTGTCAATAGTATCTTTAACTAAGCTTAAATAAGTAAGTTCATTAGCTCCATTTGGGAATCTGGTTTGACACACTGGCGTCCAGGGTTTGCATGATGAGCAAATTCAAGAATCTGGAATGTCCTTTGTATTGTTGTTATGCAGGGTTATGTAGAGAATGTGGCTTTCATTTGTTTGTGGAGAAACTGGGGTTGGAGCTGCTGTGCGTTTTGGTGATCTGGTCTAGTTGCCGAACATGTGGGTTTACATCTTGTTGAATTTTTGTTTTGCTTTTGCTGGATGTAGCTCTGAGGTTCAGAGGCCTTTCAGGCTTTCTACCTGGAACTTGATTGAAGTCTACCGTAGCGAATTGAGAGGAGGGAAACGAGAAGAATCAAGTATATAATAAATGTTGGGAACAATCGTTTTGTCTTACTTGCCCCAGTCATTTTCTTTTGTTTTAACCTCTGTTGGCCCTGTAATTGTAATTTTGCGGATTTTGGCCGATGTCAGTCAATCGGTAAAACCCGTCTAATATGAAGTTTTCTATTTCCCAAGAACAGTTGGGTTCTGAGATGTTCTTATGGGGCTCTGATTATTGATTTTGGGTAATTTCAAGTTGCGAATTGTTTATTTTGAGAATCAATTCTCAATCTGTTTCTGTTGTTAAACAGCCTTTTTTTTTTTTTTTTTTAATTTAATTGTGAAATATCATCAAGTTGTATGAACTAGTGGTAAAATCCGAGCGTGTAGTGCGCTATTGGCTAGACGTGTCGATTTCCCTAGTGCTGCTGCGGTTGTTAGTAGACGTGTTAGGAGTTGTTTATACCTACTGGACTGGGCTTTGAAATTAATGTGGATCCTGAAATCTCGTTGATGACTTGACTGCTTGGCCTTTGGGTGGAGACTATCAAAATGAATCCTCGGAAGTCAACTTCTTCTTAATTTTGGTGGGTGGTGTGAAACGGAGATGCGTGCATGTAGAACACTAGGTTTTGTAAATTGGCTTGTATTGCCAATAGTTGTGGTTGGTTTTTTTATTTTTAAGGAGTTTTGAGAGGGTTCGGCATTTGGCTGAGTGATGAGTCATTTTCAGTTTCAGCAGCAACAATAACAATAATAATAGGAATAGGAGTTCGCTTCTGCGCGAGTGTGTGAAGTGGCCAGCTCAAAAGGGCTTTCTGTCCGCGTTTACATCTCACGAAACCTTAAAAGAGCAAGTTCCAGAGTACCCTCAACCTGCTGGATGAAATGTGAACAATGAGGCTAACGGACAATGCGATGTATTCAAGACATTTTTGAGTTTGATAATGACTTTTTTTTTTTTAATTTTTTAGGCGTGCAACATACTTATGTACTGCATCACATTTTAAATTATTATCGATGGAGTCATTATTTCAAAAAACAGTCAACTTAAGAATAATGGTTTTAGTCTTTAATTACAGCGAGTCACTGATGGTTATTATGTCCGCTAGTAGTAGTAGTAGTAGTTCTACTACTACTACTACTACTTAATTTTAGTCCATACGGTACAGACAGGTGTGGGTGGTGAGGTGAGAAGTTGGCAATTTGGTAAGTAGCATCCGTCGATTTCCTTCTTCACTTCAAAGTCCATCCTCCAATCGTGTGTATAATCAGATGCTAATGAAATGAAATTCGAACTGGATTAATTAATACTGCTCTGTGTCCCCCTAGTTGATCTCTCTCTTATGTTTCGTAGATTTTTTTTTTTTTTTTTTTAAACACCCCGTAGCACAATAGAATTTGTGGCCTGATTTGACCCACTAACAACGGTGTGTCCAATTTCACCCTTAACTAAGCTTTAAGCTTCTTCCCCATTTAATTTAAGGGAAAACGGAATAAACCCTCGAGAAGAGGAACTAATAAAAATTCTCATTCTCATTCCTAACTTCAACGTTAGCATTCCAATAAAAACGATATATGGCTCCATGTCCACCCCCTTTTTATTAAAAAAAAATATATTTATCTTTTTTTTTTAAAAAAAAAAAAGGAAGAAAGAAATCATTTGGCAACACTTGAGATGTGGTTGTTACTGACCGAATGCAAAACTAGTATATAGTAATAATATTTAAACACAAGCAATTCTTATGGTGGTGGTGGTGGTGGTGGTGGTGGTCTACAGCAAGTCAAAGAGAGTAAGAGCAAGCTTTGATCAATTGACTGTCCCGATTAGAAAACAGAAACCCTTTTTGAAATTAGGGACCGTGTTCTGACTCCTTTCTTTCCTTCTCTCTCTCTCCTCTCCCTCTTTCTCCCTATCTCTTCAAACGAACAAAACAGGGGATATCTGTCCGTCCACTCGCACTCGCACTCGCACTCGCACTCGCACTAGCACATTATATAAACAATGCCACGAACCTGCTTTGTCTTTCAGGTCAGCTCAGGCCTCAGCACAATATTAGTATTATTGTTATACTACCAGCTGATACTCGAATTTTCTCAAGGCCTCACAAACCCCACCATTCTCACCACCCCAGCCTCTTCAGGCAACCAACTACCCTTTTCTTCCGGTTCATCCGGTAATCAAAAGGTTCATTACCCCCCTACTTCCAGCTCTTCCACCTCCGTTTATCATCTGGGGTATGTATCTTGGCTTCTCAGTTCACTCATCTTTGCAAAGCTTTTTCCATATTCTTCTTGTCTTTTACTGAGAATTTTCTTTATAATCCCTCTCTGAGTTTAAGTGCTACTGCTGCTGCTGCTGCTGCTCTCTCATTTTTTTGGTTTTTTTTGTTCATCTCCATCAATTAGAATTCTCTCTCTTATCTTGCGTTGGAAAAGAAAAGACTTCTCTCATCTCTTTCTCCATCCTTCTCAATCCTCAGTTAAGATTGAGTACCATGGCAAAATTTACTGTGATTTACTTGTTGCATTTTTTATGCTTCTCTACATTAATGCGTGCCATATCTGCTCTGAGTTCCGATGGAACGACTCTCTTATCACTGCTTAGTCACTGGACACTCACTCCTCCTTCCATCAAATCCACCTGGAACGCTTCCCGCCCCACCCCTTGTTCTTCATGGGCTGGTGTACAATGCGACCGCAAGAATCAATTTGTGGTTTCTTTAAATCTGTCCAGCTATGATATTTCAGGCCATCTGGGACCTGAAATTTCTCATTTAAATCACTTGACAATGGTTGACTTGAGCATGAACAATTTTTCGGGTTCAATTCCTTCAGAACTAGGAAACTCCAGCCTTCTTGAATACTTGGATCTCTCTTCCAATAGCTTTACTGGACAAATACCTCAAAGCCTTGGAAACCTGTACAATTTATCCTACTTGAGCTTGTACGGCAATTCTCTGAACGGTACCATACCAGAATCCTTGTTTTTGATCCCTCATCTTCAGACAATTTACCTCCACAGTAATAGACTAACTGGCACCATCCCATCAAATATTGGAAATATGAGTGAAGTTGTGTCGCTGTGGTTGTTTGACAATCAGTTGTCAGGGACCATTCCTTCCTCCGCGGGAAATTGCACTTCCTTGCGAGAACTCTATTTGAATGAGAACCAGTTGGTTGGATCATTACCGGAGAGTTTAGACAATCTAGATCACCTAGTTTATCTGGACGTAAGCAGCAACATGCTAGAAGGCAGCATTCCTTTTTCTTCAGGAAACTGCAAGGAGATGGACACCTTGGTTTTCTCTTTCAACAACTTCACAGGAAGTATTCCACCAGTTTTGGGAAATTGTAGCAGCCTAACTACGTTTGCTGCCATCAGTTGTGCCTTGAGTGGCCCAATTCCTTCCTCTTTTGGCCAACTCGGCAAGCTGACAAATCTTTTTCTCTCCAGCAACAGTTTGTCAGGCAAAAATTCCTCCAGAGCTGGGACAGTGCAAATCCTTGGTTGATCTGCGGATAGAGGAAAACCAACTAGTAGGCGAAATTCCAGTTGAGCTAGGGATGCTCAGCCAGTTGGAGAGCTTGTTTCTCTATACGAATCATTTTATTGGTGAAATCCCTCTTGGTA
This sequence comes from Mitragyna speciosa, assembly GCA_024721245.1. NCBI lineage: Eukaryota > Viridiplantae > Streptophyta > Magnoliopsida > Gentianales > Rubiaceae > Mitragyna > Mitragyna speciosa. The sequence goes on from CM045573.1 coordinate 19,904,539, forward strand.
TATGGAAGATTCAAAGCCTTCAGAATCTGTTGGTTTATCAAAATAATCTTTCAGGCGAGATACCTATGGAAGTCACTGAACTAAAGCAGTTAAGAAACCTATCCTTGTATGAAAACCAATTTACTGGAGTTATACCTCAAGGATTGGGAATTAACAGTAGTTTAGCACAAGTGGATTTAACAGATAACCTATTCACAGGGCCTATTCCTCCGAATCTTTGCTTCGGAAATCAGTTGAGGAAGCTGAACTTGGGACAAAATAATTTTCAAGGAAGCATTCCACCGAGTGTTGGAAGTTGTTCTAATTTAACGAGACTGATTCTTAAACAGAATCATCTCACAGGCATCATTCCTGAATTTGTAGAGAATCCCAACCTTCTATACATGGATCTCAGCAGCAATAAATTCAGTGGAAAAATACCTTCAAGCTTGGGGAAACTTGCAAATGTTACCTCTATTAACTTTTCAATGAATAAACTCTCTGGGTCTATACCTCCTGAACTAGGAAGACTTGCAGAGCTTCACTCTTTAAATCTTTCTCACAATATTTTGGAAGGTGAACTGCCATTTCAACTGTCAAAGTGTGAAAAGCTCCTGCAACTTGATGTGAGTAACAATTTGTTAAATGGATCGATTCCAGCCAGTCTAAGGAGTTTGACAGATTTGTCAATCTTGGCTCTGAGTGAGAATGGTTTTGTGGGTGATCTTCCCGCATTTTTGTTTGAATTCAATAAGCTTTCGAATCTGCATCTTGGAGGAAATTTATTTGGTGGAAATATTCCAGCATCAATTGGATCACAAGGGGCAGGGGACAGCATGAGGTCGTTGAATTTAAGCAGTAACAGATTAAAGGGTCAAGTTCCTATTGACCTTGGGAAGTTAATCATGCTGGAAGAGCTGGATCTATCTTCCAATAATCTATCTGGAAACTTAAGAGTACTTGATAACATCCACTCGTTGGAGTTAATTAATGTTTCCCACAATCTTTTTTCTGGCCCAATACCGGAAACATTCCTGAAGTTCCTGAACTCATCTCCTTCTTCATTTGAAGGAAACTTGGGTCTTTGTGTCAATTGCCTTTCGATTGGTGGCTCTAATTGCACAGGGAAGAGCATCTTGAGATCTTGTACTCTCCAGTCCGACAACAAACGAGGTCGTAGTACAGTGGAAATTGCAATGATAGCACTTGGGTCATCATTGCTTTTCATTCTTCTACTCATTTGGCTTGCTTACGTGTTTCTGTATAAGAAAGGACCTAAACCACAAAATGTAATTGCTGCTGAAGAAGGTGCTTCTTCACTACTCAATGAAATAATGGAAGCCACAGAAAACCTGAGTGATAGTTACATTATTGGGAGGGGTGCTCATGGAACAGTATATAAAGCTTCATTGAGCTCAGGCAGAGTGTATGCTGTTAAGAAGGTTGTGTCTGTGGGTATGAAGAATGGAAGCAAAAGTATGATAAGAGAAATTCAGACTATTGGAACTGTAAGGCACCGAAATCTTGTTAAGTTAGAAGAATTTTGGTTTAGAAAGGACTATGGCTTAATTTTGTACAATTACATGAAGAATGGAAGCATGCACGATGTTCTTCATGAGGGGAATTCACCCCAACATTTAGAGTGGAACATTCGCTATAAGATAGCACTTGGCACTGCCCAAGGACTCTCATATCTTCACTTTGACTGTGATCCTGCAATTGTGCACAGAGATATTAAACCTGTGAACATATTATTGGATTCTGACTGGGAGCCTCATATTTCTGATTTTGGCCTTGCCAAGCTTCTTGATCAGAAAGCTGCTTCAATAGTCATCCAGTGTTGTTCTTGGTACTATTGGGTATATAGCTCCAGGTAGCTTTCTTCGGACTCTCTCTCTCTCTCTCTTAATGCAATTGTCAGACTATCTTATTAGCACTGTTTTGATTAACTGTATTGGTGATATTGACAGAAAATGCGTTCACAACAACACAGAGCAAGGAGTCAGATGTGTATAGTTATGGTGTTGTTTTGTTGGAGTTGATAACTGGAAAGAAGCCATTAGATCCTTCATTCACTGTGGAACAAGACATTGTCAGCTGTGTTCGGTCTGTTTGGAATGAAACAGGAGAAATTAAGTATGTAGTTGATCCAAGTCTTTTAGATGAATTTATTGATTCAAGTGTCAATGGAACAGGCTACCAGTGTCCTTTTAGTAGCTCTGAAATGTACGGAGAAGGAGTCGAGCAGAAGGCCTTCTATGAGGGATGTAGTCAAGCAGCTAACAGATTTATGCCCCCCATTTAGAAGCAAATCTATGTAGTTTTACAAACCGACACTCATCCAGTAACTTCACGAGTAAATTCCAGTTTAGAAGCACTATGTACAAGGTATTATGAGTGTCCTGATTAAGGTATCTGGCATTTTTTCTCCTGCTAGTAATGTGCATTTTGTCTATTCTACAGTTGTACTACCATTTTAGGTTCATGCCCTTGAAATTGTAAAGCATCTATTATTTGCTGCTTCTATTGCAATATAGCAAGAGAAAACAACTACAGACATTTCTTGGTTATCAATTTGTGTTCACCACCATGCTATTAAGATGTCAAAGGAAAGAAATGTGCTGATCAGCATTATTTCTTGAAAAGTTAAATCCATCTGTTCAATAGGTAGGCCGCCTATCATGTCTTTTTGGCAATACTTGGATAAGAGGTTCTTGATGGAATGCATTACATTAAAAAAAAAAAAATGCAGATATACCACCAGTGGATTTGCATCCTTTGGTCAAGCTTCATCACAATTCTTGGGAGATCTGCAGTGGATTTCTCAAACACCAAACCTTTCAGGAAATCAAGAAAAAAGGACCCTTCTTAACATCCGATGTAGTATTGATTTTTTGTTAACTCCTTTGTAATATTAAGGCCCTTCATGGGCATAATAGTAAATTAGACCTTTTGGGGCCAATATGTACAATATAATTGACAAGGGGCTTGTGTGTAATTTTTTCAAACTTTGGACTTTCCCAAATGAGGCTTAGGGCATGTCTTTCTTATCCACTTTTTTTCCCTAATTTTTCCTTCTTCTTCTCCCCTCTGAGCCTTCCTTGTTTCTTTGATTAAGGCCTTGAAAAGCTTCCTCCTCATATCTCAAAGGAAGCTAGTAGAGAGAATCTTAAAGCTTGCCTTCCAACTCATAACCAAGGTAATGTTTCCCCAAAATCATTCTTCTTCCTTGGTTTTAGTGTGTATGGTTTGGTAGTGTAAGTAGATGATTGATAAGTTGGGTTTTTATGCTTTATCGGCCTTGATATTAGTATATTTTGGGGTGGGTAAATGAGTTAATAGACAAGTCTTGATGATTGGGAGTGTTACTTTGCTATGGTAGAATGGAGTCATGAACCTTGAGGGTTTATATGTAATCTTTGAGTATAATTAATAATATATGTTCTAGATTGTGTTAACGTAGAGTTTCTTCGACATATTATGCCATCTTTGGAGTTACTTTAGTATTGGATTGTGTTGGTTTGAGTTGAGGAGAGTTACTTTTGGATTTTGAGTGTTGTAGGGGTTGCAGGGCTCATTTGGGGTGCCATCTGCGTTGCGGATGAAGTCGCGGCTCGTTAGGGCCACTTCTTTGGGCTTATTCGCAGTGCTATCTGCGTCGTGGATGAGACTGCAGATGGAAAGCCACTGGCTCTGACCTGAGCCACAATATTAGCCGCTCCGTAGTTGGAGCCACGACTGGGTACTATAGCTAAGCCGCGGCGTGAGCCGCGTCGTGGATCAGGACAGTTTTGTCTCTTTTTCTCATTTTGCGTGTTAAGTTAAGTGTAAGCCTCCCTTATGATTTCTTGATAGAATTAGTATATGATATTAGTCTTATTTGTGTGTTATAGGCGACGAAGGTGTATACCCTTACTCGAACTACTTGAATTAGTTTTCGTTCGAAATAAGTAGTATTTGATTATCTTTACTTTTGAAATGCACTCTGATAATAATAAAGCTTTGAAGTGTTAATTTCTATATAAGTGGGCTTAAGTTTGGTTATGTTGGTTTTGCTATAAAATGAGTATATGTGGTCTAAATAATTATTGAATGAGTATGTGATCGAGCGTTTGTATGTGAAATGGATTGTGACGGGATTAGTTCCTTAACTTGGTGTTTGTAAAAAAATATTTAAACAGTACTAACCGGGTAATAGTTAGTTTTGAACCGGACTAACTAGGTGATAGTTGGTTTTGGACCGCGTTAACCGGATTATAGTTAACAACTAGAATTCCAGGGTCATGTGTCCACTAACTGCTTGAGCTCTCTTTCTTTGAATTGCATTGTGTTATATCTTGGACTTGTATGGTTTATAAATTAATCACATGTTATGAATGATGATGACTTTAATTTTGATTTGAAAATTATCTATGTATGAATAACAAGTTAAAGCCCCAATAACTTTTGCTACTTATTGGGTGATTTTTTCACTCACTCTAATTGTTTAACCTCGCAGGTGATGATTTTGTAGAAGGTGATTGGGACGACTTTTGGGCCTCATAGACATAGTTAGTATGGACATGAAGGAGGTTATTTTTGCAAGTATTGATGTATAGCCATACTTTTGATATAAATTAGGTTATACATGTTTTTTCAACTATTTTTGTTATTGGGGAAAAGAAATGTAATGAATAGAGTATATTTTTGGTTATGAATAAAATCTTTAGGCATCTTTAGTATTCTTTTATCTTTATTTTGGAATAGATAATATTTTGTTTCGTTTTAGTTTTGTATCCTAGCTTAGTTTAGGGCATGACGGTATCACGTTTCGAGCACGGGACGTGACATCCTTCGCACCTGCAACGGTAGAAGACCGTAATATTAATGTGGATGACAAACTCTTCATATAGGTTGAGATTAAGATGAGCACCAAAAACACGCACAGCCAGTGGCAGTCCTGCTAAATTGACCATAATCTTTTCTCCTGCAAATAATTACGTGTATGTCAGACTTCGTCAGACTATTGCCGGAAGAATGTTCATTTCTGATTTTAATATCGGTAGTATTTTTTTTTTTAATATCGTGGAATTCTGGTGGATATATTTAAGATACGAATTTCTCTCTCAGCCGTTATGTAATTAGATAACTGTCTGGACCATTGTTTGGTAATCTGGGATGCAAGACCAAATGATTAGTTATACAGAAATACCACTACTGTTATTGATTAGAATTATATTTTAGTACTAACAGACATGGTACCCGACATCATCAGCTGTATCGGAAAATCATGCTTCTAAAATTCTACACAGATAAAAAATGTACATGTAAATTTTCTTCCATATATGCACACACATACATGTTAGAAGGAGCTTGTGTGTTGCAAGTGTGTTGGTCATGGGTTAAAATTTCTTTAACTTGTATGAAATGATGAATTGTAACCAAGGATAGTAAAAACAATTAGTAGTAGATATAAAGTTTATGAATTATCTTATTATCTATGGCATTTTCCTTGATAGTTCATGATTTTTAAACGTGTGAAATTTAAAATTGTGGTACCTTCTGTTCTAATAAAACTTCCCAAGGTGAAAAACAGAGAGGACCACTGAAATGGCAGTTTCAATGGGACTAAAAATGGACACCAGAACTTGGCTCTCTCATCTTCATTTGTCCATATATTGAAGGTAACACATCCCCTACAACTACAACTGCTTCCTGTCTGTTGCATTATAAAGTTATGTACTGAGTTTAATTGTCATTTAAACGCTAACAATCTAATAGGAATGCTTTTTTTCCCCTCTTTTTTCTCCACCAATTATCAAGCCAGAAAGAAGCTTCAATGCTTCATTCAATAAAATCAAAAAATAAAACCAGTTGTAAGCAAAGTTCCATAAAGCTTGCATGAAATATTCCTAGTATTCTCTTACCCCCTTACAACATGATAAATAAAATTCTCTCATATTATATGACAAATAAAATTTTACTTGAACTAAGAGAACAAATTAAAAGATGCCGAATATTGTGCATTCTTTTCAAAACATTTTTAATTAAGTAATATAGGAAAAGAAAACATATTATTAGGTCAAGTGTCATGAGCTGTCCTCTGCTTCTCGTCTAAAAGCTTGCTCTGTCCTCGGACTATCATTTGTTATGCTAAATTTTACAGTTGATTTCTTATTTTTAAATCTGTTTGACTTGAGTGCGTGTGCATGTGAGTGCGTTCTCAGGAATTTTTTTTTCCAAGTTACATTTATTCAATACCTCTTAAATTTCTGAGCTTCAATGTCCTTTACGTCTTCTTAAGATTTTGAATCTTTTCGAGATACTGAATGGATTCGTCTATGTAGTTATCATAAAGATCCTGGTTGCTGAAAACAATTTGCATCTAAGCTGTCTTACCCTTGTTTGCTCTCCCTTTGCTACCACCATGACCATTCTAATTCAGCATTGATAGTCTGGTCATATACCATTGGCATGAAGAATAAGAGGGAGTCCAAATCCAAGACACTCAATTATTGAGCCCCAACCACAATGTGTTTGATGTAATAAATTCAACCCATTTTGTTTGTTTGATTAATTTCAATTAGGACTCTTATTATCATGGTGCAAATTACAGAGATTTTTTCAGTTTATGATTTTCTCACTACTTTATTTGGTGTTTTAATGAAAAGGAGTTTGTTAACACTTTTGCAAACTATTCTGTAGTGAACCTAAAACAGTTAGTATTGCAATTAGAATCCTGCCTTCTAAGACTAGCCTTATTTTAAGTAGTCTTATCTTGAAAGACACAGCATGAAGCAGTTGTAAACTATACGAGGAATTAAAATCGAAAGGTATATTAGGAATTAAGAAAAAGAGAAGAAATAGAATTATATAAAAGAGTCATATGACTACAGAAGCTTCCTAGAAGATCTGCGTGTAAAGGTCAACTAGCAGTATTAAGCCATCCACAGTAAGGATGTGGTAAGATTAATTTAAACAACTTTGACTCTAGATAATGATAGGGACATCAATGTTGCCTTCCTTCTCTGAAACAAACCATTCCTTGACAACTTGCTCAATGTCGTACCGCATTCAACCAACTGAATTCTGCAATTTAATGTAACGAGCTTGTTAATTATTGGGAATTAAAATACTAAGCTTGACAAAGAAGACTAATCTTCTATACACTGCTTCTATAATTTATTTTACGTATGAAGATCCAGGTCTGGTAAATTTCGGAGAGACTATTAATCCAGGTGCTTATTAGCATATATAAAAATAAAAAGATAACTGAGTAGATAGCTTTTCTTGGTGTATGATTTCTCTCATTATCAGTGCCCATTTTCCCGCAATAATACTCCAGCAAAAATAATTAGTTACCCAGTATTTGATTCATTCAATGACGTTATTCATTTGATCTTTCTGGTGTGAAACACCCGTACTTGTTATGCTTCTGGTCGCAAAACTACTACCATTAGTTTCTTGGCGTCTTGCATGATGGAGGTGAACCATTCTGGTCCACTGACTGGATAGACGGTCATGATTAATCAAGATTTTTCCCCAGAGACGTCGGCGACGGTCGCCCAGAAGAAAGCAAGCCAATTCATTACTGATCTCTAAGTAAACCGTGCAGCCGTGTTTGATTAACACTGGAGGAGTAGTAATATTTATTATTCTACTAATAAAATCTGGTTTAGCTACGGTGACCTCGTCAAACCACATGTATAAAAAAGAAAAGAAGCACCCGCTCAAGCTAGCAAACAACCTTAAATTTGTCTTGATTTCCTGGCATTTCTACGTTCAGCTCTTTGCTTTCTTTCTTACATCCAGTCCCAGCCCTAGCAAAGCTATTATCTTGGGGGGCTCTAGTGGATATTATTGTTGGTAGTTGAGCTTAATTACTCACTAGATAATTTCATGCAGAACCCAGTAGTCAACATTAATCTTCTTTTCCTAATTCCGATCATCATCAACTTCTGCCTTGTGCCATTGAACGGTCAAAAGAATGTGACAAAGGTTGATGTTGGGGTAATCCTTGATTTGGATACCCTGGTGGGAAAGATCTCCAAAACTTCCGTGCTACTGGCAATTGAAGATTTCAACTCCAACAATCAGAATTACACCACCATTAGGGTTGTCACTCACCTCCGAGATGCAAAATCTGATCCTGTTGAAGCAGCTTCTGCAGGTAAATAAAAATAATTTTGAAAATTAAGGAACCTTTCAAGAGATGACATTCTGTTTGCTCTTCGTTTCCATAATTTTCAAACTATAGTTACTAGTATTAAGTTACTAACACTGAAATTTGTGTTTACATCTTTAAATGCAGCGATAGACCTTTTCAAAAATGTCCAAGTAAAGGCAATATTAGGTCCTTCAAGGTCAGAACAAGCAGATTTTGTTATTGATCTTGGGAGCAAAGCCAAAGTTCCCATTATTTCTTCAGCTACAAGTCCATCACTTTCTCCCAGAGAATCTCCATTTTTTGTCCGATCAGCACATTCTTCATCGTCCCAGGCTAAAGCCATAGCAGATATTATTCAATATTTTGGTTGGAGGAAAGCTGTACTTGTCTATGAGGACAGTGTTTACGGTAGTGGAATAGTTCCATTTTTGACCGATGCAATGCTAGAAAGCAATACCATAGTCCCATATCGAAGTGTTGTATCCCCTTCAGCCTCGGATGATCAAATTCTTCAAGAACTATACAAGTTAATGACCATGCAGACGAGGGTCTTTGTGGTGCATCTGCTGCCATCTCTTGCTTCTCGATTATTTCTGAAAGCAAAAGAAGCTGGAATGATGGGCCAGGGTTATGCCTGGATCATTACAGAGCTTTTTACAAGTCTGTTGGATTCTGTAAATTCTACGGTCATTGATGCAATGCAAGGGGTACTGGGATTGAAGCCTTATGTCCCTAGATCAGATAAATTAGACAACTTTACGGGGAGATGGAGGAAGAGGTTCAGGAAAGAGAATCCGGAGATGGATAGGTTCGAACTAAATGTTTACGGGTTGTGGGCATATGACAGTGTCATAGCACTTGGCAACGGCACTCGAGAGAGTCGTAAGGCTCTCCCACATTTCAAGAGAACAGAAAAAGGGAAGAAGTTTTCAGACTTGGATGCACTTGGAACTTCGGAAATGGGAGCTGAGCTTATTGATTATGTCCGCAACATTAGATTCAGGGGATTGAGTGGTGATTTTCACATTGTTGACGGAGAGCTGCAGCCATCTGCCTTTGAGATTGTGAATATAATTGGTAAAGGGTGAGAGGAAAATTGGTTTCTGGAGTAAGAAATATGGCATTTCGAATAAAGTGAAACCGAATGAACATGCACATCAGTCTAGTAAGGATAATCTTGGCATCATCATATGGCCAGGCGAGTCCACCGTTGACCCAAAGGGCTGGGAAATACCAACAAGTCCTTCGAAGAAGTTAAAAGTTGGAGTTCCTGTCAAGAGTGGACTGGAAGAATTTATAAAGGTGGAAAGGGATCCCTTGACAAATGCTGTCATAGCAACCGGTTTCTGCGTTGATGTTTTCAAAGACGTCATGATGTCCCTGCCGTATGCAGTCCCTTATGAGTTTATTCCTTTTGAATCCCCTGACGGAGACAGTGTTGGGGATTACAATGAACTTGTTTATCAAATATATCTCAAGGTAATTTGAAATTTGTTAATTGCCATCAAGGTAGTATAAATTGATTTGCGTTCTCTTTACACTGAGTTCTACTCTATTAAGTCTTTTATTTGGCAGCTAAAGATGTACTTAATAATCTTCTGCTGATTTCAGAAGTATGATGCAGTGGTTGGTGACATAACCATTTTAGCAAATCGATCATTATTTGTGGATTTCACATTGCCTTACACAGAATCTGGTGTTACCACCGTTGTTAGAATTAAGGATGACGAGAGGAAGAATGCCTGGATTTTCATGAAACCTTTAACAATGGACCTCTGGCTAACTACTGGAGCATTTTTCATCTTCACTGGCTTTGTGGTTTGGGTACTTGAGCATCGTATAAATAAAGAATTCCGAGGTCCACCAGGCAAGCAAGTTGGAATGATTTTCTGGTTCTCCTTCTCAACGCTTGTTTTTGCTCATAGTAAGTCCCGCAGTAGGTCCTTTCTTTCAATTTATTTATTTATTTATTGGTTTTTTTAACTTAGTGATTAGGCATGGTCAGAATTAAAGAGTAATTTATAGTTTTATGTGCGTATAGTCCTAATTATTCTTTTATGCATCCTTCATTCTTTTGTTGCAGAGGAGAAGGTTATGAGCAATTTATCAAGATTTGTAGTAATTGTATGGGTATTTGTGGTGCTAGTACTTACATCAAGTTATACAGCTAGCCTGACATCAATGTTGACAGTGCAACAACTTCAACCCACTGTTACTGATCTTTTTGATCTCATAAAAAATGGTGAATATATAGGCTACCAGACTGGTTCCTTTGTTAGTGAGTTGTTGAAGAGTAAGAATTTTGATGGCTGCAAATTAAAAAACTATACCTCCTTTAAAGAGTATGACGAGGCCCTTTCTAAAGGTAGTAAAAATGGAGGAGTTGCTGCTATTGTCGATGAACTTCCTTATATCAGGAAATTCCTAGCAGATTACTGCAAAAAGTACACCATGATTGGTCCTAACTTCAAGACTGGTGGCTTCGGATTTGTAAGTCCCTAATACCTCTTAATCATGGTTCTTAGTTCTTAAATTCTTATGTCAATGTTGTTATCGAATGTAGCTTTGATTAGTTTCCTTCTCTTTCAAATTCTTTCAGGCATTTGCAAAGGGTTCTCCGCTTGTACCCCATGTTTCAAGAGCAGTCTTAAACGTGACTGAGGGAGATAAAATGAAGAGAATTTTAATGGAGTGGTTTGGTGAAGAAACAAAATGTTCTGAGCAAAATGGAGCTGTGGCCACCTCTGATAGCCTCACCCTAGATAGTTTTAAAGGGCTTTTCCTAATAGCTGGATTGTCTTCTTCATTAGCTCTTGCTACATTCTTGCTTATCTTCTTCTATGAGAACAGGGAAGTTCTTGTCTCTGATGGTTCAATAGTCCAGAAACTTTCTGCAATGGCAAAAATCTTTGATGAAGAAAGAAAAAACTTAAGCAGGGCACTCAAGAAGCATGGCGCAGGTGACAAAGCAACAGCAAGTAATGTAGTTTCTCCAGGGAGTACTCCTGGATTTGCCACAAGCCCAGCAATTAGCTTTTTTCATCATCATCAGGAAGGCTTTTCCTCTCATGATGAAGGCTTCTCGACTGCAACTGAGCCTGCAAGTCCAATTCATGATGCCATAATAATCTCAGAGATAGCAGAACAAAGATAGCAGACAAGACAACCTGAAGTGTTGAAATTCCTTCATATTCTTTTTGGTAGAACTTGAGGCTATTGTCTTGCTGTTCTACCAATTGGACTTTCCATGGCAGTTCCCGTTTCTTGTATAGTTATTCCCAGCTGATGTGATCACACATAATTCATATTTGATAAAGCTAGGAAGTATTAGCACAAAGATGCTGTGAAAACTAGCCACTCATGCGCAAATATCATCAAGTTTTTAAGCGTCTGAAAATTTTATGAAGAACCATCCCTACTTCTCGTAACGAGGAAGAAGTTCCATAGACCACAACTTTTCGAGTATTCTTTTGCCTAGTGTGATATAGAATTCTACTCGCAACTATGCTTCCCATCTGCAGAATTTGGAAGTTACAGATACTTAGAATTACTAATTCGTTTTTGTACTTCTTAAACAAATTGATTATAAGCATTAATTTATAAATCAAATTGCTATACGCTTCTTTTTGTGGTAAGTTTTCAATACAAAGTACAATAAAGCATAGAACGAATAGTTTCTCAGAGAGTTTTTGCAGTGCATTCTACCACCACATATACATTTTTTTTTTATTAAACTTCCCAAGAGATATGTAAATGCTAAATAAAAGTTTCATGCCTTAAAAGAATAAAATTCATAAACCTGTATCTCTCTCACTCACGTCAATTCTTTCAAAAACTATTCTAAAGGCTTTTTATTAGAAATGTTTTTCTTTTTTCTTACTTTTGGAATAGATCCTCTAAGAAATGTTAATTGGCAAGTGGTGATTGGTATTACTTGGCCTCTTTCATTATTCTTTTGGTTATGCATTTAAAAAGGAATTGCTCTACGGTGATAGTAAAATATCTTTTTATAAAAAGAAGAAGTCGAGCCAGTTTTCGTTAGACGAGGTAAACCAGTAAGGGGCAGCCAACTCTCTTCCGTCTTTTGGCATAATTACTAAGAAGTCCTCTTCCATTCGGCTAAAAGATTAAAAAAGAAGTTGGGCAGGGCAGGGCAGGGACAGCGTTCTCTTCTCGTTTGCATCAGGGAAAAGGGTTTATGCTTCTCGACTCCGCAGATAGAAAATAGTAAGATAGAAATGGCGGCATCTCTCATTCTAAAATCCATTATGCGTAGAGGTTGTTCTCCTAATTTTTTCTTGACCAGTAATCGCTCGGTTGTGGGCAACGCCGCGGTGGCATCGGTAAGTTCTGCTACCCGTTCCTACTCCATTTCCGATCAGCTTTCCTCCAAAACCCTTGTCCTAAGGCCTCTATTTTCATCACCTGCTAGTCTTGTTTTTCTCAAAAACTTCAGTACTACTACTACTACTACTGGTACTTCTCAATTATTCGACGCATCTGCGGCTCCGTCAAATTATCAAACATCTGGTAGTCATGATCACATAAACCACAACCATGGAGGAGGTGGAGCAGGGTATCCAAATCATCATGGAAATCCTAATTCTAATGCCAACCCCGCTGCTGCTCATCCTGGGTGGGGTTATCCTGAACCATATCCCCACCAGGGTGGTTTTAACCAAGTCTCCTATAATGTCAATCCCAATGCTAGACAGAATTATCCACTGCCGCCCCCTCCTCCGCCGCCTCCTCCTCCTCAGTATTTCTCCCACGGAAATGTTAACCATAGTGCAGCAACTGCTGCTGGAAATCAGAATATTGGGTTTGGAGGAGGAAGAGGGCTTCAGCAAAACCAGAGGATTCCTTATGATTCTCGAAATTATCCTAATGAAGATCAACGAGGACGCGCTGGTATGGTTCAGCAGTGGAATAATCCCAACCATAATCAAGAACAGAATCCATGGAAGCCCTCTCAGCGTAAAACTCAGCCTGTTCAGTTTACTGAGCAGGGAATTCAGAACCGTGCTGACCTTCAATCTTACAATCAAGGGTTGCAGGTTGTTAGCCAGGAATCCGCCCCTTTAAGTATCGTTGATTTAAGAAGGTTTTGCGAGGCAGGTAATGTTACTGAAGCTGTCAAACTGATGGAGGAGGGAATCGCTGGCGATGCTCACTGTTTTACTCTACTTTTTGACTTGTGTATTAAGTCAAAGAACTATGGTGACGCCAAGAAAGTTCATGATTACTTTTTGAGATCGACCTGCAGGAGTGATCTTCTGTTGAATAATAAGGTGCTTGATATGTACATCAACTGTGGGAGTATGGTTGATGCGCGACGGGTTTTTGATCACATGCCTGATAGGAATATGGCTTCCTGGAACGTAATGATTAATGGATATGCTATACATGGATTGGGTGATGACGGCTTGGCAATGTTTGAACAGATGAGGAAATTGGGGTTACAGCCCGATGGGCAGACATTTCTTGCTGTTCTGGATGCCTGTGCTACTGCTGATGCAATCGATGAGGCTTTCTTGCATTTTGAGTCAATGAAGACGGAGTACGGTTTTGAACCTGGGATGGAGCATTACCTGGGCCTTATAGGAGTTCTTGGAAAATGTGGACATCTTTCAGAGGCTGAGGAGTACATTGCAAAACTTCCATTTGAACCCACAGCAGCTGTTTGGGAGGCATTGATGAAATATGCACGCATACATGGAGATATTGATCTTGAAGACCGTGCTGAGGAACTAATGGTTTGTTTTGACCCCTCAAAGGCCGTCACTAATAAGATTCCTACACCTCCAGCAAAGAAGAAGTCTGCAGTTAATATGCTTGAGGGCAGAAACAGGATTATAGAGTTCCGTAGCCCAACTCTCTATAAGGATGATGAGAAGTTGAGAGAAGCTATGAAGCAACAAGCTTATGTGCCTGATACTAGATATGTGCTTCACGACATTGATCAGGAGGCAAAAGAACAGGCATTGCTTTATCATAGTGAACGTCTAGCAATTGCATATGGTCTGATAAGTACACCTGCCAGGACACCTCTGCGGATCATCAAGAATCTTCGTGTTTGTGGTGATTGTCACAACGCCATTAAGATCATGTCAAGGATTGTCGGGAGGGAATTGATTGTCAGAGACAACAAACGTTTCCACCATTTCAAGGATGGCAAATGTTCCTGTGGTGATTACTGGTGAGCTGGGTACAGCTTTTGAAACAAAGAATCCTAATGATACAACTTTGTATTAAGGATCACAAGGTATCTCTCCATCTCTTGTGGCAAGTTCTGTGCAAGTCAGGATCATGGAAAAGATTGATTGTTAGGCGATCCATTTTCAGGCAAAAGAAATCCTAGTTGCATATTAGGTGATGACCAGTTCTCTGTATTGGGTTTGTTTGGAAAGTAATTAAATGGTAAACAAATTTCTTGACAGTAAACCGAGGTTGCATTCCTTGTCAGTAGCTTGTTTTGTGCAGTGCCAGTTGCAAGAAATTTGTGCATTGTTGAGAAATTGAGAAATGGTAGTATTTATGGGTTGCTTGGACAAGGTATTATTCAGTTCATAATATCTTTCAAGCTGTTGTTCTGAACGTCATTGTTCCATTGGCATGTTCCATTACAATATACACTCTGGGAAGCAATCTGTAACGTAACCTGATGTTGTAATTATGTATTGTCCTTCGCTGAGTTTAGCTGTAATTCATTAAGGAGCAAGAACGGATGATTAAAAGCATTACGATAAGACTCTTGTCCTAGATTCAGTTGCAGCCCGAAGGCTGACTTGGGAAAAAGCTGAAGAAAAGTGCAATTATAACTTAATAATCTGCGAAAGTAAAGTCTGCGGAACTTGTTGCTGCATTGATTATCAAATCACAATGATTTTGTCCTGAAAGGTTAATGCCCAGGGTAAATCTTAGCAAATACGCCAACCTGCGCAGAAAGAATATACTGTCGGCTGCTTACCCTCGTTTGACCAGAAATAGCAAAGAAAGTTTTCGGCTAAATGGCCACATAAAGTTGCCAATTTAAATTAGCATTTTAGGATTTAGTTGATATACAAAAACTATTGTTCCAACAAACCCTTATCCTACAGTAAGACAGTAGATACAGCCGTTATCAGTGTCGGGAACAAACATTGTGAACGGTTCAATTGCTGTCATAATTAATGAAATTCCCACCTTAATAAAAGAATCCCGACTCCTCTATAATAACTCCGGTATATTACAACAGTTAAAAGATTCCAAAATGCCAACCGTAATAGTGGACTCTGCCAAGACCGTAATGAAGGTTGGATGCATCAACCTGCAAAAGGGCAAATATGGGAAGAAGCAAAAGGATATCTCAGACCAATAACTGTAAACTAATAAAAACACTCTTGTTCATCTTCACAAGATGCTCCTATTATTTGAAATGTCCCTCGCTTCCAAAGGCTTCAGCATAAAATTCTCGACAGGGTGGACAAAGAACAGAATGAGCATTGGATCACATCATCAATCACAAAAAAAAAAAAGCTACCACAATGATCAAAGAATAGAAAGAATTTTCGTATCGAATCATCAAATCAACATATACAGCCTGCAAATGTTCCCGATCAAAGGAACAAAAAGAATTCCTAACCGTAGGCAAACATCAAGCTATAGAATAATGCTACCACAAACTAACGGTAAAAAGAATAGAATACAAAGGAGCCAAATGACAGGATGATGACAAAGAAGAAAAGAAGGGGGGTTGATTATGTGAACACAATGATCACATAACAGCTGAACAGAACTTGTCATGTAACTTTACAAATACGTAGATCTTGTCCTTTAAGAGCTCCCATGAGATCTGACAGATGAAATTGATTGTGCCGAGACAGAGGCCGTTGGACTGTTAAGATCCCGTTCCCCATTGGAAACTTTGGGTTTTCCACTCAGCCTCTCTATTGCTTCTTGGCAAATGTCCATAAACCAGTCATCTTCTGGAAGAACACTGCCAACCAGTTTTCCTAATCAGTCTCATTCCAACCAAGTTGAAAACAATCGCGAATTTGCCAAAATACATTTTATGCCTACTTTCAAGCAAGAAAGATGAAATGGCATAAACAGACATAAAAGACGCATATGTACTCATTACATATGCAAATAACTGTTTGTACAGGACAAATTCACGAGTCCCAATATGCCATCATAGCTGCAAATAATTACTTAAATATCAATTTTAATTTGAGCTTCAAATTTGCCTAAGCAGAAAGTTTTAGGTACACCATATAAAGAGCGAGAAAGATATTTTGAGAAGTGTGAAAATGGTGACTGCTCTCATATATTAGAACGTAGATTATTATTACAAAGTTTTTATACATCAAATAAAAAACACTACATCCAGATGCACGGGATCAAATGTCAAAATGTCAGCTTTTTCTCATGAACATTAAATTTCACATCTTACACCACAAATGTGTTTTGATATTATCATTGGAACATACACCTTGTTGCTTTTACCCCAACCTCAAGAAAATAATTTTTGAAGTGCTAAAACCTACTCAGCTTTAAATGGTTTGATTTTAATGAATTTGTCAGTAGTCGCATACATTAAGTCAACACATTCATATACTTATTTCATAATCATTTTCTGATGCCAATATTTGCCCATAAAACTAATGCTTTAGAACAAAAAAGAGAAACCATGTATATTGATATTTTGCTTAAAAATTTTAGTTTGCAGTAGCATACCTATTTGGATCCATTCCCGTTGAAGAAAATGCAATCATTGCCTTATTTATGATTTCGTTAAGAACACGAAGCAGATTCCTAGACAAATACCGCCCTTGCGAAGCAAAACACATGACAAATTTCATATCCAGATAGAACTGCAAACATTTGAACAGTGAATGCATTAATGAGTTTGGGCAAAAGAGCAAAGAAATGTGTTGAAATAAAGTAGGCAAACCTGTTGAAGACCAAGAGGGCCCAAAGGTCTAGGTCCTTCATGCATATCATCCCAAAAAGTCTGGTCTTCCGAAAGCCACAAGATTACAGTTTCAGTGAGCCTCATCAATAACAACATGGCAAATCTTTCCCGGCCAACAAACATATCAGCTGCTAAGATGGCCATTCTGTTTAATTTTGCATAAAGTTCCTGGACACAGAGAAATGGTTACATACAGTCAAAACCTTAATCTATAAATATCATCTTTCCACTAACAAACTTAAGAAGTACTTGCATTCTATTGACAATAAGTGAGATTGATTATGCCCTTTTTCAATGACAAAGGACATGAAGCAAAACCGAAGTTGCATATGACATAAAACTTGATGTTAGAACTTAAACAGATAAAATAAACATGCACATGCTAGCTCTTTCTTGTTACTTGGATTCTTGTTCACATTTGAAACCGAGGAAGACCATATATCAAACAAAGTGTTTTGTCTACTAAGAAAATGAGAAACTCTAGAGCAAATGGTTCAGCCAAAAAAGAACATGAACAACAGAAATTGTGATATATAAACAATGCCAAAAACACACCTAAAATAACAGAAAGAATGCAACTAACAAATTTAAAGAATAGTGGGAAAAGGAGAGACCTGAAATACTGCAGAAGGGAACCATTCTATTTCATCGACCTCTCCATCCATGTTAATATACATGTCTGCATGTAAGATGGCTATCACCATCCTCAGTAAAAATAAGATCTAGAGCATGCTGGCGACAAAAACTATCTTTCAATCGATCAACACAGCTCACAAGACGCCTCTTCCATTCTCTTTGCTCAGGGTGACGGTTCTGCCTGTCTGAAGTTCTTCTACGAGGATCATCTTTGTAATTACCCTGATTCAATGGGGAAAGCTTCATTGCTGCTCGAGGCAGCAAATCATCAGCTAGTAAGGATGCATTGGCAAGCAAAGCCATTTGCTGGGCTTCAGTCTCAGCCATTCGAACAATTTTATTCACTGAACCTTCAAAATTGGCTTCTTCTTCCATGGAGCCAGGCAACGCTTTTATGAGCATGTTTACATACGAATTAAACACCTGATATAGTCCTTCCAATGTTTTACCTCCGAGCTGCATGCTCAGCAGGGGTCCCACATCCTCAAAAAAGTCCTGCACAAACAATTGAAATAGGTGGAGTGTTGTTAAAATGGTTATATATTAGATGCAACATAAATCAGGATATGTGACTACAAAAAACAGAATGCAACAACAAAGTCAAAAATTCTTGGCTGCTTAGCTCTTGTTGGAGAAAATTATAGTGTAAGGTCCAAAATAAACATCTGTAAAGTGATAAGCAAGCTAAGAACAGCTGCCTCACTGTGAAACATGACAAAGACCAAAGAAACACCATTTGAAATATATGAGGCAGTGGAAGGTCATGCAACAGCAGATAGAAGAAAATTAAGGAAATCAGTATGCGTATGAAAAAGAATTATACAGCAGCCAGAATCCTATAAATCAGACTCATAATTGCCAATAAAAGAAAAAAGACCATGAAAATGTAGGGTTGGTGACACAGAAATCAGCACCTTTGCAGAATGTCAGCTGACTAAAAGGAAGAGTGAACCTCTCATGATTTCCCTTCACCTTGGGCCACAATGTTCTTTCTATATGTTAAAGAAACAAAAATAAAAGGAAAATCGACTATTACTTCTCCCAAAGAGAACAATGTTTCTTTTCCTCAGGGTTGCTTGCACACTGATATTCCTCAACAAGAAAATGTCCACATGAAGTTTTTCAAACAATGTTGGAGTGTTTAATAGCATTAATCAGAACCAACATGGGAAAGTGGGGGGAAGGGGAGAGTGAGGGAGAGAGAAAGAGGGGGGGGAGAGAGAGAGAGAGAGAGAGGGTACAAATCAACTCTAATCTTATTACCCAAACACAGTTGCTGAACTCTTTCCATATTTAAAATTCACTAAGAATAAAGAAGACAGAAAGGAAGGCCAGAAGTAACAAGTCCAACCAAAACATCAAGGATGTTAGTGTTAGCAACAAAAGCAGCCCAAATGTACTTTAAGCGAACGAATTAAACAGATGCCAACTTCCTTATCCAATTCTGAGACTAGTACTAAAGCAAAATAATAGTACCTGAACCATTAAATTGAACCGATGAGCACTACTTGATAGTTTATACTGATATGAAGCTGCACTTGCTATAGCTGAACTGGATGACCTGACAGATTGACGTGTCAATGCTGGAGGATAAACAAGTTCCCAATCATCAGCTGCAGCCAAAGCAGCAGAACTCTCTTCAATCCTCTTTAGATTAGCATCCAAAGATTGCTCAACACTAGGTCTAAAAAGCTTCAACAGCACAGGGCAAAGTGCAAGCCCACGGCCTTCCAACAATGAACAGTGTCCCAAAGCTATTTGAACACATTCTGCAGCAGCCCTCAAACCCCCAGCAGCAGCAGATGAGGCTAATGCATGTCTTTTCACGAGAAGTGCAAAAGTCTCAATTTGCTTGGTAGCCCACATCACAAGCTCAGATGTATAAGCTGGCTCCTTACCAAAAATAACCAAAGAATCACTAGCTGCTTGACCAATTGCTGAAAACACCAGCTGAGAGAGGGCTGCTGTATATGCTCCACCATAAGATGTGCTTGATGGACGGAGGCTTTGCATGTTGTACTGGTATCTCTGGTAATGTGCACTGAGGAGTAAACTATGCGCGCGAGGACCATCCCCAAGCTTTTTAAGAGCTAAAACAGCTGCACGAAGCTCAGCTCCACGTGTAGAAGGTTGACAAGCAGCTTCAGCAAGCTGATCAGCTAGTTTTTGTCTACGTTCAGCAATAGCAGTTTGTAGCGACAAGAGCACAGAAGGACTCAGCGTTTTCGCTTCTTTTGCTTCAACTGCTATGCGTTCTCCTTCATCAAGCCTCGCCAAAGCTTCATCTATTCTCCTTTCAGCTAACAAAACATCAAGGAGATCTGGAAACTCCATTAACCTTTTCTCCAATTCTGAAGGTTCCCTGACTTCCTCATTAAATGAGTCATTTGCAGTAGAACCATCAGCTACAGAGTCAGACAAGCTAGTGATCTGAACTCCTTCAGCTAAACTGTGAATTAAAGTTGCCTGAGTAGATAGCAGATTCCTCATTGATGAAAGCTCGCCTTCCAGATCTGATATTTCTTTGGATGTACTGGAAATTGTAATTGGCAAACAAAGAAATGAACTTACTGAAACCGGAAAGTGTTTCCTAAGGTACCACTTCAAGAATTCAACATTTAAAGATATATGCCCTATGTTGACAATTATTGAAGAAAGACAATGTAAATCAATCTCTCTAACATTAAAGCAAGTCTCAATTTCAATCTTTAACTGAATATAAGATCCCCCCCCCCTCCCCCCCTAAAAAAAAAAAAAAAGGAAACTTTGAGTTCAAGAGGTGCCTTCTGTTGATTTCACTAATTGCCAATAAGATTAACTTTAGAGGTGCCTTCGCTCAATTTCAGTTTCAGGCTGGTAAATGAGTACAGCAAACTTGTTAAGGTATATTGCAGCAAAAACATCAAGATCGGTCTAAGTAGTGTCTCTTCTAGTTTACTGGGTTCAACTGTTTTTTCTTGGTCCACTTGCTGGTGGATTAAAACGTGTTAACCGTTTGCAGAACAATATCACTTTTAATGTAGGACCTAGGTTCTATATCATCTGTTGCGGGTCTGTATGCCCGTTTGGTTATTTGAGTTCTTTTATTGTTGTTCAAAGCCAAAGGCAAGGGCTGGAATAGAAATTTGTTATATACCCAGAGCAAACATAACTAAGGGCTCACCGAATGAAAGCTGAATAATTGGCGTAGACACTTCTGCGCATTTCCTCCGCTGAAGCTTTCTTGAGGTCCAGAAGATATGAGCATAGTTGCCTTATTTCCTAAATTAGAAACACAACATAATTTAAGAACATAGACAATTCCAACATGTTCCTATGAGGCAATGTGTCAAGCACATGCCACTAAGAAAAAATCTTAACTGCAGCAAAATTTATCTATGCATTTAAACATTCATGACATACATAATATAACAGCTAATACCCCTCAATACAAGTTCAACGACTTATAGGATTATAATTTGTATTTTTGCATGTGGGGCTTGGACGGCATTAATCATAGTAAATGAAAGGAATCACTTTTAGTGAAAAGAAACAACCATTGGACAAACAAGTAATGGTGCTACCATTCGGCAATTATTATTCAAATCAATAAACCTTTCATCCAGGAAATTATTCGATTTGCCATAATTGGCAAGTGTTCTCTTAAGAATTAGTGATGTGTGTAAAAACTTTGTAGAGGTCGCTTGGTGCACATCTGCATTCCCCCGTCTCCTATACCTTGTTCTTCAAAGTGATAAGTGGGCAAAGTTTCTTGCTAAACGAGGTATTTAATTTTTTTTCCCCCTATCTAACTGCCTGCAGTTAGATAGCATAGCAAATCACAGAGAAAACACGCATCCACGGTCCAACCAAAGATGGAGAAGAAAAATAACAATATGGTAGAACATATTTTTCCGGAAAATAATCACATAATAATAGGCAAAGGTACAAAAGTAGGGGATACTTATCTTTTTTTTTTAATAAAAAAATCATTTGGGGTTAAATATAGTAAAAAAAAAGGAAGGGGGGGGGGGGGGGAAGAGAAGAAAGCGGACCTTCTCGTTCAAAGAATTACACTTGGAATGAACATAAGCATCGGCGTCGAAATTATCGGACTTGAAGACGTTTAGATTTTCCTCGAGCTTATTAGCGGAGTCCTTGGCGGCGCCCTTAGCAGAAGCCGCCCTTGACCGAGACGACGACTTCGCAGAAGCCATTTCTCACGGGAAAAAAAAGAAGGAAATGAAAAAAAGAAAAGAAATACAAAATATCAACTCAAGAATTCTGCTGAGAGAGGCAAATAAGTAGGCTTTTTGGCTAAACTTGACTGATTGATCAGGAGATCCGGAGGCCGTTCTGTTGTGATTTGTGCGGGAATTTAGGGTTTCTTTTTCCTTACCAGAGTATTATTGCTAGTTCTTTATTTTCAGAAGCGAAAGCAAAAGTTTTTTTTTTTTTTTTTATAAAATACACTAGTAAATTGGGGGATTTAATTAGCCGAAGAGTGCAAAAACAATATAGTACTACCAATTATACAACGCAAAAAAAAAAAAAAAATAACAAAAAGGGTTTAAAAACGAGAGATAGGTAAAGGAGCAATAGAGAGATCTATCTAATCTAATCTTAATCTAAAAAGGGGAAGAAGAATTGTTGTTAAAGAATTGAGGAGTAGTAGTAGTAGTAAAGAAGGTGATGAGGATTGCCATTGGCCGAATCGTACTCCCACACTCCTACCACTCCTTCTTTCTTAGTATGAAAAATGAAAGATCAAAATCACCACCGCTACTACTAATCTGCTAATCAAATCAAAGTAGTCCTCCTATCTTAGGCTCAGAGAGGATGAAAGATATTGAGACACAGAGAGAAAGAGAGAGAGAGAGAGTATATAATAATAATAATAATAGAGAAGACGATTACGACGAGAGCGCGTCGTGCTGGTGTTGGTTGGCCCTCCTGCGCACTCTACCAATTCCCACTAATTATTGTTATTACCATATATTAGTAATTAAATGGAAATTTAAAAAAATAGAAATTCAAAAAAAAAAAAATTTTGAATAATGAAAAAGGTTTGATGTGGTAATGTTTGTGGGGGGATCGCCAACCCCAACCAGACTGGACCCCCGTAACAGCAGCAGCAAAACCTATATCCATCCAAATAAACTCCTCCTGCTAATAAATATTTTGCCTTAGCCGCCCACGGTTGGTCCGGCATGTAGCTGGTAACATTGGTTTGGTTCTGCTCTGCCTCTTCTACCCATTTCTTTTTTTTCTACGTTTGATGTCTTTCGATGACAAAAAGCCACATTTTAGACATTTTATTTCTGCAAGTCAATTTGTTTTGTTCTAAAAATAGATGCATTTATTGTCGTAAAACACTAACAGATTTTTAAATTTTCTCTTCCAATCCATTCTTCAAATGCTGCAGTATGAACCAAAAAACTCCTCCATAATCTTCATATGACTTTCAGTTGCTTTAATTTAATGAAGAACTTTAAATTTTAACACCCTCAACTATCTTGACCAATTGGGTGAATGTGTGTTTCTTGTGAGTCCTGTTTAAATTTGCTCCTTAAGTAACTTTGAGTGTCAGTATAATCTAACTTAATTTCTAACATTTCTTGATTTGTTAGACCAAAAAAAAAAAACTATCTTGACCAACACGATTGTCAATCTTTTTTTTTTTAAATCTTGTAAAACCCCTTTCCCATACAAATTTTCCTCGTGTATTTTTAACATCACCTGCTTGATACACCTCCTATAAGTTGTAACCTACTACAAAACAAGTGATGGAATCAATGGGATTACGGGCTATCAAAGAGTTTTTAATTTTCCATATTCTTTTCATAGAGTATTTGACATTCCAAAGCATAATCCTTTTGATTACCAATCCATTAATTAATTATATTCCTAGCTAGCACTTTCAATTCAATCTTACAGTCTTATGCAAACACAACAAACACGCATCTCTTCTCTCTTTTATTATTGCTTATAGGTTATGACGACCCTTGACGTATATATGCACGAGACTCCAAAACACGCACGCATTCACATCGCACCCACCACCACCACCACCCGCTCTTGTATAGAGAATACTGGCCCAGAAAGGCACGGATAAGCAGCACATCTTCCCAACAATATTCTTCGATTATTATAGATGATTGGACGACTATAAATAGAACAGACCAAAATTCAAACAATCATTCGCCTGTCTTCCCACCACCAGAGACACTCTATCTTTCAACCTAGCATTTGAAATGCACATCATCAAAAGAGAGCAATGGAAGAAGTTCTCATAACATCCTTGGTTCAATGCAGACAAATCCAATTTCAGCAACAACCATCACTGAATGCTGGAAATCACTCATAACCAACCATTAAATGCCCCAAGCAGTTCATGACAAATAAAGAAAATCTAATTAAATTGAAAAAGATACAAGTCAATCAACATGGACAATAAGCATTCACAGTATAAAATCCAAGTCATAGCAGCAAATTATTATGGGGGTAATATTCATGTAAGCCCATTAAACGAACATTTTAAATCCAAGGGCACCACAGACCCAGAAACGGCGATCCAAATCACAAGTAAAACAACGTATTTTCTGCAAAAGTGTTTGCATCATCAAAGACTTGATTTGCTGCTGACCCTCAAGCTCATTCTTCTGGAGTATCTGAGCGGATGGCTGATGGACAATTGGATAAAAAAAAAAAAGACATTTAAATTAGACAGAAGAAGTGATATGTCGCGTCAAAGAAACATAAAACTGAAAAGCTACGCAGCTACTGACAGCAATTTAGGTGCAACATAACAAAACTCACTACAATACAATGGATCCATTACAGGTGGACCAAAAGGAGTATGCAATCATCATCCAAATATGTGCTGCTGCCGTACCATATAACACTTACCAGATCACATTCTTCCTCAAATATAAAAGTGGTAAGGATGACACAACTCCCAAAAACCACTGATATATTGATAGATGAATTTCTTCACTGGTACATAGGATGAGCTTCATGCTCTATGTAAAACATTGAACTCCAGTATAAGAATTTGATAAAGTTCAAAACGAATGTTGATGGTCGGTAATCTGACATTAGAATATAATGAGACGAGATTATCATTATGCATCTGATGATAGCAACGGAGCCATAAAATCATCTTGCCTTTCAATTGCAGGCCATCAGATGCATAATTCCGGCACAAAGATCACAATTCATCCAAATGGTATTTCACAAATATAAACGGTCCATACATATCAAGTGTGAGTTACTTGCAATGGCTACTAGGCATTAGCAGTGCATATTGCGAATCAAGGCCACAAAAAAAATATATCAAAACGGTAATTATAAATTCAATCAGATATGTCACCAAAGTTTCAACTGCACCTAGTCAGTCAATCAGTCAGTCTTACACTACCCGAATAAATTTTACAATTGCTTATGCACAGCAACATGGTAAGCTTAGATTTTCAAACTCGATAAATGAAGTATATTATTATCACGACAGATCAACAGCAAAAAACGTCCTAGACTTCTAAAATTATGCCAAGAACCCATAACCAATCATACACCAATTTATCGAATTTGACAAATAAAAAATTAAAAAAAAAACACACACAACTTAATTGGATGAGAAAAAAAATTCCCAACATCGACCCGTACAAGGAAACCCCAGACCCGAAGTATTCACTGAAAAGAGACAGAAATGAAGGAAGAAAAGGGAGGCGAATTGAGAAATGTACTGGGCTTATGAGGCTTGCCGTCGACCCATTTGGAGACGGAGAAATGAACCTTCTCGCGGGTCAAAGCTTCGATTCTGTGGGGCTCCTTGAGACAGTTCCTCACCAGGTTGGCACACAAGCTGGAGTAAGTAATGTAGGTCATCCCAGCTGCCCTCCAAAACGGCACCGCTGCGGTGGACGCCATGAGTAAGTGGTACAAATATCTTGATCTTCTTCTTTCTTGATGCGACTCTGTGTTGTGGGTTATGCAACAGCGGTAATACCGCTGGCTCAGTAGAATTGGGCCTTCCTATTTTACTAGCTATTTTAGTCCTCAATTGCTTTGGTCCACAGCCCAAATCTTGAGAACTAAAATTGTATGAATTTTCCTAATAATAAACCAATCCAAAGCGTTGGACATTCATTTAGTTTGGTAGTCAAATTATGGGCAATTTGGCAAGGACTGAAAGTTGGGTTTCAAGAAGTTGGAGATGGAATCTGATTCTGCAGATGCATTTGGTTCATCATGCTACAATGGATGATTAAAGGGATCGTTAGTTTTCTCATTTATTGGGGAGTGAAAAATACTTCTTGTGTCTGTTGATATACTTGCAAAGATGAGTTTACCTACAATTGGAAGTTACTTTTTTTTTTTTTTTTTTGTCCGAATGTCCTACAGCCGACTTGATGGGTGCTTCAAACATGTAATTTCGTAGCTTATGTTTCGGCTTCCTGTGGATTGAAGGGGGGTTCAAAAAAAAAAACACACACACACACACACAGAGAAAATCGAATCAATTCTAATGTTTGAGTTTCTCATTATAGTACATGTTGAAAACAATATTTTCCAATAACGGAGTTAATCACTAGATCATGATGGCAGTGATAAAAAAAATACACTTTTTTTTTTGGCACTTGTTTTCAATTGCTCAACTACTTGTCAAACAATTTTCTAAGCAAATTTCTTTTTATATATGTGTAGAAGGCAACATACAAATTAATTCATATCATTAATTAATCGCTCTAGTTATGCCCAGTTTTTACTCAAAAAGAAAAAAGAAAAAAAAAACTCTGTTAAACCTCAACTCACCAACAATCAAGTTGAACTAGAACATAATAAATCTCATTAAAAAAAATTAAATTCTAACATAATAAGTCTCTATTAAAAAATTAAATTCGGTTAAACACAATCTCTATTAGTATTAGTAAATGGTGGTGGGAAGGGATGGGTGTTTTTACGCTAGTCAATTAGTCACTCAACTGTAGTTATGTTAAGAAGGGGGGTGACTGTTATTTAAAAAAAAAATCAGGGGGGTAACGGCATTTTGATCAAAATACATGGGCAGTGAATGTAATTATTAATCCTGAAGCAGTGATAGTATTGTCCTCCAAACGGTTAACATTCCGTTCTTCCTCCGTGGATAATCATTCATCCAGCGCAATCAGCAAACCCTAAACTTCAACCAAAGCTGACCGAAATGTTTGCCGGCAACTTTAATTTGGGGGATGGGGTTTGATTAGGGGAGAACGCTGGCGAGTAAGTACACTTTAATTTTACATACTATGATTATTTTTTTTTAAACTTTTGCCGTTCTGTTAACCTGTTTTGATGCTACACTTTTTTTTTTTTTTTTGCGTAAAAGTTTTATTTACCTTAATTAATATCCTTTGGTAAGTTAGAATATCAAAGACGGAGTTTTTCCGATTTTCAAAAGCTATAGTTTTTTTCCCCTTTCTTTTTTGGAGGATGGTTTCTGAGACATGTTATGTTGTTGGACAGGAGTGGACTGGACTCCCCGTTTTGTAGTAAGCACAAATGATCAGCTCCAATGCTGAATTATTCGTACCATTGCTTAGGGGAAGCAGTAAAATAAGAAGCTGATGTTGGTGGACTAATTGAGGTGATTTTCTACCACATAGTCAATATAGATAAAAATATACTAGTTTTTATGCAGTCGTATTATAGCCTAATGATACCATTCTTGCATTCTTGGCAATCTTTAACGGGTTTTCTTGCTTAGTAGGTGTCTAGCAATGCAGTGTTCAAGATTAAAATTTTTCCTAAAGTGACTACTTATTCGTAACCTCTCCTGATAATTAATGGGACCACCTTTTTTTATATTTGAATTTAAATGCTTGTAGATTTTTTTTTTTTCTATATTTTTATCAATTGATGATATTGTTCATATTTCTGTATTGTCTATCTGCTTACTGCCGAGTTTCTTTCTATAATTCTTATATGCCAATTTGTTGCATTCAGATGAATCTAACAGGATTTAGAGAACTCAGAGTAAAATAAGTTTACGTTGGATCATACATTTTATTGAATCTATTCGTTGGGATCTACAGAACAATCTTCCAAGACATGATTTTTAAGTGTTGTTTGATTATTAAAGTACAACTTTAACAGTTGAAACAAATGAGCATTTTGGTATTACCAAAACCATGATATAACACTCTACGTATTGGGAGACCATAGTCAAAATAGGATATGAGAACGTTTCTTTGTTTGAGTGCTATAAATTGGTGAGTATTTAGTTACCATTTCTCAGTTAACATACTCGTTTTCAAGTTTAGATTTACTCTTGGATTTGCTACCTGACAACAAATTAGTAAGCACGTTTAATTTGCTGACTGTTTTGGATAGTAGTCTGATGAATTTACCTTTTGTAGAAAATGGCCTCAGACCCCACCTCTATCACACCCCCCCCCCTCCACTCCAAAAAAAAACTCCAAACGCCCCCCAAAACTGTCTTGCGTTCCTCAAATTCTCCGCCTATTTCCCTTTGCTTATATACCAGCCTCCTCCAGGAAAAGGATCATTTAATCACTTACTTGTGTTGAGTAAAAGATTGAAATGGAAGGTAACATGAACACAGGTTTCTCTGGTGATGAAGCTTCATGGGTACTTGGTTTGCCAGCTCAACGCACAGTTGGTGCTAGCAGGTCTCATCAACAAAGCATAACTCAACAAAGTGAAAGGGCTCCAGTTGTTGGTAATTTGATTTTAGTCTTGTTTATAGATGACTAGATTTAATTATTACTACAGTTATCTGTTGGCATTCCTGTGTCTACAAAGATTGGTATCTGACTTATTCCCTCCAAAACATTACACAAAGTCCTGATTCAATGATGATTGTGATGGTTGTCAGAAATTGCTGTTGAAATTTGTATGGAGTTTTGGACTTCACAGTACACGAAGAAGAAAGTAAGAAAGAAAGAAAGAAAGAAAAGAAATTTGGATGATTGTAGTTTTTGGATATGTACTTCAGTTGATTAAGCCTTCTTCTACTTTCAACAGAAGACTAAGATATTTATACCATGCTTCAGACTGTTTAAACTTCCAATTTGTGTTTGATTAAAAAAACTTGTGCTATGATTTTGGTGTCTGAATTTGATCTTTGCTTATACAGTGGTTCAGTAAAATGTTTTATTAAAATACTGGAATTCATAAAATTTACATTCTTCACCTTTTTTACTCTGGTTATTAAATTATTCTGGTTTTATTGCTGTTCTATAGCTATATAGTTGTTGTGATAGCACATCACAGACATATGATTTATTTGTACTATCCATTAGTTTAAGTTTTAGTATGTATCCAGATGTATGTCTCTAGCTGTCATATATCATTACATATGTTTACATTTATACGAGATTTTACAGTGAGAATTTTTTTGCAGGATCCTTCTTGGCCCCCAATTATGTTGTAGATGTGATCGTGGTCGATGCTGGCGAGGTGTCTTTTGTTTTTATGTTTGTTTGGGTGTTTTAACCTTGTTCTTTTCCTTCTGAAGTAGCTACATTTGTTCCGTTATGGTCTATTAACATGTAACAGTGTTCTGTATCGGATTTGCCTTTGTACTGTCTGTGTTTGATAACTGCGTATGTGTCTGGTTTCTGTCTGGAAGTGTTGATGGCTTTAATGTTATGTTTTCTGTTTGCTCTTATGTGCATGGAATGCATCCCAACACATCTGAAGCGCTCATTTCGCATATTTTAGTTATTATACTTGTAGGAGTTGTTTGCAGATGCTAAGCTTATAGGTTTAATTCTTGGTATTCAGAAAAAGGGAAGGGAGGTGTGAGGGGTTAAGTCTTGTTAAAGATTATGAAGTAAATGAAATGAAACAATTATATAGTTACTGGTACAGAAGGAAAACCTTAATTTGAACTACATTAGCAGTCAATTCCTTCAGTTCATGGGATGTGGTGGACTGCAAAGATACTCCATACTTATTCTGGGTCTGTTGGAAAACAGAGGGATGAATCAGTTATATTGCTTAATCTTTGTTGGCACTATATGTTGGATTACATATCCCTTTGCATCTTTATCTTTTCAAAAGCCCAGACCCATTCTTTTGGATCTGCATTAATTCTAGTGCAGATGTAAAGCCTTATCATTGAATACTGGTAGGATAAATAATCCAAGGATTAAGAGGATGCAGGTTCAGTCAGAAAATGATTTTAAGTTACCTTTCATTGGAACAAATATCATATTTTACTATTTTTTCCTTGGAAGGAGAGTAGGAGTTACTATCAGATACTTTCCTTTCTTTATGGGATATAATCCACATGCACGCTTGATATTGATTATCGCACGAAATTTATTTCAGTGATTTTTATTTAAACATGATGTAGTATTAATATTAAAAACAGCACAAAGCTTTTCTGTAACCTGCTATGTTTCTCACTTTTATTTGAAAATTAATATAAATGAATATAAATTTTTCTTTAAAAATTGGTTGTAAGTTAATCTAGTGTTTTGAATTGTTCTTGTTTCAAGATTATAAAAAACTAGTATAATGTAGAACTCAGTCGAAGTGAGATCATGAATAAAGTGGACCTTTAGTGACTACATATAATAATAAGCTTTTAATCTTGAATTCATAGTGAGATTACAAGTAGAAGGATGTTTTTGTAAGTGACATGTGATCCTTTCTCCATCCAAACATTTTTTTGGACTACGTCTATAATTTCCTGTAATTTATCTTTAGCAAGCTATTACAGGATGAGTGATTTGACTGGGATTAGGAATCTTGATGTCCTTTTCCTGGGATAAGTTATGCCTCTTGATCCCGTCCGTAAGTTCAGTGAGGCCCCTAGTACTTCACGAGAAATCCTCTTCTTTTCTTCTATGGGTTCCACAGAACAAGAGGATGATGGGAGATTGCCATCCCAAGGCAAACCAAAATGGCAAAATTGGGAAGGGAACCATTTAGGAGTAAAAGAATCAAACTGCAGCTTCTTAGACTTCATATTCATTATTTTAAAATTAGGGGAATGGATCTCCTTCCTGTGCCTTTATTCTGTAGAATTATAGTTCAATTTTGAAATCAACTCATATGTAGATTCTTTATTCCTTTTTCTGCTTGCGTTTGTTTAAAAAAAAAAAAAAAGTTGTAAACTATTCTCACTTAGCACGTTCCTGCATCCTGCAAAATTTTCACGATTTTGCAGGAAAAAATTTGGTTAGACACAAAAACTGACGACCACCAACTGCCTTTTTTCCTTCAAAATATTTTTAGTCAAATAATTATGCAAAACAAAGCTGTAAGAAAGTGGAATATAAGAAAGTGATGTATAGGGAAGTTGAATTAACTTTCCTTTTCATGTCTATCTGACTATAAATGGGAAAAAGGTAGTTATTGACATTTATTAATCTTTTGTGTGTAAATTTTTACAGCCAAAAGTATGGGAAAATTCTGTAACATTATCCTGCAAACCAAATAGGTGCGAGAGAAAAGTAAATGACCTTTCCGCACATTTCATTGCTAACAAATGCAATGTTAGGGTTGATTTCATAGATTATTCTATTGAGGGTACTTTTGGTCCTTCACATATTTTTAGTTGCTCAAAACACTAGGAAGTTGAGTACATCATAATTTCCTTCCTCTGCAGAGAATATGTTATGGATTATGAAAGTGTAAACTGTTTCTTTTACAGGTTGATAGTGATAAATAGTCACTTATTCTGCTTCATAGCTTCCACTACTAAACCTATTCCTACCTTGTATTTCACTCTCGTCTCTTGGTCTTCATAGTCACAAAAATGTCCTTGTAGGTAGTTTGTCGTTAAGCTGACTAATTGCATCCTTTTTATGCAATAACGCGATCATCCATCATTTTTTGTTGGTCAAATTTTTACTGAAATTGGTATTTTAGTTAGTGACAAAAGACCACAGAAAAAAAAAAGAATCTATCCGCGTAAAACTTTTTGTGTAGGAAGTGCATTTCTTGCTCGAAGCATCTATAGTAGACCAAAGAAAGTCTGAATGCTTATAGTTGTCTCATTTTGAGAGTGAATAGAATGATTCTCACTTGATGGATTATACATGCATGGATAAATCTTCTCAATGTAACGGTTGGGAGAGTTGCGTAATAGAAGTCATGTAAAACACGTGAAATGCATATTTATCTTGAATTTTTCACATTATAAAGGATACTCCATTAGAGTATAAGTAGTAAATATAACTATTACAACTGTAATATTATTGTAAAGTAATTCTACATGTTGACTATCATACTTCTTTAACAGTATCCTATCTTGTGACTTCCCAATATAAGGGTTGGGGGATTACATAGTAGAAGTCATGTAAAACACATGAACTGTGTATTCATCTTGAATCTTCACATTATAAAGGATACTCCATTGGAGTCTAAATAGTAAAAGTAACTATTACAAGCGTAATATTATCGTAAAGTAATTCTGCATGTTGACTATCATATTTCTTTTACAGCATCTCATCATGTCGATTATTCACTGTGTCAGGTTAACTCACAAAACCATGATATGTTTTATGCTTATTTGTTCTATGCACCACTGAAAAACTTCTACATGCAGTATGCGTTAATATATTATCATATTTGCATAATATGTTACTTAATAACGAGCATGTAAGACACATCCTGTACCCGTGTCTGATTCTATGGTTGTGTCTCAATATCCAAGAAAATTTATGAATCTGACACCTAGACAAGCACCAATATCTATCACCCCTACCTGACTCCATGCAAGATATGCCTTCCCAGCTTAATCTTGCAATACTCTTTTTATCGTTGGTCTTCGGTACAGGAATTACCCCAATTATTTTTGTTCTAAGACTTTGTTCGGGCTCGGGGAACTACCAGTAGAGGTCTGTCTAGAATCCAAGTGTTAGCGCCTCTCTCCTTCCCTCCCCCTCTCTCTCTCTCTCTCTCTCTCTCTCTCTCTCTCTCTCTCTCTCTCTCTCTCTCTCTCTCTGTGTGCCTGCGCTGGTGCGGGCGGGTGATCCGATGTTGAATTCTGTGGTTTATCCTTGAAAGTTTCATGTCATTATCATGATATTCATACATGCTCATGGAATGAATGTGATGAATCACTTTAAGATATCTTCCTTTTTGGGTTCTTTGCCTTGGTTATTTATAATTGCTATTCCATCTTTCCATGTTTAGGGCATTGGAGAAAAGATTCAGTCTTATTTGCAAGTCCTTGGAAGATTCCCATCAAACTTCAGAGGTCATTCATGTCTGGGTGTAATTTTGTCAGCAGAAGGAACCATATTCAGTCCTAGAATGAATATACTAGGATCAGCAGTCCTTTATGAGGTTTCATCTCTTTCTTTTCTCTCAAACTGGCATTTTTTGGCTTGGTAATTGTGTAACAGTTGTTTCTCAGGCTAAATATCAGCAATAATATTATAATCATGATGTTTAAAAACGTCTCCCCTGGTATATTCTGTCCATTAACTGTTCAAGGCTAAGCATTGATCCATTCATGATTTTAAAACCTCAGGTTGATACCTTAGACCCTGCTATCTAAATGCATCCCAGCCTGATATAATTGTTGAACTGTTCTCCAGAGATTATTCTGAGGTCTTGTTATTGCTGTTTCCCAACCGCAGTGACTTTCTTCTTAATATGTATACATCTGTATAAGAACATGCGACTGTGATGATTTATCCAAAAGCTTATGTGTGCAGGGACCATATGAAATAGTTAAACTCTCAGGCTTCTTCTTCGTTCCTAATGACGGGCAGGTGCAGCTGTCTGGTAGTTTGAAATTGACCTTTTGTAATTCAGATGGTGGGGTTCTCGGTGGTCCTGTGGTTGGTTCATTGACTGCTGCTGCATCTCTTCAGGTCTAAACTTTCCTTCTGTAGGCTATTTTCTGTTCTTTATGTTTGAGTCTATTTTCTGTTCTTTATGTTTGAGTCTTAGGTCAACAAAGTCTATTGCCTGTGCATTTTGTTAAGTTGTCTTCTGTAACTTCTGCAATGATGATGTCCTTTCCTTTTATCTTCTGTATCCACTCCATAGTTTAATTACTTTTTGTGAGTTTCTGTTGTTATGTACTCCTGTATTCTTAAATACATAGCCAACCGGTCTGTTTGCTAATTTCATTAATCAGATTTACCTGTCACTTGCTTTTACTTTTCAATTCTCTGCCTTCCCATGTCATGGGCACGGTGAACTTCTAAGCCCAAAATATCTCCTTTGGATCACCTCCCCTCATTTGCTAGGAACTGATCATGATGCACTTGACTTATGTGATGTTTACTTGATAAACTACACGTCAATTTGCTTGCTTGTCTTATAGGTTTGCCTGTCCACTTGGTCATGTGTCAGTTTAGGAGGCATGGTTTAGCTAGAAATAATTCTTGTATCGGTGGTTCTACTGCAGGTTGCTGTGCTTACTTTCATCCATGATGCATGAAGAACAGAGGATTTCTCAAGATTTCCAGAAGGTTGCCGAATTATCTCACTTTTGTAGCATTGTTTTGGATTATGTTTTCTAGTTGCTACTGTTTGATGGCTTCTTTTACGGATTTCACTTGTGGTGGATCACCGTCCTTGTCACCTTCTCTTTTCTAATACAAGTTTAGATGCTTGAATGCTGTGAGGGGTATTAATTTCACGAGTGTGGTTTATTTAATCGTAGAATGTTTTACATCATCTATCCTCGTCTCCAAATGTAGACGGAAAAACTCAAGGAGACCGCTTGCTGATGACGTGCAACAAGAGATCAAGGTCGACCTAATTAATGGGCCTCTCCAAAAAGAGTTTTTAGCCTCAAATTTTTATCACGAGACTGTGATGCAATCGATGGTAACACATTTAGCGGATTTCGGCGGCACAATTACGAGTCCTAAGATACAAGGCAACTTCTGGCATCGAGGGGTACAATGAGGTTCTAACAAAATAACCAACCATCTCTATTGGTTAGACTATAAACAACATATGATCCGAGTTGGTGGCCAATGGAATATCTGTACCAATATTTATAATACTATAATACCGGATACAAATTTTAATCATATTAACACAGAAGAAACAAAAGTTGGCACTGACGAGTTCAAACCACGTGTTAGAGACAATAGGTGAATTCTGCAAAATTGCCATCTTCCCCAAAAAGATAAAAAAATAACTCGTATTATTCTTGCTAGACAAGCAGTACTCCATTAATACAACCATCATTCTCAGGATTATTTGTCACTTGAGCATACTTTCCTGCATTTGAAACAGCAGTAACAATGAGAAAGCACAACAAACAACGGAAATCGAAAGTTCAAATTCCCATAGATAGGACAATCTTACCCCAGACAACTTTTCCTGCAGGAGTTACAAGGCCTAATTCACTGACATTAACCTGAAATTCAAGGTAGAATACATTAGTAAACGACATACATTACTAAGACAACTAACTATGTTGCATAACATCATATGTACAAAAGTACCTCAATTATTGTTCCCTTGGTTATAACACCAAGAGATGTATACATTGGACCATTAGGATTTTTCTTCACCCCAATAATTTCGAGATTGAAGGTACATTTAAGTTCAGGATGAGTAACGTGGGCCTTGGTGAACCTTAAACCGGTTGGCCGGATGAATCGCTCATATTTAGGTGGCTTCCTTGTAAAACTTGGACCAACAAAAGTTGCCTTGGTGATCATCCTCTTCCACTGCTTTGCTGTACATCACCCAAAAAAAAATAATAATAATAAAGGTGTAAAGCAAAACTTGAGATGTAAACAATGTCTGAAATAATAATATAGAAGCCAATACAGCAGTAAACAAAATTCAACAATGATTCATGCGATGCAACTTTGAACAGACATAAAGAACTGGATAAAGCAAGATAACAATTACTTACTTTTCCTTTTCCCAGATCTGATTACTCTGAACATCTCATCTTCAGCCACGGGCCGGACCTGAAATATCAAACATCTAACAGTCACCAGGTTGCTTAATTCAAACACAAGTCTTCATAGTGCAATAGCAAAACAGTGACAGTATCAATATCTCAAAGATGGACATTTCATAGCCAGGAACATGTGCGCTTCTACAAGGACAGCTTTCAGAACTCATCTTTTCCCCTAAATTCTTATCTTCTCCTGAGAGATCAGGTGTCAAAAGGCCCTTGCACGAAAGGGGAATGGGAATGAGCCATACATTTTTTTCATTTTTGGTGGAGAACAAGTCTGGATGTATGATTTGATGTTGGCTCCCCAGGGGAAGTGGTGTTCAATGCCACACATAATTCTACCAACAAAGAGAAATCCTGGTTGATCCAATAACAGGAATCCTACCGAAATTGATCACCACTGCAATGCTGCTTTCATTCGTGTATAACTGAAGTTATATAACCACGATCTCTACTAAAAAAATCCTATGAAACAAACCATCCTGTAGGCAGCTTCTCCAAAAGACAAATTTCACTTGTCAGACTGACACATCTTGTCGGCTCTTAATAAATGCTCGTGTTGAGAATCCGCTGTACCTATTTTCTTATTATTGCAAAATTTTCTCCCAGTCTTTATGCTATTTTATTATCATGAAGTTTCATGATAAAAAAAATAAAAATCGCCATGAATCAGAAACATTAATACACATCACTATTTTTGTTTCAGTGACAGATAGACAGAGGTATCCAAAATGCAAACTAAGGCAAAAGGCGGTTAAAAAGTTGATTGTGCAAGTGCAGCAGTGCACCTTAGGAAGAGGTACATCCCATTTCCCTGCTTTCTCTTTCCTCTTCTGCTTTACAGTGTTGCTAAGAACCTACAAAAGGGAAGATAAATCAAAACTGAGTAACAGTTCAAAGACTTAAAAAGATAATTTAAAAAAAAAAAAAAAACCATCTCAAGGAGAAATGAACTAGTAGGAAAAAAAAACCAAAGGTGAAAGAACATGCCTTGGCTCTAGTAGTAGTTTCACGATCGAGCAGATAAGCAGGAACAGCTCCTTCATGGACATCGTCTTCAATCTTGCGCCTAGTTGATGACTCCTCGTGCATAGCCAAACTGTCATAACAGGCGACCGAGGGGTAAACCAACCAATCAACCATAGCAAATAAGGTAATAAAGGGAAGGAAATGGATGGTTGAGAAAGAAACTTACGTTTTCTTCATGAGGGATTTCTCAGCATATCGTTTCTTAGCAAACATCTTACCCTTAATACCCAATGCCTGTTAAAAATTTAAAAAGAAAAAAAATCAAAATCCAAGAAGGAGCAAAAACAAGTAGACATTTTGTTATAATTGATTTTGTTTGGATGATTAGAATAAATGAATAGACAAAGAGGGAAGGGAAAAGTTTCGGGGTAACCTTCTGGGCAAATTGGGAGCGCTTGTGAACTTCACGAGCCTCCTTCTTGCGCTTGCGCTCGAAGTGGTCATGGCGGTAGCCATGTCTCTTCCTGTGCAGCTCTATATAGTCTCCCTGCGGCTGCACTCATCGTTCATCATCCAGACCAATAACAAACATATTAATACTGACAACTATTCTATTATTATAAAAAAATTATGAACTAGTAAAAAAGAAAATTCATTCCTAATTCTATCAGTTAATCATAAATACCATGGCTGAATGTTTGAGCTTTTCTGGTCAGTCTTCTTCTACTTCTATTTAGTATAGTAGAAAAGAAAGAACGCTTAAAACCCTAGCTGGCTTCCCTTTCTTTCTTATCGTCCTCGCCCAGAGGTTTTTGCCTTTTTGTTCTTTCTTTTTTTTTCCTTATTTAAACACACACAAAGCGCGGATGGGGGAAAAGGTTGGGTCGGTGCTGGTTACGCTTCGGTATGGGCTTTGTTATAGCCCAATAGTTCTGTCATAGAACATGGATGGATGGATTGACTAATGAAAAGATTTTGTTTCAACAAGTGTGGGTCCATGGCCCAACTTTTACATTTTAACCTCCTTCATCATCTACATACAGAAGAACTTGTCTACTATCTCACTTCGGTAATTGCGGGTGTATTAATTTTTGAAGAAAAATTAGGGATTAAGGCACAAGAGCACTCTTGTAAGTGTACTTAGGAAAAAAAAAATTTTTTTTTAAATTAGAAAATCAAAAAAGTTTTTATTGGGTAGTTGATAGATGTACAATTTTTTCATAGAATTGTAATAAAAGAATAATAATTTTGATACGAATAGATGCGGATAAATAAAATATAATTGGAACAGAAATGTCAGTCAATAGATCGCAATTTTAAACTAAAATGTAGTACAGAGGATCAATGAAGGAGTGGAGCTGGTTCTTTTTATCAGAT
The DNA here is from genome assembly GCA_024721245.1 of Mitragyna speciosa. Classification (NCBI taxonomy): domain Eukaryota; kingdom Viridiplantae; phylum Streptophyta; class Magnoliopsida; order Gentianales; family Rubiaceae; genus Mitragyna; species Mitragyna speciosa. The sequence continues at coordinate 19,942,486 of CM045573.1, forward strand.
TCCTTCTGCGTGCCGGTACAGTTTTAGCTGCTGCACAAAACTCATTGACCATTATTAGTGGCCCTTTGTAATAATCACTTTTTCTCATACAAAAAAACCACGCCTTTACAGTATTGAATAAAGTCAATAAATCTGCTTCTACGATCCGCTGAGGAAGTTTTTTGAGCGTGCAGTTTCCAACTAACTTACGTTTTCACAGCAATTGGCGACCACAAGATTTGGTTCTCTTACTTTGCCACTTCTTTTTTTTTCTTTCTTTCTTTCTTTAATTATTTCATTGGTTTATCTATCTTAGTTGAGCAGTTCAACCACCCAGAGGTTCCCAGGATCACAAGTTCCAAGGAGACACCAAAACCGTCTTTTTTGCTTTGCTTTGTACTTGATTACTTGCTAGATATGCTTTAAAGGTTACAAGCTAATTCGTTGAAACATTTCAACCATGCTCACGTAATTATTTATCTTCAATGTCGGATTACCAGTCAAATGTGCTAGTTTTTGAAAAAGTGAGTGGCTCGCTGCATCTTCTTTTATATTATACGAAAGAGGCAACCAATCCTAGGTAGAAAGAAAGTGAGATGAAAGTAATGCTATTTCTACCTACTAAGATGAACCAATATGAAACAGCAGAAGATGCACCGTGGAATCCCAGTGAGGAGAGGAGGCTTTCTAATTTTTATATTTCACCTTCATATTAAATTGCTAGGCACAGAAATAGGCAACTTTGTAGCATCATTTACTATACATCAACTTTTCCAGATGCTGAACTTTATGATAGGCAAGTTATACTATTAGTCTTGATGAGCTACACTTAATACAGCTACAGGTCGAGTTTATAGATGAAGTTTATATTATATTATATACAACATGAACTCCTCATCTAAGGTTGGGAACTAAGAGGAGTGACATTCCGCTGCGAAAGTCATTCTCTTGATGCCATTGCTTAACTTTGATCCTGGAAGCTCTGTAATAAATTGAGCACGTACGGAAGACTTAGCTATAATAGAGTAACAGCCACCAAAGATTATCAAATATGACATGATCATGCAGCTGCAGGTGTGGAGGGAAAATGATTTGTGGTGGCATTTTTAATATCACGGACCAGATGCATGCATTTGGTGCTGCCACATTTCCCCAGTTTGGGCTGAAATAGAGAATTGATCAGACCCTCCAAGCTTGCAGGGGTGTATTTCACGTAGTTGCTGGTGTCTTCTTCATAGTCGATCAGGGGCATGTATTTCTGTACGTAACTCTTGTAAAAAGGAAAAACAACCTCTATTACAAGTTGGCATGTCCTAAACCTCAGGCCTTTATCAGATAAAACCCAGCAGGATTGCTTTTTATACATGTCTTCAAAGGCATTGCCAAATTCCTTGATTCTACTTTTTACAAGATCACGCTTGATGGCTCTCCCGCCTGGGAATAAAACCAAGTCCTCCTCACTTAGAATTGCTGGAAGTTTTCCCCAGCTCCCACTCAAATACATTTCTGCATAGCACTCCATGTCCTCCTCATAAGCCCTTAACCAATTGTGCCCCATCAGATCACCTAGCTTTGTCCCCTTAATATTCCTGCACAAATACCAACAATTGTTCATCCTGAAAAAATGGGACAGATTGGTGTCTTCGTATGCTCTAGCCCAGGTTTGCAAGTTAAGCTCGAGTGCCTTAAGTATGTGTTGGACCTGGCTTGAGAGAAGTCCCTCGTCAAATTCAAGATTATTCCAACAGCAGTGTATCTCCAGAACTTCCAGCAATATTGACTTGTACTCATCCTCCAGCAGTATATTGCAGTAATCAGTGACAAAGCGTACAAGCCTCGGGACACTGCCGTCAATTGGTGGCCTAGATGACCTTTGTGACTCCACTTGAATAGAAAGCTCCCAGAAAAGTTCACAAGCCCCATCGATGACTCTCTTAATGAGGTCTCTGGTCTGAGTTTGAATGTCAAGACAGGATTTTCCACTGAATAGTCTATTAAAATCTAGTCTTAGTTTATCCAGTGCTGCAAAGATGTCCAGGAGCTTCAAGAGCTTGATTGCTTCCTTCTTACTTTGAGTAATTGAGTTCGCAAACTTAAGGAAATTGTAAAATCCGGATTGGAGAACAACCTTTGCAAAGCATTCCATCCAGACATCACATCCAGCATTTTGAAAAACCTCATTGCAAAGCCTGTATTCCATGTCAAACAGATATTTGACAGCAATTTGCAAGTGCTTACTCCATTGATCTATGTAGCCTTCCAAGTTTTGCACACTATCAAATTCTGATAAGGATATTTCAAGGTAACCAAGGTCAAGCGCCTGTAACGCTGTTGTAACTACTGAACTCCGAACCTCAACATAGATGGATAGGCACCTGTCGAGACCATCGCTCAGAGTTAACCTCTCAATGATTGTCTGCATCTTCATGATGTCAGAGTCAGGAAAAGATAGTGGAGGAATTGGAACCATGTCTAGATCATCAGGCACCGATGGAAGAAAGCTGTTGTTTGTCAAAAGGCGTCTGAATTCATTTTCCAGCCGGTTGAAAACATCCATTAGAAGCCCTCCTCTGGGACCAATACTGCCCTCAACTTCCTGCAATTGTTCAAGTATCTTCAAAGATTTCTTAAATTTGAGAATGTACCAATCATCTGCAATGCCTTTGTCTTGGAGAAATTGTACAGCATCTTCTAGCCAAAGGGTTACCAATTTGCAATTGTCTTTTAGGAGCTTAACTGCTTCCTCAATGCGCTGAACAGTAATGAGAAAACCACGCAAATCAGAAGGATCAGCTGAGATCAGTGAAGTTTCGAGTTCATGAACGACATCAAAGATTCGTAAAACTGCAGCAGCAGGGCCAAGAGCACGATCAACGTGGCGTCTGACATCATAAAGAGCGCATTTAGAAGCCACATTTCTAATGGTAGCCTCAAGTGATGCCAATCGCTGCTTGCTGTTGTCTAACCTTGGGCCTGTTTCTCTGATGGCGAAGTCTACATCCCTGGATTTTTCTAAGCTTTTCTGGAGGATAGCACGAGCAGCATCAACATTCACAAGGTCCTGATCTTGTGCCATAGCAGAAAACTATAAGATTTCAACTCTTAACTCAAGTGTTGGACTCGAAGAATGGCAAACGGATAAATACTTATAGCTGACAGGAGAAGGGATTAGTGGACTCATAAGTAGACGTGAAAAGTAAGACGAACTTAATAGTAATTGGTCGAAGTTGTCCTGATCAGTGACTGCCTTTTGTCCCAACCACACTCAACAAATCAAGTAAAAGCAAGTTTCAAACCAAACTTGACCGCCAAAGCAAGAATCTTTAGAATCAACGGCCAACCACCCAACTGTAAGTTCTCTTCATTTAACGGGAGTTCTTTGAAGTTATCAGCAGCAACCATTCCTCTTTTTTAAGTTCTAGTTGATTTTCTTTGCCATTATTTGTACAAGTTATCAAAAAATTTACAAGAATCTATCTATCTCTATAGCCTATACTTAACCCTAAATGCTCAATTGATTTGCCTTCTTTCCCTCTCTGTACCAATTCAAGAATGAGCTTTAATTAATTTGTGGTTTTCTGGAAGCTTTCCTTTATCTATCTTATCTAGTGCTATTATATGCACGCAACAGCTACATGGTTGTCTTAATTTGGTCTTTAAAAAAAATTAGTTAAGCTTCGATTTTGAATATCCAAGTGGCAGCCATCAGGTAAAGAAAACAAATGCTTTACTTAGTAGGCAATTTCTTTTTTATGGATTGTTTGTACACAACGTTAGCAACGAGTGAAGAAGGCAACCAAGATCGATTAAATTACAAGTACTCCTCCCAGCTGTAAAAATGCACTTGGACATTCTTATCTTGTATGGATGGTGAATTTGCCTTGAAATTGAATAGATTTTTCTGGGGGGCCAAGATAATTAATGTTTAGACTATTAAAAGCAAATTCCAAATTGAAATGTCTTTTTAAAAAAATTTAAAAATGGACCCTTTCCCCTTTCCCCGAATTGTCAAAAAAACATAAAGTCCCACATCGGGACAAGTTGCTTGTTAGGGTTAGTACTTAAGCTCCTTCGGCCCCTCTAAAAGTTACCATGGCTTTTGGAGTGGGTTTGTGGGGTTCAGTTTAGGTCCTCTCCCATTCTGGCTTTCAGTTTGGGTTGAGTAGGTTAGGTTCCCTTTCCCCTTTCCCCGAATTGTCAAAAAAAAAAAATTTAAAAATGGTAAAAATATGAAAAGAATACTAGTAGTAATTAACCCTACCAATACCAGAGGGCAAAATTCACTTTTGCCATCTAAAGTATTTTCAAAATCGCACATTGCCATATGAAGTAATAATTATTTTCAATTGCCATCTAAAGTATTTTCGAAAGCCCACATTGCCACCACCTAAAGTTAAACAAATTTCTCAATTGTCCATCTTAACTGAAGTTAGTTTCTAGTTGAAATATAAAATTAAATAAATGAAAAAATTTACCATCTAAGGGTTCATTTAGTTGGGTGTGAAATATTTTCCTTAGGAAATTATTTTCTTAAGAAAACATTTGACATGGAAAATGTCATTTTCCCTACAATTTTCTGGTGTTTAGATGACAATGTGAAAATCTTTTAATATAGAACTTTTTAAATTTTTTAACTTTTTATTATTAATATGAGTTAAAAGGCCTATAACAATTATAATGGATGTTTGACAAGTAATTAAAGTTAACTATATATTGTTTTGTATATAATTAATCTTCAAAAACTTGGGTAGTAAAATATATATAACTATTATCATATTACTGTGGAGACCAAGATAGTGAAAAAAATTAGTTGACAAGAATTAAAAACAAAAATTAATTTAGTAATTAAAGTTAAGGTCTGTTCTCAATAACTTTTTTATACATGATTTTAACTTATGATTTTTAAAAAATATATTTTGTGATATTTGCAACTGTTTTTTTTTTACTATGTTTTTGGATTTTTAAGCTAAAATCAGGAGAAACTGATTTTCAGCTTTAGAAAAGCTTTAGAAAAGTAGGTACTTAAGGTTTAACATTACTCTTGAACTCTTAGGAAAATAAGTTAAATTCATTAAGTAGGTAAATTATTTTCAGTTAGGAGAAGGAAAATTGAAAATTATTTTACACAATAAAATATTTTATTGTGTTTGGCTCTGAGGAAAATTCTAAAAATATTTTCCAGCAAAATATTTTCAATCCAAACAAATAGACCCTTAATTTTATTTTATTTCTATCTTCCATATAAAGTGTAAACAAATAACTCAATTTGCTATTTTTTAACTTAAAACATAAAATACCTTATGATGGATATTTGTAGACATTTTTTAACTTTAATTAATAAAAATATTGAGTTCATTTTATTTTATTTACTAGCATAGTCGCTAAAAATAATTTTAAAATATACAAATATTTTTTTAAAAAAGATTGAGCTAGTTCGAGTTAAGTCCAAACACATATAAATAGCCATTTTTCAAATTCAATTATTTTCCTAGCTTATAATTTGTTCTCCCATAATGTGTGACTAGTAATTCAAAATTATTTGAAGGCAATATGAGATATTGATATTGATAATATTTTCGATGGTAATGATTTTTGCCAGAACAATAGTGCAAACAAAAATTTTTAGAACACACAGATAACAAGATAAAATAAATTTGCCTAAAAAACAGAAAAAAATACACGACTACAAGGTACTTTGTATATGAAAAATAATTAATTTTCTATTTTTATCTCTTATTCCAAATAATTCTAAATTACTATATACTTTATAAGAGAATAAATTGTAAGCTAGGAAAATAAAAAGATTTAAAAAATGGCTATTTATACTTGTTTTGGGCTAAACTCGAACTAACTCAAATTTTTTATAAAAATGTATTTGTATATTCTAAAAATATTTTAGCAATTATGCAAATAAATAAAATAAAATAAACTCAAAATTTGTATGAATTAAATTAAAAAATGTCAGCAAATACCTAATTACAAGGTATTTAATATTTTAAGAGAAAAATAGCAAATTAAAATACTTTTATACTTTATATGGCAATTAGAAATAAAATAAAATTAAGATGGTAAAATTTGCTATTTTGTGTAATTTTATATTTCAACTAGAAACTAAATTCAAAAACTAAAATCCTCTTAAGATGGCAAATTGAGCAATTTGTTTAACTTTAAATGGCAATGTGAAATTTTAGAAATACTGTAGATGACAAATAGAAATAAAGATTACTTTAAATGACAATTAAAAATAAAGATTATTTTAAATGGCAATATGAAATTTTGAAAATATTTTAGATGGCAAAATGAATTTTGCCCAATGCCAAATGCGAAATGCGAAATGCCAATGCCAATGCCAATGCCAATACCAATACCAATACCAATACCAAGACCAAGTTTTTTATTTGGGGCCACAAAATAAAAAGGAAAGACTATAAAGAAATAAGAAATACAATGCGGCCTACTGTACTCCCACAAAACCCCTTATTCGGCTTTCCGTCGTTGCTGGAGTGAGAAGCCCTAAAAGGCTAAACCCTTAAACCAAACCCTTTATATATTATTATTGCACCGGCTGCGTGTCGATAACTGTTGCCTTCTGCTCCTCCTCCCTCTCTGGCCTCCATATCTCTGTAGTCGAATTAGCGGGAGGCAAAATCATCTTTGGGCGAGGTAGCGGCGGCGGCGGCGGCTGGTCTCGAGAAGTAGCTTGTATATCTTTATACTGTGTACGTATATATACAACACAACAGGTTAAACGTCCCAATCTTCTTCTTCTTCTTACAGCAGCATTATTTGCAGAAGGTGTTTAAGTTGTATTCGTAAAAAGAATTTTTTTTTGGGGGGGGGGGGGGAGTTTCAATTGTTTTAATGCCCCAAATAATGATAGCTATTTAGCCCCTGTACCATCAATTGCAAGAAAAGAAATTTGAGTGTTAATTATTTACTAAAAGATTATGTATTTAGTTACTTAAAAAGTATGGTGCTCTTTGGTAACTTTTTTTCTTTATGTTATCATTTGTGCTTTCTTGTATGAAACATCAAACAACAAGCAGCTTTCGGTTGATGGTTCACTCTGTCTTATTTTGCCTGCTCAGGCCAGGGCCAGTGCTTCACCTAATCTTCAATGGCTGCACCAAAGCTTGCAACTAAGCTGGGAAACAAATCCACTAAGCCTGGTCCTGCTAAGCAGAAGCAGAAGAAACAACTTTTCTCAGCCAAACAATCCAGAAAAGAGGATCTTCTTAGTGATTCTGATGGAACAGGTGAACAAGTTGAAGAATATGAAACCTCTGATGACGAACAACAACAGGATATTGATTCTGATTCTGATTCCGAAATGTCATCTGCTGGGGATGATCCGTTTGCTGATGATATTCTGCAAGAAAGTGCAGAAGGAGGTGCTCTGTTTCTGAATACCTTAAGTCTTCTATTATTTTCCAGTCATTTTTGTCCTTAATCTATCTATTTCTTGTCTCCGTCTTCTGTTACAGAGGAGCACTCAGATTTAGATTCTGATTCAGATGAATCTGATATTGAGAAGAAGTCGAGGGCTATTGACGAGGAAAGAGCAAGAGAAGAGGAGGAAGCAGAAGCTGAATTGCAACTCAACATTAAACAACAATCTGATGAGTTCAGATTGCCTACCAAAGAGGTCCAGTCTCTTTCTTCTTTCTTCTCCTTTTCTGGTATGACTGGGGCTGGGATTTGGGGGAGGGGATATTTGTTTCTTAGCTACTTACTTTATATGAGACAACTACGGTAACGTGATATTTTTTATTTTGATTATTTTAGGAGCTCGAAGAAGAAACCAACAGACCTCCTGATCTCTCAAATCTTCAGAGGAGGATAAAAGAGAGTTAGTATAGTGTTCATTTTTAAGTTTTCTGCTGTATTCTTTTCCTTTTGCTTATTCCTCTTCTGCCTTTACTGAAATATGACTTCAGTTGTTCGGGTGCTCTCAAACTTTGTGGCTTTGAGGCCTGAGGGAGTGACACGCAAAGAGTACATTGATCAACTTAAGATGGATTTATGTTCTTACTATGGATATAATGAATTTTTAGTTCAAGCTTTGATGGAGGTGATTTGTGATTCATCTCTTTTCCACTTCAGACTATCTTACTTTTAATTTTTATTCTATTTTTTACACTTAGAATTTATGGTAATGTGCAACCTCTGTGCAGATTTTTCCTGTAGTTGAACTCATGGAAATTATTGAAGCTTTTGAAAAGCCTCGGCCAATTTGTCTTCGTACCAACACTTTAAAAGTGAGATGAATCTTTCGATTTCTTGTTGTCTTGTTAAGTTATTTGTCATATTTCCTCCATTTAACACATGGCATCCTGTTAAAACATAATCGGGCTGGAAATAAAGACCCGAAGGAGGGATTTGGCCGGTGTGCTATTGAACAGGGGTGTCAACTTAGATCCATTGAGCAAATGGTCAAAAGTAAGAGTTTTTTCATGTTATCTGACTGAGCACGTGCCTTATTGAGGTTTATTTTTCTGCACTATTATTTCAAGAATATTATCAAACATTCTTGAATTTGTAGGTTGGCTTGGTTGTCTATGACTCTCAAGTTCCAATAGGTGCTACTCCTGAATACATGGCTGGTTATTATATGGTATGATGTGTGCTATTGTTTGAAGTTTTGTTTCTAGGGATTCTCTTGCTGCTAACCCTAAGTTTCTTGACAGATACAAGGTGCAAGTTCTTTTTTGCCTGTGATGGCCCTGGCTCCGCAGGAGAAGGAAAGAGTGGTCGATATGGCGTAAGTGACAGTAGCTTGTTCCTCAATTATGTATTTGCTTTTCTTTCAATGTTCTCGTGTCCTTATGAGCTGCTTCTGTTTTCCGCCCAAAATTTGTGGCCATCTAATCTATATTTGTGTCAATTGATTTTTCCTCCCTTTCTCCTCCTTTGCCTCCCTGAATTTATCCATCTTCATTGTCTGTTCCCCTCCAGGCTGCTTCCAAATTTTTTGGTTTTGCTTTTTGGATCATCCATTCTCTATGTCCATGATTTTCTGTGTTCAAATGCTCATGTAGGCATAACTTCATAGCTATGTAATGCTAATTAACTAGGCAACTGTTCTTTTAGAAATTGTCATGCATACATCATTCAGTGTTTGCTGCTTTTTTAATCTTCTTTGAAATTTTTGTAGGGCTGCACCTGGTGGTAAAACAACTTATATTGCTGCTCTAATGAAAAATAGTGGTACGTTCTGATTCATGGCCAATGCCCTCTTTTAGTTTTCCTTTGGTTTTTAATTGGATAACTTAAGTGGGCAGTATTCTTTGATTGCCATGGCAAAACAGGATATTTTCTCATGTGACGCTCGTTCAGATAATTTTAACCTTTTCTACACAGACAAACGCCTTCGTCCTTGTATTGTTGCATTGTTTCATTATGATTAGTGACTTTAAATAGTATTTACGTAGTTGATCTCCAGGTGCTTTTTAGAACTTAAGAACTGTATGGATTAAGTATGCAAAAGACTAATGGTTATGCAACAACTTGAGTATTGTCCTGATTGATTTGAAAGAAAAACAAGGTATAATGAGATTTTGTGTCTTGACATGTCATATTTTTTATGTGAAACTGAAGGCATTCTACTGAATAAGATATATTGGAAGGTTTTCTCCTCCAATTAATTCTTTACTGCTAGTGTGATGGAACGTCTTCACTCATTCATTGTTTCTTTTTAGCTGTCATACGAGCTTTGTAAAAGCCCCTATTGCAGGGCAAACATATGTTCCTAGGTTTCATAGATTATGATGCTGGGTAACCTTTTACGACTTGCTTTCTACTTGTGTTTACTCTATGTGTTCATGTATGATCGCATATGGTATATAATTTATCCTGATCTTTAGATTTTGCTGACCAAAATGATAAGATTTTAAATTTTCCTTGCCTGTGCACTTCTTTTAAATACAGGTATCATTTATGCAAATGAGATGAAGTCATCAAGGCTCAAATCTCTCAATGCAAACTTACATCGCATGGGAGTAACAAACACTATTGTTTGTAATTACGATGGGAGGGAGGTTAGGATCTTTTTAATGTCATATTCAATCTTGCTTATTAATTATGGACTTGTAGTTTAATTGATTGTGTCTAAACTTACCAGAATTGCAAGAACCAATACTCAGGATCTAAGTTGTTTCTTCTTGTTTATGCACATGTCTTATGGTGTTTTGTATGCTCTCGGACTTCATTACTGAGAATGCCAGATTGTAGCTCTTCATATGTGTTTTTCTTTATGATGAAAGATACAGATTTCTTTTTCTCTTCTTCTTGTCACTATTATTATATACAAAATATAGCTGTCAGCAAGTATCATCACGAAGAACAATCTTTCCTTCCAATTCTTTTGGCAATACTTTTCATTTGGGCCACTTGTTTAATGGCCTGTTTGACTTTAAATTGATTTTCAGCTGCCAAAGTTTCTGGGTCAAAACAGTGTGGATAGGATTTTGTTGGATGCTCCTTGTAGTGGCACTGGGGTATGTGATCAGGCTTGACAGACCATGTCCATAAGTAGTTTCCTTTTTCTCTTTTCCATTTTCTTTTTCCAATATTTGATATGAATAGATGTTTTAATTGTATGTGCAGGTAATATCTAAAGATGAGAGTGTCAAAACCTCAAAAACTGCTCTTGATATACAGAATTGTGCCCATTTACAGAAGGTGCTTCTGATGATGTACCTTATTGAGCAATATTTGGACTGCTTTTTGTGGCTCTAGCTTTTAGGAGATGGCACATCTAGTCTAGAATCTGCTTGCAACGTTTTCTTCAATTCTATGATTTATTTTTGCTACAGAAAATTTGCTTCATCTAACTTCTACTTTCCACCTCAGCAATTAATACTGGCAGCAATTGATATGGTTGATGCCAACTCAAAATCAGGGGGATATGTCGTTTATTCCACATGCTCAATAATGGTTGCTGAGGTTTGTGATTCAATCATGTCTCTGAATGTCCAGTATGCACACACTACAATTATTGCATCTTAACGATTGGTTTTACAGAATGAAGCAGTTATAGACTATGCACTTAAGAAGAGAAATGTTAAGCTTGTGCCATGTGGGCTTGACTTTGGCCGTCCAGGGTATTGTTAATATTCCCATTTAAATGGTACACATATCTTATCGTATCAAATAACAGTGGAGACTCTTCCTTTTGTTCTAGGTTTATTCGCTTTAGAGAACACCGGTTTGACGTCTCACTAGAGAAGACAAGACGCTTCTATCCCCATGTAAACAACATGGATGGATTCTTTGTGGCAAAGGTATATTGAATCACTAATTGAAACTTCGGGTTTGGAACGCATTAATCTTTCCCCTTCTTTTGTGCACTTCTAACTGATGAGGCCCAAATTTAGGTTTGAATTCATGTGAAATCAAGTTTACTATTGGATATGGGTTTGAATACAAAAAATAGGATTGTACACGTTCAATTTAGCAAAAAGGAATTCAATAATCTTTTCGTTGTCCATGGAGAGGAAGTTTTTTTGTGAGGCATTTTTATGTGGAGAAAATATTTGTCTTTGATTTTAGTAATACAAAATGTAATACCAACCTAACTTCACTACCTCCCAAACTTCCCCCATCCTCCCCCCCCCCCCCCCCCCCCCAAAAAAAAAAAAAAAACGACAGCAACAACATCGAAAAACAATAAAAAAGGAGGAAGAAAAACCCAAAATGGTAGCTTTCAAGTTGTGCATTATAGGTAGTTGTATCTTGTCTTGAATGACATTCTGACAAAATTAAATGACCTACATCTTTCTGTTATGTTTTTGCAGTTGAAGAAAATAAGCAATGCTATACCAACTCCAACAGCCAACGGGCCAGAAAGGGAAGTGGGCCAAGATACTGAGCAGATTGAAAGCAGCATCCAGAATAATGTTGGAGGAGATCCTAATGAATTTCACAAGGAAATTGCTGTTGCAAAAGAGAATAGGAGCCAACTGATTGGTTTTGCTAAAGATGGAAAAGGAAAAAAACAACCTGTCCCTAAAAAGAGGAAGAAGGTGGACGGTCCTTCTATAGAGGAAGTTGTGAGAAGAAGGTAGAGCGCTTGCGCATCGTACTCTTAAAACAGCTATTTTGGCCATGGCAGGGTGCTTGAGAATGTTGTCTTGGAAGTTATCCGTTTGGGGGGCTTTTTTGTATCTCTATATGTCTTTCTTACTCTTTCTGAAACTTTATGCAGGAAAGAGAAGAGGCTAGCTTCGAGGGAAACAAAGAGGAAAGCTAAATCGGAAAGTAAGTCAACAAGCAAGAGCAGGAGGCAAAGTTTGAGGGAAGCAAAGAGGAAAGCTATATTGTAAAGGAAGGCTGCAAGCATGAGCAGTAGATAAAGGTGGAGTATGTAATGTGCAGAGACCTCATGGCAGAGCAGGATTCAATTGCGTATCTTGGTTACCAGTTTGTAACGTGGCTTGATTTGTGGAAATAATAGCCCTATCAAGTATTTAAAGGGATCTTTAGTTATTGCTACATGTTCTGCTAAAACACAAGGATCAGCTGTTTTGGCGTCCTGGTCAGGTGGCATGAGCATGCTAATGAGGAGAAATCCAGAGGACCAGATTTTTATTTGTTCAGTCATCTAGAGTTGTTGCAGCTGGACTGGACTACTGCAGTGGTGTTAAGTGTGTTGTGGTCCGAGCCTCAAATGAACCTTTTTTAGTTTTTTTTTTTGCCGGAATACAGACGCTGTATCTTTATCTGAGTGAAACTAAGTGGATTGCACTAAAAGAAAATTTTGTTCTTACTGAGTTTTAGGAGCTTGATATGTTATCTTCAATTCTGGTGTACTATGATCGAGCAGATGGAGAATGAGCAAATGAAGAATAATTTCGGATGGTGCAATTTTATACGATTGAGATAATATAGAATAGTTCCGGGCAATGTCGTATGCACAACCCCAGATCATATATCTTCTTGCTCTTAGATCATACTAGTAGTAAAAGGAAGAATGAGAGGCATCGGCTATTGTCTTCTGATGCAGTATCTTAACGGTGTCCCTGCATCGTCTGCAGCTGCCATTTCTTTTTCCCCTTTCTGGTTGCTGTTTTGTGTTTGCCCGTTCTAAATCTCTTTAAAGTTGAAATAAGAAGTGGAAACAGCTCGATCCCACTTAAATGCTTGGGCTCTCCTTTTACCCAAAATATATTGAAGATTTTGGAGATTGTTCCCTCCCAAAAACTACGAAAAATTAATCGGACAAGTACATGAACTTCTTCTTGCACCATCAGAAAGTACAGGTCTCTATTATGAATTTTTGGACGGTCCCGTTTAGAGATTACTCTAGACCACTGAGTCCGTCCGTTTGCACCGGTTGGAAATTGGAACTTTGTTGCCCCGTTCGCATCAGTCGGTAGGTACATACCACATGTGGTAGTCTTAATTGTTGGTAGTTAAATGCAAAAGAAAAAGAATCTAACTAAATTAAAAAAACGTAAGCATATATCACGTTTGGGAAATATAATTCTGTTTGCGGTTAATCTGATGATTTTTAGTAGCATTGTCCCATTTGTTCAGTATTTTCTAATTTCTAAGCTGAAAACAAAGGAATTAAGGGAAAAGAAATGAGCGTGATACACGGCCGTCATCGCGGTCAGTTGCTCACTTTTGGTCGTGGGGGAAGTCTTCTCTTTTGCCGTGATTTTCTGAGTGAAGACTTAAATAAAGACAGACCAAAGATTATTGAAAGGGAAGTTGACGCATTATATTATTTGTAATTCAAAATTTTTTAATGAATATAACATTAGTATATACGATGTAGCTGTGTGATTTAACTTTGACCAAAAAATCTTAAAAAAGTATATCAGTATTACTAATATAATATGTTCAAGGTCTGAGGCACGAGGAGAAGCAAGGTGGTCAGCCAGCCGTCCAAATCTTACTTTCCGTCCTTGATTTACGCCTGCCTTCTTTCTTGCTCTGCTATCCATTAGAAATTCATGTTGAGGTGAGGAGACCCACCAAAAAAAAAAAAAAAAAAATGTCAAATTCGTAATCCTTCTCTCTCTGTGATTCGTATGCATGTGATTTTTTGTCTGCTTGTGCGAGTACCAAGTGTAACGATAAATAATTTTTCACCAAGTAAAGGTCTTTTTTTTTCAGTTTAAAAATAAACTGTCTGCTGAAAATCACCAGAATTAGTGCTAGCATATAAAAGGATTACGTTCGGGAAATGATGGTCTTATATACAGTTGAGACTTGTGACATATGTGTATTCATTTCAGTACGCATTGTAGTAAGCTAAAAGGAAAAGAAAAAACAAAATCACGTGAAGCCATTAAAATTTTCACCCATCATCTCTTAGGTCAGATGTTGCTGGTTCAGAGTTAGAAGGGTGTAAATCAAATTATGGCGAAAGTGATTGGTTCATAATATTACTCTATTTTTTTTTTCTGACATTTTTAGAACAAGACTAATGCAATATAAAAAAAATGATGAATTAGTACTTTTGAGTTACCTTTTTGTTTACAATAAAAAAGAAATATACTAAAAAAGAAAGGATGAGAATTTCTAAAATAAAAATGAAAACAAAAAAGTGGGGTTTAGCGAAAGCAGAAGCCACATGGGAAGGGACACGAGAGTTAAAGAGGAGGTGTGGTGGAGCAATCAGCAGCAGCCCAAGCTAGTTTGCCCACACTCCACGCTACTTCGCTCTTCCGTCCTCATCCCTTTGATTTCTAATTAAATCATCAACTTATTTATTTATTTTTGGATGATTATTTTTAATTTTTTTTTTTTATAAAAACCTATTGACACGATTAGTTTTAACTATGTTTTTTTAACAAATGCGTATGCAATAAAAAATTAATTGAAATACATTTGTGTTTGAAATTTTATAAATATTTTTTTAAAAAAATATTGATATAACAGTTTAATAATTTTTTTAAATAAATGTGTAATGTGAGATAAGAAAGTAATTGAAAAAAATATGTGTGTTTGAAGTTATATAAAAACATAGTCATAAAAAACTTAACAAACAAGAGTATCATCAACTTCATTCATTCACAAGATATCATTAGTAGTCAAATAGTCATCATTAGTAGTAGGATTTAGGATTTCTCTTGAAATTTAATCCTTAGGAGGAGTAACTTCAGATGGCTCCCACTCCACAAAGACCTTTAATTAACTTTACAGCACCCGAGATGGTTATTTTACAACTAAAACACCAATTAGTGAGTAGTACATTACTACTCATTCTTTTTTCAGAAAAAAAAAAAGAAAATTGAAAGAAATTGGTTTGTCAATTTCTTTTTTGTTCTAGAAGGAAACAAATTAGTTAAAAATAAAGTATTTATACATCTTTTCAGGGAGAAAGTGAGAGAAATTTAAGAATATTGCGCACATCTTTTAATCTCATGAAATTCAAATGGGAGACAGTTTCTTTTTTTCTTTTTTTTTTTGGTTTTGAAAAAGAATTTAAGACGAGAAAAAAGAAGAGTTTGTCGGTTTTGTTTTGGTCTCAGCACAAGAAAAGGCAAAAGTTAGGGCCGGGTAGGAAGCAGTGAAAGGGGGGTGGTCGGGTGAGCGACAATTAGGTATACAGTATTCAGAACAGAGTAGCATATTATACATACATACATATATATATATATATATATATATATATATTAGGCCCCCATCCATCAGTCGTTATCGCCAAAGTGTCGGTGCCACTCCAGCCCACGTCACCTATCCCAACCACCCTCGCAGCCCATCGCCATTTTTTATTCTTTTTGTTAGTACGACCAAGCCCAGTAATAATTTACTACTACCATGAAGATGCACTACTAGTAACAAGAAGGCAGGCAAAATTCTCAAAACTCTTTCAATCCAAATTCTATCGGATTTTAGACGTTAAATCTTGGACTTGAACTTGGATTGGAGGAGAATTCTTTATTTAGTTGTTAATTGTTGGTGGTTAAACTTAAAGTAGAGTACAAAAATCTTAAAGAACCCATAAGTGGAAAATACAACAATGGTTCGTAGTGCTAGTAGTAGTGTGGTAAGTCTCAAAAGTATTTCTATGGTAGTCATATGTAATATATTAGGAGCGATTAATTTTTTTTTTATTAATTATTGTTGTATTATATGTGTTATTTCATACAAATTGAACGAGATTCTTAATGATGTGTTCGATAAAATATTAATTATTTGTTATATATAATTTGAAAGTATAACTTTTTAAAATGACTTAAATTCTTTCTTTCTGAAAACTTCCTGCCTAATGCAGGTCCACAATTTGATCCCAAGACCTACAAGTCCCCTAACTAGTGGCTGGAGTGATTAGTTATATTGTTGTAATTTCATTTCATTTATAAGCAAAGTAGCTAAGCAAAGCGAGCGGAGCGCCAAGAAGAAGAAAACCAAATCTGGGACGGTCCAGCAGAGAGAGATCTGAGGTGGGAAATGGCGGTGGATCCTCGGCAAGTGGTAGCAGGAGTGCTAACTGTGACCATGTTCGTGATGCTTGGGAATATGATCAAGCGTGACCATTTCGATTCTCTTCAAGTACTACTAACTCTTCTGTTTCTTATTTGGTGCTATTAACACTTCTTCTGTGCTCTTCAACTTCTGCTGCTTTCTTTACACACTTCATGTGCCAGATTATGAAAAAATCACCTGCTTTTTTATCCCAATCCTTATTAGGGACTTACTAATGATTCACTCTCCTCTTTTCATACTTCTCCATCACTATCAAGATCAAATCTTGTCACTCACTCTCTTGTTTTCTCAACATCTCTCTGCTTGTCTCTCTCTGAACTCTCCGCGTCAGGGTGAGAGAGATAGAAAAGAGAGACAGATTTTGGTTGTATATTGCTAATAGTATGCAGATTTTGTTTGTATAGTGGTAGTAATGTGCAGATATAGGTGGTTCTTATCTCAAGTTTCAGCATTTCTTTACTTAAAGAGAACTCATTTATTACATTTTCTTTTTTCAATAGTACTTACTCATGTTCTTTTATTTGTTGTTGTTTATCCTTTTTTGGTTGAATGAAGGTGAATGATTCTGAAATCCCCTCTCTCCATGACACCACCAAGGCTTCTGAGCAGAGCCTCGTTACTCTTTCTGATGGGGGACGTAATGGACCTTGGAAGAACGATGGCTCAACCCTCAAGCCCTGCTGGGCTAAGCCTGTTCTGGGTCAGTAAATTGTGGACTTTATTCTTACTACAAAAAAAGATGATGACCTCAAAGTTTTCCATTTTTCTATTTTCAGATACTTAGAGATCTTTGTTACTATTGTAGTACATTTTCTTCTGACGCCCTCTCCCACTTCCCTCTTTCCTTTCTCCTGTGTATGTCTTTCTGATTCCTGAACAGCGGAAGTAGAGCAATCACAAGGGTTTGTTACGTTCTCCTTGACTAATGGCCCTGAATATCATGTCTCGCAGGTAGCTTTTTTTTCCTTTAGTTAACTAACCTCTCTTTTCTGAACTTCATTAAATGGACTTACAGTTTCAACATATAATTGTGGATTTGTATATTTGAATTATAGTTTCAACATTTCATTGTCAACTTATTGACTTTTTAGTCAGTCTAACAGTATCAGCCTCCTTTAATCTAACACTATCATTTCATGCCCAATTTTTTTTGGTGCTTGCCCATTTTTTGTGAAGCATTGGCAGAGAATGGGGATAATATTTAGCTATGCTTACAGCAAATCAGTCAGAATAAGTTAACTAATGCTTCCGTCCTAGTCACTTTCTTATGTCTTATCACATAATTTGATAATGATCTGAACATGGTAAACTGATGCATGCCCGCCTCTCATTTTATAATTATATAATTTGTCCTCTTCATTATGATCTCATCTTTAACGCTTTAAGATGAAGAATGCATGATTAGTCTAGATTAAGTTATGTTACTATCAAAAACAAGAAATCTGGCATTTTTGTATTTTTAGAGGCCTTTGATCTTCTCCTTTAACATTCAATTGTCTCTTTGGTTACTGCATTCAACAGATCACTGATGCAATAAAGGTGGCAAGATACCTACGGGCAACTCTTGTCCTCCCAGACATTAGAGGAAGCAAACCTGGTGATAAATGGTTAGTTCTGATAGTAGCATGTCTATCATCTCTTCATTCTTGCAGAATATAAAACCAAGCCACTGCTTCTGCAAGTGCCTAGTAGAAACACAATGAGAATGGCTTGATTACATTGTTGAGCTGTCTGATAATATGTTTATAGCACATATAGTAGATGCAGAAGTGCTTTAGATGTTGGCATATTCAACATAGCCTCTCACTCTAGTATTTTCTTTCTTGCATTACTCGGTATTTTGTTTTCTGTTTTCTATATTGGGCATTGCATATCTTTGTCTTCAATAGGAAAAAGTTCACTATATAGATCAGCAGGAGTTAAGCCTGAGTTGAATGAAAGAAGCATTTGTTGAATACTCACTGGAAAAAACAGTTGACGGCTGACATGTTTCTGAGAAGAATGAATTAGGATTTAATTTCTAGTATAATTTTGTTTTTGTCTTTCTTCATATCACTCACCCGGAATTTGTCCTTTCCTGTTTGTTTTATTGAAGAAGCTTGGAAATGTCTATGGTCCTTACTGAGCAAAGTTGTTAGAAATAATATCAAAGAAAGTGTTTGTATGAAGTCTGTAGTGATTGAAGAAACTCAATTTTGTATTTTATATTGGCCTTAATTGATTAGTGCTTCATGAACCATCAATTTTCTTCTTGGAATTGATTTATGTGAATGATGTAGATCTTTTATTTTCCCAGTATTGGATTAGGAAATTGATATTTTCTCTTTTAGTTAGCAACAATAATGTAAACTGCAAACTGATATTATGCTTTTTCCTTCAGGAACTTTGAAGAAATATATGATGTTGAGAAGTTGGTCAAGAGCGTGGATGGGGTGGTGAAAGTAGTAAAGCATCAACCCTCCCAAATATCAACCCGAAATCTAGCAGTGGTGAAGGTGCCTAATCTAGTTACTGAGGAATTTATAGCAGAAAAGATTGAACCTGTTTTCAGGAGCAAGGGAAACATAAGGCTAGCCACATACTTCCCCTCAGTCAACATGAGAAAGACTGAAGAAAGTAGCAAAATTGATTCAGTTGCTTGTATGGCAATGTTTGGATCCCTAGATCTGCAGCCTGCAGTGCGTGAAGTGGTTGACTCAATGATGGAACGCCTAAGGACTTTAAGTCGGAAGGCAAATGGACAGTTCATTGCAGTAGACTTGAGGGTTGATATACTGGAGAAAAAGGGCTGTCAAGGACGTGGCTCTTCTAGATCGAAGAGCTGTTATAGTCCTCAAGAGATAGCATTATTTTTAAGAAAGATTGGGTTTGACAAGGATAGTACTCTATATCTAACTCAATCAAGATGGGATAGCAGCCTTGACGCTCTGAAGGATTTTTTTCCAAAAAGTTACACGAAGGTTTGGTTTTTTCCCCTTCTCACCTAGCTAATCTTGTCAGTTCAAATATGATTTGGAATAATCCCCTGAATCAATCATGATGGTCCATCATGCTCCATGACAACAAACACAACACCCCCCCCCCCCCCCCCCCCCAAAAAAAAAAAAAAAAACTCCTCTCCTTCTTCCTCCTTATTTTCAGAACATATAAAATACTAACTTGTATCTATAGCTGTGCTGACTGTAATTTCTATAAATACGTCGTTTTCCCCTGCAGGAAGGCATAATACCTGCGGATAAAAAGGAGAAGTTCCTTGACTCTGAGGCTTCAGAACTTGAGAAGGTCATTGACTTCTATATTTCCACTGAAAGTGATGTATTTGTACCAGCCATCTCCGGCCTATTTTATGCCAATGTGGCTGGTCAGAGAATTGCTTCTGGTAGGACTCAGATACTTGTTCCGGCAAATATCCCTGGTTCCTCTGCCTCTTCTGCAGATTTTATGTCCCATTATGTCACAAAAAGGAACCACTTTGCTTATTCGTGTTTTTGCTAGCTCTTGTTTAAGAAGATTAATAGAGATTTCAAGTGCCACTAAGGTTTCTTCTGAGCACGTGTACTTTTAGTGATTGAAAATTTCTTTGTAAGCAGACATCAAGTTGGTTTTAGAATGTATACTTTCTCCAGATATAAAAATTAAATAGCCAGTGTTGTCTATTGAATTGCAAGGACATTTTGCATCTGAGAGACATAGGATTGGGGGGGTAAAAGGCGGCTAAGAATGAGAACAAAATTGCCCACGCTGTACAGCTGTATTGGTCATCCGTGAGATTTGTGTATAAATGTGTTACTCCTGAAATAATAAGTTTGGCTGTTTGGTTCAGGAAAGTTCTGGTACTCTATTCTAATAATCGAATAAGATGAAGATGTTGAGAATCTCACTCCAGAGGATTAGGTCGAGCTTGAACAAAATTTGCAAGGTACAAAAATTATTTTCAAAACAATTGATCTGGCCGTGAAGTGGCAATGCACCGCACAGAACTAAATGCCCATGGCATTTTTGGCTGGGCTTCTGCTAAATCAGTTTCTAATGGCTTGGTAAATATGTAAATGGATTTTCATTCTCCTTTTGGTTTTGCGGATTCTGCTTGCTTCCCAAAAATAATAATCAAATAGGAAGATATCAAAAAACAAGTCAGCAATTCCTTGTACAACCATATATCATCTTTTTATTCTGGTTGCCATGTCACATGAGGTAATGGTGAAGACATTAGCTATCCAGGATAAAAACCGTACAAGAATTAATACAAGAACTTTGTAGAGTAATAAATACTTGTCATTGACAGAATTCTCATCATTAGCTACACCAGCATCACCTTTTGGAGTCTGGAATAGCACAATGCCTAGCCTTATTATGTTTTGTTTCTGTTGATATATTATATTTGTACATGTGGTACAACTTAATGCATGAGATGATGAGAACTACAGTATCAAATACAAAGCCGTCATCTTCACGCAGTGACTTGGAATCACAACAATAATGGATGTTCCTATCTTATTACCTAACCACAAGACGACGAGTTAAGCGTTCCGAGCAGCAATCAGTCGCTGATATGGCTTTGACAAAATTTTTGCCAGGGGAGTCTCTGGAACAGGTATAAATTTTCCAATAATAGCAAGGGGCCAGCTGTAGGAAAATAATATGGGATAGGATCATTAGCTGAGCTTTAATAAACCAGTAAACCACCAGTAATGGAAAATTTCTAAAGGCAAGCACTGTTGATATTTTAAGGCTTTCAGCTTTGCCTCATATGGAGTGCATAATACGTTACTACAAGCAATCATAAAAATTGCCATTTCTTGCTCATGTACTTCTCACACTGAAAGAGTGCAAAACTATGCAGATGGGGATGCATGCTGAGGCTATTTACCCTAAGAGATAATAACTGTTCCCCATGAGCACTAATTTAACTGTAAATATCAGCAAGCTTTAGTATATGTAACAACCTGAAGAGACCAATGGCAATTGAAATCAACCATAGTTTCCAATCAAGTCTGACAGTTGAAGTGAACTTCCCAAGGAACTCAATGATGATAATCTGTGTTCAAACGAAGGATTAGTTACTAATGACAAGAACTGCAAGAAAATAACAACTACATGGATGTCCACATGTATGTAGTCCTCTCACCTGAAGTAGTAAAGTAGTCCCCACTATCCCTGTGAACAGCTGGTTTTTAGTCACACCAGTAAACACATTGAGCTGGTCTGGCTTTCGAGCATTGAACTCGTTGAATATCTACAATTGAAACTAGTTAAAATTTCATGCTTTACTAGTATTTATAGCAAAAGATAAATATGAATGTAACTGCTGTTCATCCTATCATTATTTTCAATTTTTTGCAATAGCAGAAGTACCTTCTACCATATTTAAGGATTTCTAATGATCTTGTCAATTTTTCTTTTTCCTTTCATATGGCAAAGACACTTACTTGGCAGAGGACAAATGCATTGAATATGAGAGTATTTTTGACCATGTTGGCATGTCTTGTGTCCTCACGCTTTAAATTGAGAATACTCCTTCCAAAAAAATTAAGAATAAGGAGGACGCCAACTTGATACAATGCCTGGAATTCCATTAAGAAAGTGAAAAAATGTCAAAATGGGCAAAATATAAACCGGTATTCCTATTTTAACAGAACAGTAAGGAACGTAACCTGTATGCTCAAATTCCTCCACATAATATTCGTGACAAGAGGTTCCCTGTAGATTTTAAATGAAAAAAGTTCGAGCAGTCAATGTCATACACCTTCAGAAGATATTGAACGCCCCCCTAATGGGATATGTATTTTGGGGCTAATACCATCAACCGAACATACAATATAAAAACACTTCACTCAAGCAGTATATACATATCAAGAATAGCCACCTTCACTTCCAACATGATTCGCATGTGATAACATAGCAATGCCAACACATAGGCTATGTCTGGTAAAGGATAGCACAATAGCAGTACCATGTTTTTCTTCACAACAATGTGCTCAAAAAAATGACGTGGAAAATATACAGAAAATCATGTCTTCATATCCCTCCAATTCAAGAAGCATGCCTATGCTGCTATAGGTTGACAGTGTTTCACACGAGACCATCTATAGATGTCAAAATAAAATCTAAAACCTTGAAGCGTGTCAGAATCCAGGACCTAAAAATTTCAAAGGATTGTTAGATTGCACGAGCTTTTCTCAATAAGAAAGGACATTATGCTACCTAGGAGTCAAAACAAAAAAAATTCACACTACACTTCTTCAAAGAACAAGAACGACAGGTTTGTGATTAGTACAGTGCGATCCACCTTTTTTCTGAGACGTTAACAAAGGATGGAATTCACGTCAACAATATTATTGAAAAATGTATACCATATTACAGATCTTAGAGCCCGTCTGACAATGATATACATGGCATACGGGGACAACATTATAAATGAAAGTAATGAAAAAACGTTCATATTATTAGCAAATGGAGCACAAGTAACTAGGCATACTTGAACAAGTTCCAACCTTCTTTTAGTGAGATTATGTGCTTCAAGTCCCAACCCTCTTTTAGCAAGATTATGTGCTTTGGAGCTAAGATTCATAGATGATCATTTGCGAAGTAGGTAATTACATCTAATTATAGATTACAGAAACTAAAGCAGCATGTAAATGCAGATTATTGTGTGTTTCTGTTGATGAACCAAGAGCAACTATTTTTGCCTTGTATATTGTAAGTGAGGCCGAGGATTTGAACTGAAATTCTGTTTTTGCCAAATGTTTTTAGAGCCGGTACTACATGGTTTTAAAGATCTTGCTAGGATAGTGCAGTTTTTTTCACAGGAATGGATTTTTTTGTGTTTCCTGCTTGTGTTTTTGCTACATTTTTTGCTTGCCACTGCAAAGCAACAGGTCAATTTTGACTTCCTACAGTAATCAGTAGCAACTGATATTTCTGCAATCTGAGGCAGGGTAATTACCAGAAGAAGGATATCAAACACTCACTGGCATCTAGAATTAAGCCTAAACAGGATCTATGTCAAAAACTTTTCTGACTGTTTTGCTTTTCCCTTTTCCTTTTTACAGGGGTATACCCCTTATAATCATGTCCACGGTTATACATTTCAACTAAAAGCTTTGCATATTAAACTTAAGCCAAAAAAAAAAAAAAAAATTTACAACCTTCGACCAACGGGAGTTCGGTGCATAAGATGGTCAGTTGGTGGTTCAGTAGCCAATGCCAATGCGCCCAGAGTATCCATGATCAGGTTAACCCACAAAAGCTGCATGAAAGAATAAAATGTATATTATGATCCATTGAGAACTATCAAATAGATAACCGAAGGTTTACTGCACATTCAAATACTCTATGCAAGTAGATTAAGAAACGCAACACTAAGAATCAAAATCTTTGATCTTTACTGTATTTGATTCAATAGGAATGCAAGACCTTATCTTTTTTCCTTCTTTCATAAAAAGGAGGTTGAATCTAGAGCATTTCATTCCATCTTTCCATGTAATTACTTAAAAAGACAGTTATGGCATCTAGCTATGTATTACATGTCCAGAGAGTATGGGGAGACCTGCACTGTATTTAGAGGAACATCGCCAGAAGATACTGCTGCTACAACATTAATTACAAGTGCTGAAACATTAACAGTGAGCTGGAACTGGATAAATTTCTGAATATTTGCATATACAGAACGACCCCAGCGGACAACCTGCATGAGAAACATTAGAGGCATAATAAGGAGTCTTATATAAGCCCTAGCATCGAAGCACTAATAAGTTAAAGAAATATTATATGCATATGATGGATAAATTGACAAAAAGAGAGCTAATGTCACATGCAAATATCCAAAACTTAAACAATTTAGATCACTCAATAGAAGTCCATTGGTAACCATGGCATTCTAGTTGATAAATGACAAGACAAATTTTGGTGTAAAGGGAGAGATCAGGAGGAATAATGAATAACATTGAAGAAGAGTCCACTACGTTATCACTTTCTTTTCCAATTACCAACTTTTCTAGAGTTTCATGTTTCATTATTTAAAAAATTAGGCCACGTTCAATCGCTCCACAACTGTCCTGCTCTCAAGTTTCAAAAGTTACAAAAATTGAGATTCACTTTTTGAACGCATATAGAGAGCAAGAAACCTTAGTTTCTGCACAAACAGATCAAGCATTCAACATCTTCCATGGAATCTGTGGAAAAATCAACGTGTCTCCTTGATCCAAACACTACTAATATAACACGCTTGAAGCAAAAAAATAATGGCAGCAAATTGAGTTACAGAATCCTCAATATGTAAAAAGCAGAGGCAGAACACAAGAAGAAATTTTGACTTAAGTTTTTGCTCTTCTTTACAAATAATGGAAGTCAAATTCTGATGCTAACCTTAACTACAGAAGCAAAATTATCATCCAAGATAATGATGTCAGAGCTTTCTTTTGCAACTTCAGTTCCTTGGATGCCCATGGCTAGACCTATATCAGCCTAGAATAATAGAAGAGGAAAACTAAGTATGAACTATAAGCCAGTAAAAAATCTTAAAGCATTACAATTAGAGAACAAAGAAAGTGTGGCCAGAGAACAGAGAACGTGTAAATGACTGAAAAGACCAGCATGACAAGAAAAGCACATGTTAGTTGTGAGACAAATTAAAGGAATAGCTTCACTTGCACTAAAATCAAACATCGTGAAAACCCATGTTACTTGGACTCGGGCATAGGAGTATGTGGATATGGTTACAATAAAGGGTCTGATACGAGTATAGAAAGGTCAAGTAAAGAATACAATTAAAATATACCGCACCTACACCCACATTCACCCCCTCATTGACATGACATGACATGAGTAAGGAAAGATCAAGTGAAGAACACTGTTAAAATATACCACATCCACACCCATAAACGTGTCAACACAGCACGACACAGGTACGATAGGGGTAGGAGGAGAATCCGAGTGACGGTTGAAAACCTAAGAAGATGTAGAGGTCTCTTTTGAAGAAGAAAAGATTGGATACATCCAATGTTCTTTGACTTTTTGAATAGTCAAAGAATGAAAAACCAGCACATAAATGCACATAAACAGTTGGTGCTTTAAGCTACGAATGTCAAGTTACAGAAAAACAGAAGATTTGGAAATGGACAGAAGACTATCAAACCTCATGAAGTGCAGGAGCATCATTAGTTCCATCTCCCGTAACAGCAACAACTTCCCCTTGTTTACGTAGAGTTTGCACAAGTAAAAGCTTGTCGCTTGGAGAAGATCTTCCCATGACCTGAAACAAAGATCACCAGTTAAGCACTAATACCAGCCATATCTATGATGAAAATAGGGTAGAAAAAATGCTATACTAATTCTGTGCCTTGAAAACTTACCGATATAGTTTTTGCTACTTGTTCTCTCTCCATATCTGACATCTCACGGAATATTCTCCCTTCAATAATATTAGGCTCAATGGCATCTGCATCAGAAGTGAGGATTCCACACTCCAGTGCAATTGCCTTGGCTGTTTGAAGGTTATCTCCCGTAACCATGCACACCTAAAGGTTAACAAATCAGTCTTGCTATAGTTAATTGTCACCGCACTAATCAACTCTCACCAAGTACAATGAGTGGAGAAAAAGGAGAGGAAGAATCTATGTTTTGAGTAGACATGAGTCAAAGGCTTTTATATACTGTCTTTCCAAAAGTCTCCCTCAAATAACTACACTACAGATAGGCCAATGAAAAAGCTTGTCAATGCAATAAATATGTGAATATTTTCCATGCCATGTGAAACCACCTTAGACCTTTCTTATATGTCCGCACAGGTAAAAGACTACAATGAATATCCAAATATTAGAATGAATTTAGTTCATCATAAATTAATTGCACAACACAAATGACAAAAGGAAGCTATGCCTTTCGACTGTAATAAAATTGAAATGGCATCTGAACCTATTATAGGATTTAACTTTTAGTCTTTAAGAGAGGAAGAATAAATGTAACAGTGATAAAGGAAAGCATAAGCTAAGTGGATGTTATTTGGCTGCAAACATGAGGGTTCAACCAAGAGTTAAGCACCTTCAACATGCCTCAAACCAACAAAAGTTTACTAGTCAACTTTATAGTGCTTCCAAAAGGTCCAGGGATCGCTATGTGCTAGAGTCCAAGTATGACAGAGTACATTCCCACAAAAGAGCAGAAGGAAAGTAAATTATTTTATTTTCATTTCTATTTAGTCAAAAGACAATCTATTGGTATGCATCCTCCACTTAGTCGCATATATAGGCACAAATTTGAAACCAAAAAAAAAAAAAAAAAAAACCTTAACACCAGCATCTGTGCAAATTTTCACTGCATCTTTGACACCTGGGCGACAAGGATCCTGTGTAGAGATTTGTAACTCAGACAGATAGGTACTGATATAACAACTAAATAATTAATTAAAAGAAAAAAAGAAGCACTATATGACGCACACACATAAATATATATATGTATGTATATATGTATATATGTATATGTGTGTGTGTGTGTGTGTGCGCATACTAAACATGTCCACGAAAACACATGTATGTAGGCGTTCATGTAAAAAAGTCAAGCAGTACTACCTGTTTTAGTATACTGTTGAAAGTAGAGCGGTCCCAAATTACGTTCGTTTATTCTTGGTCACGTAAAATATATGTAAACAAGTAAATGACATGACAGCATCATAGCCCTTCATAATGTACCTTTATACCAACAATGGCAAGCAGAATGAGCTCGTCTTCAGGTAAAACCCATCGTACAAGCTGTTCTTCATCCGTAGGAACTTTGTCTACTTCACATGTTCTATATGCAATTGCAACGCATCTCAGACTTCTTGCAGCCATATTTTCTATTGCATCCTTGAAGAATTCCTGTCAGTCACTTATTATTTCAGCAAGCAACATTCTCCCCTATGGTATTGCAGCATGTTTAGAATTTTACTGATATTTTTTTTGCAATTGTAATTTATTTTGGAAATCAGGAAAACTATGATTGGATAGTTTATTTACTCTAGTGCAGCCAATTGAACTCAAAAATAAAACAATAGACCTTGGATTTAATGGAATGTCCTTTCTGCCTTTCTCTCTTCAAAAGTGAATACAAATTTGTTACTTTTAAGTAATGAATGAAAGCTTATCTGACCTTATCCTGGCCAATGGACTGCAAGCATCCATTTGTGTCAAGATACCCAGTACATGAGTCTAAAATTATTTCAGCTGCTCCCTTCCAGTGTATGTGGACTTCAGAATTACTCTGACAACGAATAGTGAGGAAACTCCTAGTCAACTCAATTATCAGACCACATAATAAAGGGAATATGACATTGACCATCAGTACATCCACTGAACCTGATGATCCAGCAGTCATAAGAAATCATTAGAAATTTCCTAGTAGAGTACATGCAGTATTTTTTTTTTTTTCATCAAAAGAAAAAAATACATTCAAAGCTCTACCTTAACAGACGATCTTGGAAGCAAAAAGTATAATCTGCAATTTCATTCTCCTTGACAAAGATAAAATGGACAGAAGTGTCCACAATAAGTCATTTAGTTGCTTGTCCAGAATGAACTCATTTTTGTAACAAACCAGAGTAACCAAAAACATTGAAACAAAATTTCTAATGCATACATTGTACTAAAAGTGATTGTGACTTCACTTTTCTTAGCAGTCGCCACAAATTTCTATATGCAAGGCACAATAGGAGTACAATGTCCACATGGAAGGCACAGTTAGGCTCGAAAACAAGAAGTTCAATGAAATGATGTAGCATTTACAGCTTCAAGTTTCTAGCTAATTTAAACAGTTGTCAGTTGAAATGCAATAGAAGGATCATCAGAAACCAAATTCAGAGACCAAGCTGGCTCAAACAGAGTTAAATTTTTTTTAACCAATCTGTTTGGGGCGTCATATCCTTCTCAAAATTTTTAATGATCACTTGACACTGTCCACTTGGAACTCATAAAGTGTGAACAACGGACGTCAAACATAAGAAAACAAAATAGAATTACCTTTCCACGTACTGCAACACCTCCTCTCTTTTTTGTAGAATTAAATGGTGAAATATGGAGAACTATAGACTCTGATCTGACGATATCAAACTTCATCCCCAGCTGCTCCAAGGATATGAATGGGATAAGTAATCAACTTCAAAATCTATAAACCACCACAAAGTAAATGCTATAATCACCAACAATAACTACCTTGACAGCCCATGAAAGAATAGCCTTTTCTGTGGGAGAACCAGAAACCTCTACTCCACCAACCTGTAAATGTAACCAAAGCCAAACACAGTTAAAATTACTTGAGAAACATATAAAACTTCACTGTATTTGAAAAAAAGGGCAAAAACTCTATTTGATGAGAAAAAAGAACAAAAAGATAAAGATTCCCTATCAATGTAATTTTCATCAAAGTATCACATTTGAGAAGGTTTTTAAGCAATGAATGACATGTGCCATCGAAATGATGTATTATTAGTTAATCAAACCCAATTGCACAAAGACTCCCTGGATCATTATTCTCTACTTGCTAAATAAATATCTCTTGCCAAAATATTAATCTTAAGAAAAGTCTCTACGCACCCTTTAAACTTCATAAGCTAGCCTGCCTTTTGGGAAGACATGTCTACAATTGTCACCTTTCTAAACAGGAATGAAAGAGAGTCTGTACCTTCGAGAGAAACACACTGCCTGCACTGTTCTGTGATATGCCCTCATCCAGCAAAGAAGAAACAAGTGCATTAAGCTTTGATCCATCTTCAGGAGGATCCATCTTATTTTTTCCAACATAGGCCTCAACTACTGTCATCTGAAGTAAATAAAAATTCCATCAGAATCCAGTCACCTGACCAGTTAGCATAACAAGTCAACATATACCTAAAGATCTTGATCTGTGCCAATAACAACCTGATTCAGAGTCAACGTTCCAGTTTTATCACTGCAGATGGTTGTCACGGAGCCCATAGTTTCACAGGCAGAAAGCCTGCGCACCTGCAGACTAGTTGCTGTTAACAGTTCTACATGAAAGTAAGAATGGAGGTGCTAGAAATACACCATGATTAATGAAATAAAGGATGTAAAGAAACCTACCAAGGCCTTATCAGCCATCATTTTCTTCATCGAATAAGCTAAACTGTTAGCAGTTCAAAAAGAGTGTAGACATTTTAGGGCATAAGGGCATTTAGGACCTGGATCAAATTGAGTAAAACTGCACTACATTTTTATTAACGCTTACGTCAAAGTAACAGCCAATGGTAGCCCTTCAGGAACAGCAACAACCACAATTGTGACCTACATGTAACTTCAAGGGTTACAGAAGGAAAACAGAGGTAATCTAAACATTTGGAAGGCAGCACTTACTGCAGCAGTGATAAGTTTTATAACGCTATCAACTGTTTCACTAATACTAGACTTCCCTCGGGTGAATTGAATAGTTCCATCAGGATTTTTCGAATGCCCAGTGAAAAATCTGTTGAAGGTTAAATAAGGTTTGTTTAGCAGAATGTCAATGGAATTATTTCAAGCCAAGGCACATTTGAAGCATGCAAGAACATATCATGAATCGTTTCCTAAATATCATGATTCCTATTGCCTCTAGGCTTTGTGGCTTTTACCTTGAATCTTGCGTCAGAAGTACAAATCCATTTGGCTCAAGTTAAGATTCTACTTTCTTCTGGTTCCCCGTCTGGTGGCCTTTTACCAGTTATCATTTTTTCTCCACTCATTTCAGAGGCCAAAATACTAGTGTCTTAAATAGTGCATCATAACAAAAGAGAAAACTTACTTTCCTTAAAACTGTTAAATCAACCCTTTGTATCAAAGTCATTACTTAAATTACTTGGTTTGTGTTTTTACCAAGGCTATTTAGAATAAAGATAAGGAATTGGGTGAAAGAAATACTTGACTACCATCTCTACCGCTTAATCAATCAAGCAGTTAGTCCCTATTCAGTCCATAATGAACTCTTGGGCCAACAGAGGGTTTTCCCAAAAGAGAATCATAAAAACTCAAAATTGACCACCTTGACAAAGTTCGCATGCTTCCTCAATTCAGTCCAAAAAGAAAGACATGTCTTTAGAAGACAAATACATAGATTTTCCTCTTTCTCCAAAGTCTCCGCCACATTCAAATGGCAATTGAGAAGCATTTACATGATGTATCTATCAAGTTAAAGCATGTGTAGAATTTGCAAACCAAATCACAAATTCCCATATCACGGGTCAAGTTCCTGTAAGACTGACAAGACTGAACTCACCTAATCAAGAGAACAAGAAGCACCAAGATTGCCACAGTGAGCCCAACTATGCCAATATATGTTGCAACCCCGTTCAAGCGCACCTGTCATAAGGCATTACCAATTTAATATATTATTAGTCACTTTAAGCATAGTTAAAGAAAAGAAGCAGCATCTCAAACAAGAACCTGTAAGGGAGTTTCTTCTCCAGTATCCTCTGATATGCTTGCCATCAACAATCCCCATTCAGTGTTAATTCCCACACCAGTTACCTACCATATTGCAATAATTGAAGAAACTTCGTGGTGAGAGCCCAAGAGAGACTGTTTTATTTCGTGCTAGTTTAATGTGACCTACCAAAAAATATTTCAAAGAGAAGCTATAGTACTTCCAATTGTTTGTCAGATAGGCATCTAAGGGGAAACTTCAATATATTTTTACCAAGTACTAAATGTGAATCATGTAATATATCTGAATATCTGCAGCCATGTATATCTGGACGCATACGCCAACACCCACTCATGAAGGTACATATATGTGGACAGACTAAAAATAAGAAAAGAGAACAAATCAAGGATAACAATGACCATAAGCATAGAAAATTCAAGGACTCACAGCAGAAGGGATCAGATAATGGGAAATCAGTTTTTTTTTTTTTTTCTTCAACAAAAAAGGAAACACATTTAGGCATCATAAGCATAGAACAATATCTACATATTTCCAAATGCTCAAGCATGTATGACTTCTAACATATTACCACTAGAGTTAATTTATAAACATAATCCATATTGCTCCAAGAAGATCAAATCCAGCACAGATTCCCAACATTCAATTGCAGAAAAGGATGTTACTTTACCAGCATTGTTCCAGCACCATCTGCAACCTTACAACCGGCCATCAAGAATGGTGATTTTTTATCTTTGTGCATCTACAAAATAATGTCATTCTTAAGGAAATTAAGATCAGATATGCAACATGTACTACACAATTAAGATCTAACCAGCTTACAATCTTGCTTTCCCCTGTCATGCTAGATTCATCAATGGCAAGAGAATGACCAACAATTAGAATACCATCTGCAGGGACCTGATAGAAGACAATAAGAAATGATCAATACTTTGAAAGTGTTATTAAAGAAGTAAATACTCATGTTCACACCAGGCTACCTGATCACCTATCTTGAGAGGTACAACATCACCAACAACAATATCATATATTGATATCTTTTCCCTTCTACCACCCCTAATAACCTGCAGAAATATTCATCACCCATGAACTCGAATAAGTGTTATCTTTTTCATCTTAACACAAAGAAAAGTTAGAAGAAAATTGTGAGGAATAATAGAATTTTAACAGTATGAATGCACTTGCCTCTAATTGTATATTCCTCTTTTCCTCATTTAAACTTTGAAACTGGAGGGATTGCCGGTAATCACTAGTTGCTGGGATGAAAATAAGAACACAAAAGAAAAGAATTATGGAAGCATAAGTTGCATCAGCAGGATTTCCCTAAGTGCGAGATAGCAATTCTTTTACAACAAAATTCCTTTATTAGCATTCTACAAGCATTGATATTCAAGCTTGCAACAGCTATAACACATTTCAAGTGGAAACATAGACAGAATCGATAAAAAGGAGCAAAAAGACACTACCGTACCCAAACTTAAACAGAACTCTCCATGAGAAATAAATGATAAAGCATCAGCTTTTATGTCTCATGCCTTGTGCAAATACTAGGAAAAATAGCATACGTAAGTGGATATCTTCCATTACCTGTTACAAAAATAACAAGAAGAACGGCAAAGGCAATGCTTCCCCCATCATACCATCCCTCTTGTATGCCCTACAAGAATGAAAACTTCAATCATAATACTAAAAGACTAGAAAGTTACAATGATTTCATCAGTTGAACATTCTATGCCATCACTAGTAAAATCAAAAGTCATTATGTCCTTGTTTAAAGACAAGTTTTTCTAACCAAGCCCAAGAATGAACATTATCTCAATCACCTCTGTTTTTATTCCAAGCGCCAATGAAGCTACGGCCGCTATAATTAAGATCATGAGGGTTAAATCTTGCCATGCCTCCCAAAGGAACCTCTATAAGATAAGCAAATTTGAAAAAGCAAAAGAATCACAATTAGAAGAAAATAGTTATTTACCAAGAGAGTAGTTCTAAAAATTTTGTACTACTAACTAAAATTAGTACCAAGAAACTCCGTCCTTTCTTCACAGGATATGTATTTGTTCCAAAGGCATTCCTCCGGCATAAGAGTTCATCAACATCACCCCCAATTCCCATATCCAAATTTGTTTTCAGCATCTCTGCTATCCCTTTGACCTAAGGAAAATTGTGATTTTATCTGTTATACGTAACGTCCAAGTCCAAGGAGAAAAAACTCCAAAACAGAGAATCGAGATTGGCTTGCCTCCCCATATTGTTGCAGAACAGAAGTGTTCTGATCCCTGGTTATTGATGCCAGTTGCTCAAGTCCAATACCATAGTCACCATTTGCGCTTGGAGGAGCGGCCGTGGTCCCTAACACTAAGTAAACGGAAAATAACTTTCCAAAATCAAGATATCTTAGAAGATAGTTATCTTCTTTTCAAAAAAATTAAGAAGATGGCATGTATATGAAAATTTTAAAATTCCAATGTGCGCACCTCTGGACACAGTCATGAAATCATGTAATTGGCAGTGGAATGGCAAGAGGGACTTGCCTCGCACAAACTCTGATTTTCATGCTACAATTGATTCTGTAAATCTTTGATTATGGGTCTTGGTTAATTTGGCTAGAAGTCCTTTATTTTTGTTTTAAGTTATAAAACTTGAAAAAGCGGATAGGATGATCCACAATGAAGCTATATGATCATAATACGGGTCTCCTTAGTAGATCAAGAATTGAAATTCTCAGTTAATTGTAACTGTACGCGTTTCTGTTTTCCCTGGTCTAGCCGTAAAGAGTTGGAAGAAGCAGTAAAATAGAGCTTCTTCTCAGTGCCCCTTTTATTTCCCCTCATTGAAGAGCTTTCTCCAAATTCTGAGACTACCATATGCATTTTGTTGGTAAATGTGCGGCAGCACCCCATAAATAGACAGGTACATTTACTCACAAAAGACTAACAAAGTAAAGAGAACCATTTACTGCAAATTCAAAAATATTGGAATGATTACTAGAAGGGAAAATGGGTATAGAGAAGAGTTGCTGTAGAAAAATACCAATGGTTCGCTGTCCAGCCAATTTGAATAGCACTGCAGCCTAAAGGACAAGGGGTGGGTGAAAATCAGCAAAAAAAGACGTGAGTTTTTTATTATTAGTATTTTATTTTGGACATTACTCTTATGACTTGAGCATGTGCTCTGATCATCCTTCTCCTTTGTTCTTTCTCTTCTTCTTTTTTCAAATCCAAAGTATAACGGAATCGGCGGGAAGCATTAAGCACCAGTGCTGCTTGCTGTAAGATACGAAAATCAATTTAGAAAAGAAATTACATTAATTTAGTTTAAGATGTAAGGTTTAGCAGAAAGAAAATCATTTTCTTTTGGCATGAAGCAGAGCAGCAGTTGAAATGCAACGTACGTGGAACACTTTTTTGCAACAGAAACACGGACGTGCCGAATAACGTTTTTTCAGAAACAAAAATTCATAACATGATGCACCTGATAACAAGAAGAAATGGAGAATTTTTGAACCAAAAGCAGACATTGATAGTAAGGAGAAACGGAGAACCTTTTCAACCAAAAGCAGCCATTGATAACGGGGAGAAATGGAGAACTAATGGCTGCATGCACCAGATGTTCTTACACATATTCACGGATCAAATATCCTCGGAAAAACAATATGACTATCAAATTCTCAACCATTGCACGATTTGGGCAGCGCACATTGTTCAAAATCTTGAATTATCAATAAATGAATTCGTAACATGAGACTATTTTATGAGTCATGAAAAGGAAGGAAATATAGAAAAGAAAAGAAAATGCAAGAGGAAACGAAGGCGTAAAATAAAGAGAAGTCAGTTATAAATTTACCCTCCAGCGCGTGAGGGACTCGAGGGATGCGGTCTTAGTATCGGCAATATCAAAGGGATCAGAGAAGCCATGATGATGACGATGATCACCGTGGCACGGAACCCATCCAGCTTTTGAAGCAACAATGCAAGCCTCCAAGTCTTGTTGTTCTTTTCCACCATCCATTTTATGCTTCAGGGACGGGGGTGGAGGAGATGGTGCATTGTTGTTGACGTTGTTATTTCCACTCGTCATAACAGCGATGACGACGATGGAAATGAAAACAAGTTATGCAAGAGAGAGATGGCGCCACCGCTTCTTCAACAGAACATGGAGCCGCCACCGCCACCGCCACCACCACGCAGTTTATTTTACTAAGGTATTTGGAGTGATATTTACGCAACTACTGGTAATTAAAGAGATGGAAAAATGATACATGAATGAATGGAAAATAAGTAAGGAGAGGAAAAACGAAAGACTAATGAATGAATGGATGCCTTTTGATATCCAATTAAACACTCTCAGCTCTTTCCTTGATGATGATGTTTTCTTTTGTTTCCTATTAACTTGCAAAATTTTTTATTACTGCTGAATATATTTGGTTGATTAAATTTTAAAGCTGCTATTTTGTTGATGAAAACGGGCGGATGACCGAATGATGCGCGGTCTCCCTCCAAAATATTAACATTCCCACTTCCTTCCTTCCCCCAACAAAAAAAAAAAAATAAAAAATAAAAAAAAAATCGAAAATACTATATATATATATATTTTGTAATATAATTCAGTTGAGGGAATTCATATTGGTTAGTTGTCTACAACTTAGTTAACGGCTATTATATTATTAACCACCGGTTAGAGGACTGCTGATGTTCCATCTATATATATATAATATATATGCATAATATGATATGAGTGGAGTTTGTACCTTTAGGTGCTGATGTTACAGTAATAGAGTACTAGTTTATTTTTTTTGTGTCATCTGTTGTTATTGTTCATTCGTACCCAGCTGGTATTACAACAGTCTTGGTGGCGGGGCGGTACGGCTATCGGATGGATGGACGGTTATTTAGAGTAGTGCTGATCACACCGCTATGCTGCGGCCCATTTTCCCGACTTACACACTGATCTCATAGTCACAGGCACAGCTTAGCATTGCAGAATCGTGCATCCCACACTTTCTCATCCCTTTCCCAATATTGTTTGTGTGTGTTTTGGAATCCATCCATCAATCATCTACCTCCATTATTGTCCAATATCGTCCTTCCCCACCCACCCAACCACCCACGATCGCTGTGAAGCCCACTAGCTAGCGTACTATTGACTCATTGAAGTTTCATGGAAACTTCATCAAACCTTCTTTCACGTCACGTGTGTTGGCATCCAAGGAACTTTTACGGGAAAATAATTACATGGACCCGATCCACGGAATAGTTTCGTGGATCTCTTGATCTAGAAGCAGCCACATCATTCACACGGTGGGTCATGAGATCTGAACCAAGAGATCCACGGAACTATTACGTGGACCGGGTCCATCTAAATATTTCTCACTTTTACCTCCATCCCACTAGTACAATAAACGAACGTGCTATTCATGAACACATGGTCCAGCTCTATTCGTGAAAATTCGAGTTTGATGTTTGTGTAGGTAAATAAGCTGAGTTCGAACACAAATAAAGAGCACGAGTTTGGATGTAAATTTTGACTCGTTTGAACATGAGATTCTTGGTTCAATTCGCTCCGAATAATACCTTTGAATCGAGTTGTGGGCGAACAAAGCTTGACTTGGCTCCAAAAGTTCGAGTTCGACTCGTTTGTATAGCTAAACGAGCCGAATTCAAACACAAATCTTAACTCGTTTATTAAACCCACAATGCTAAGCTCGTTTACACCTCTGCATCCTACCCGCTCGCTTCATTTTCCACCACTGCCCAAAGTCTGCAATACTACTAGTTCTCTAAATGAATCTGAGCGTGGCCATGTTTGATTCAATTAAAAAAATCGGCCCAACATAATATTATATTTGTTTAATAATTGAATTGAGTTTTTAACATATTTTCATATATTTACGATTCTAAATATGGGCGAACGAGACGTATTTAATTAGGTGGTTAAAAAAATTCGACTTCTAACATAATATTGTACTCGTTCAATAATCAAATCGAATTTGAATGTATTCGAGAATTAGTTGAATAGGTTTCCAAACACATATATATGCACCTTGCATTTATAAAACAAATAAATAAATATACAATAAAATTAGCATAGGCATTGAAATAAGTTAACCACTATTTACGAATCAAATAAAATACCAATCTAACTGTTCCCGAATGTTGAAAATGAAGGTATTTTTTTCTTTCCCTTTTCTATTTGACTTAGTATCATTATTAAATTGAATAATTTGGAAATGAGGATAATAACAAATTCTGGTGTAGCACACATTTTAGAAAAGGTTTTCTACTTTTATTTTTTTCAAAGATAGTCGGTCATTGAGATCTAATCTAATCTATCACAAGACTCACGGCGCACATCCTTAGTTGGTCGGAAAAATCACGTGTCTTTTGCTGACTTTAGAAACTAAAATGCTGACTGACAAAAACAAGGCAGCGGCATGAGAAATTATTATTATTTCGAAATGATTAATAATTTGATGCTGTATTTGTGTGGAGGAATGGAATGCATACGAGTAGAGTAGTTTCATCATAGGTTGTTTTTTCATTATCCTGTACTTCATATAGGAGCAGTATTAATCGAATGCAATTAAGATGATGGAATATTACTTAAATACTTCTTTATATTTTATATATTGAGTAATGCACGGAATCCACCTAGACCGAATAATATACCAATGCAATGCCTCTTGTAAAGTGTTTTCATACAAAAATAGCAAATCAATCAAAATATTAAAAGGATAATTTGATCTATAAAACATAAGGAAAAAAAAAAAAAGAAAGAAAAGAAGATCAAAAGTCGATGGGTATAAAAATTACTATTTTTCCTTTAATTAAGCTCCTGATCAAAGCCTTTAAAGGCTAAATGAGGTAAGAAATTAAGAGTTCAAACCTTATTTCTCATAAAAAAATTTAAATGGATGTATAATGCACCCGCTTTGGTCGGATGGTGTCCCTTCGATTTCAAAAAAATAAATCTCCAGATAAAAAAAAGCATCTGGGGATTGGCATACGCAGTGTGATTCGCAGGCCTAAATTTAACGGAGTTTGACCCATGTTAGATTGTACGCCGTAGCCCACCTAAGGATTCAAAATCATCTGCGTTGGGAGTCCAGACCCAATCACAAAATTACTGTCAGGCCCTGAACTATTGACCCAAACCTTTACGCTGAAGTGTTGGGCGGGCAGTTTTGTATACCATAAACCCTAATCGCCAGCCCTACTATCACTAGTCTTCCCTCCAGACTTGCTGCGCATACGCTCTCTCTCTCTCTCTCTCTCTCTCTCTCATTCTGGTATCAAAGAGCCCTTCTCTACATCCTTGAATCAATCAAGGTAATAATTCGTGTTTCTCTTGTTAATTCATTGTTCATCATTTCCTTTTTCTTTCCATATATCTGATGGATAGAGGCTTGATTTGCTTCATTCTTTTGATATATCTGATGGATTTGTTGGGTGTTGGTTTTCGCTATTATTTCTACTTTCACCACAAATGGAACTATAAATGTAACTATCGCTGTAACTATCACTACCACTTACAATGGCAATGGAAGTATTAATCCAGATTTGAGATTGATTGTTCTGGTCGAAACGGGAAGATTTTCCTTTTCTAATCATTCTAGAAATTCTTCTGATTTTTGAGGAACGAAGAACCATTTGATTTTGCTCAATAGTTTTGGATAGTTTCTGGATTTCCAACTACTTGTATAGGAAATTTAAGGCTGAAAAAATTTTAGGAAAAAAAAAAAAGAAGTTGTCAAGTGAAGTCAGAAAAATCTTCATTTCAGTTTGAGGTTACATGGATGCTGCGCGGCTGATTGTTAATGATTAAGAAGTTTGACATTATTAAGTTCTGTTGTTCCTATGCATGCAACTCTTGTTCCTTTTTTATATGCATATTTGTGCCCAAAAGCTGCAGCTCAAAAAATGTTGTACATGCATCTTAAATCACCTGTGCTAAAAAAAAAGGAAAAAAAAAATAGAAATTTTGGGTCTAGGTTTTTTTGTTTGGATTGATTTTTGTGGTGGGTATTAATAACTTTTTATTCAAATGAACGGAATCTATGGGGTTCAGTTGGTAGACTGTGAACTTCGTATTTTTGGTTGGACGGGCTTTTTTTAATGATATGTACACAGAGATGGCCGAAAAGGGTGCACCTGCTGTCCCCGAGTCAGTATTGAAGAAGCACAAGAGGAATGAAGAGTGGGCTTTGGCCAAAAAACAGGAACTTGATGCTGCAAAGAAGAAGAATCTTGCTAACCGCAAGCTCATTTATAATAGGGCAAAGCAGTATGCTAAGGAGTATGCCGAGCAGGTGACCTCCTATCTTTGCTTGTTATCTTACTTAAATGTTCTATACCTTTGTTAGGTTCTAGGAGCATTGACATTGTTCACAATCTCTTTATTTCTGCCGCAGCAAAGGGAGCTTATCCAGTTAAAGCGTGAGGCGAGGTTGAAAGGAGGTTTTTATGTCAACCCCGAAGCCAAGTTGCTCTTTATTGTTCGCATCCGAGGGTATGTATTAATAATTGATTTATCAACCCGGATAGTAAAGTTTGCTTGCTTATTTATAAATGAGTTCAGACTTCTCCAACTTTTGCATATTTCAGTATCAATGCTATGCATCCAAGGACCAAGAAGATTTTGCAGCTTCTGCGCCTGAGACAGGTGATTGGCAGATTCATGCATGCTTCTGATGGCTCATTGTTATTTCCACCAAGTTGAGGAATGGCCCGAAGAGTATTTTAATTTTCTATTAATTTGTAACGAGTTGAGAAATGATTTTTTTTTCGGGGATCATGTCGACAGTTAAGTTTGGAATACTCCCACTGTTGTCTTAAAATTGTGTAATAGTATTAAAACTGTAAGTTGCTTTGCTGAGTTTCTTCGACCATTCTCTAACTACTTATGTTCCATGAGGTTTGGGTATTGGGCAACAATTGAGTAGTCTGGTGGGGTGTGAATTTTGCGCCATGAATTGGCAGTAGATTCATTGATTTCTTTGGTTGGTGATGAACCTGTATCAACCTAATCACATTTGTGACGCGATTGAAATTAAGCAATGTGTGTTTAGGCTTTTTGGAACAAGAGGAGTCTATGAAATTAAAATGGTCATTTATTCATATTAAACACTTACAGTCATCTTAGTTCTTGTTTGCATTTTTTCTTATATGAATTATTAGGTAGCATAGGTGTTCCTAGATTTATTGTTTTCTAAGTTTTCCAAGGGGCTACCTATGGGATCTTTAATGCATGATGATCCTGATTTATTGCAAGTAATGAAAAGTTAGGGCATTTATCTGAGAAAAATTCTCTGCTAGCCCAATGGTTATTCATTCTGCTATGTACATGTTTGTATTGTCCACTTGCTTGCCATTGTCATATCTTGACTTGTGTTCTCTTCTTCTGCAGATATTCAATGGTGTATTCTTAAAGGTTAACAAGGCAACACTGAATATGCTGCACCGAGTTGAGCCCTATGTGGCTTACGGGTGGGTACCTCACTGATGCAATTCTCCGTGAAGTTTTTCTAATGTCCTGGGTATATTTACAACAGAAAATTCTTTGCTTTTATTTATTGTCAGGTATCCCAACTTGAAGAGTGTCAAGGAATTGATTTATAAGAGAGGTTATGGCAAGGTAAACAAGCAGAGGATAGCATTGACTGACAACTCAATCATTGAACAGGTACTTTGATTTCAGCTCTGCCACTTCTGTTGTCTGTGTGGATTTCCAGCTGCTTTGCTAACACGTGGCTTACGTGACAGACTTTGGGCAAACATGGTATTATCTGCATTGAAGATCTCATCCATGAGATCCTGACAGTTGGACCTCATTTTAAGGAGGCTAACAACTTCCTCTGGCCATTCAAACTCAAGGCTCCTCTTGGCGGTTTGAAGAAGAAGAGAAATCACTATGTTGAAGGAGGAGATGCAGGAAATCGTGAAGATTACATCAATGAACTCATCAGGAGAATGAACTAGATTGTAGTAATGAATGCGTTGTTACAATTTGGAGGCTTTTTGCCGTGAAATTTCAAGTTTTTTATAATACCTTCATTAATCTTGGTCTAGCATCGTACTTGGATCAAATTTTAGTTCCATCTTATGGGATTTACATGAAATCAACTTTGTTCTATTTCAGATGTTCTGTGAGAATTCGTGATGATTTTGTTCTCAATGCTGTTGTCCTACCTAAGCATTCTTTTCTAGGCATTATTTCTGGGCGATTTTGAAATTCTTTTTCTGCGAGTGTTTTGCTATGGAGTTTATTGTGTTGCAGGAACCTGTTGTTCCTTGGTCAATTTTATATTTTCTAGGACCTGTTTGTCAAAAATTTGTAATTTCATATGTGTGTGTGTGTGTGTGTGAAATTTTGTGTTCTCTCATATGAAGTCCAAAGCCTAAAAGAGGAAGGGAAAGTTTTAGTCGTAGTACCCAATAAAATTATTGTGACGAGTTATAAAGAATCTTGCAGCGTGATGTAATTGGGTAAACGGCTATTAAATCCTTGTGTAGTAGTATTTTTTTAAAAATGTCCATCGGAGCACAACAACGGCTCCGGCACCTCTCAAGATTCTCAAAATTAACTCTCAAACGTTAATACTTGTCTGGTCTGAATCCAGAAAATCTCTCTCTCTCTCCTTGCGTTCCCAAACCGGTCGTAAAAGGTATCTTTAGGTTTTTTTTTTTTTTAATTGCATTTTTGGAGGTGGAGCAGTCCAGAATGCATAGCAATTCTACCGGCACATCCACACCTTGGGCAAGAAAAACTAAGCTATACCTTCTTGATAATTGAACACACTGTGATTCGTTCATACATCACCAACTACTACAAAAAACAATAAACTTCCGCAACATGTCAAGCTAATTAATTATACCTTCTTAGCATCCAACACTCAACATCGACATATGTTGATTCTTGGCAGATATTTAATGGTAGTTGATGTGCCCAAACTGAAATGAGGGTATACCTCGATCACTTTTCGAAAAGGAGCATATAGCTCAGTCAAAAAAATCAAAACTACCACTTTAGGTTACCAGAACTTCACTATCATGGGGATGGGCCAATTGGATTGTGAGCCTCAATATCTACATGCTTTATGCCAGGGACAATTTCTTGGATTTCCTTTTCAAGCCGATCAACTTCACTTCCCAAAGCTGTGACCACTTCTTCACCTGCCAAAGAATACTGACGTTGTTAATCAATAGGAAAAGGTTTCCTAGTCCTACTTTCTTTTGGTTATCCTATTTCCCTTTTGGAAAGTGAAGTTACGTTGATCAATAACATAAGCTAATGTCGGTTTTTATCAATTAGACGTACCATAATTTGACATGATCTTCAGTAATGCAGCATCATCCCTCTGCTGTGCAGCCACTCGAAACTGTTTAAATCATGACAACAAAAAACAGTAAACTGGTGTATGCGTCCCACTAAACCTAGACCTCAGGTTGGGACCTGGACTCATTATTGTAGACCAGCCAAGATGCAACGTATCATAGTCTGCCCACCGGGTCAACTAAGACCTTGACTCCAGATAAAATGCACAAGGAGATCAATTTACAATTTGCAGCTTTTTGATCAACAAGGAGACTTCACAAATTTGAGAGTTTGAAGTGGTAATATTTTTCCAACCAAAGTAATTCAGGTACACAGCGTCTACAAAACCTTCCACCCATAGCGAGAGAGACAATGGTATACGAACGCCAACATAGCTCAGAGAAACAAACCATCCGCAACCACACAGAGAAAGAAGGGGGCGCCCCAGGGGGACAAGGGAGTTCAGGATTAACTTACAGACATAGAAGGGGGAAGATAAAGAAGCAAGGTTATTACTTCAATAGGGTAAACAGAAACATAATGACCAAAATACCTGTTTAGCCCAGTCTTCACGTCCTGCTCTATCCAAATAATTTTGCACCAGCACCACACCATTGAAATCTAGAGATAGGAGGTGCA
The DNA here is from genome assembly GCA_024721245.1 of Mitragyna speciosa. NCBI lineage: Eukaryota > Viridiplantae > Streptophyta > Magnoliopsida > Gentianales > Rubiaceae > Mitragyna > Mitragyna speciosa. The sequence goes on from CM045573.1 coordinate 19,985,260, forward strand.
CAAATACATAAATGATAGGAACAATTTATCAATTGCATATATTTGTCCATAGGAAGAAAAAACAAAGAATAAATAGCAACTAAAAACGCTACAAGTTCCATCTCTTCTGGTGTCGGAACAAACTATATCAAACACTAGTTATGAATAAAACTAAGTAGGAAACTGAAGTACGTTGTTACCTATCTCAGCCTTAAACCTAAAAAATCCAGGCCCAATAACCTCACTTTTGCAATCGTAGACAGCATCTACAACCTGTGGCAATCACAGTATGTTAAGCAGATATTAGACAGTCACTGAAGATTGAGGTAAAGCATACCGGATCATTTTTCAAGAACTGAAGAACTCTTTCCATGTCATTGTCATCAATTGCTCTACCAATCAATGCATGACGATTCCTCTGAATCAGGAATATAGCCACCTGCATAATGTAGTTGATACAATGAACTTGACTTTATAAAAGCATAAAAAAATGTAATTACACCACTATGGAAAAAACATAGCCATACATGCACATATGCAAGAAAGAAACACAACAGAAGTGTTCCTGGTTTTATTATTTATATTTATATTTATTTTTTGGAGCTTGAGATAAGAACTCTAAGTTAATGTAATTACACCTCTATATTCCTGATTCCTCTGAATCAGGAATACAGCCACCGGCATAATGTACTTGATACAATGAACTTGACTTTTATAAAAGCATAAAAACAATGTAATTACAGTGCTATGGAAAAAACATAGCCATACATTCACATATACAAGAAAGAAACACAACAGAAGCATTCTTGGTTTTATTATTTTTATTTTTATTTATTTCTTGGAGCTTGAGATAAGAACTCTAAGTTAATGTAATGCAAGTTATGATCCCTTGTTCCTAAAGTCTTAGAACGAGGGCTCAATTCTCACCATGCACATCCCCCTTCCTCTTCATCGTTACCATCCCTCACACTGCTAATAATGTAAATAAATAAATAACTTCATAAACTTTATTCCCGGAAAAGTAGCTCTCAATATTGTTCAAACAACCCCCGTATTACCTCTAAAGACCATAACAGTTGAGGGATCATTATCATTTTAAAGAATAGCCAAAGAATACCCAGCCATCAAATAAAGTATACGGATACTGATAAGCACATTTGTTAACCCATGCATGATGTGCAATGCTGTAATATAATGTGAACCTGTTAATCTATTTTCACAGTAATACTACAGTGGCACAACAGTGTTGCACAGGTTTGTAATTGGACTATATGTAGATTTGAGCTCAAGAACCATTTACAAACAAAACTATTTGAACATCACACACCATCCCAAGAAGATTGCCCACTATGATGGAGCCTATGGGATCATAAATTGAATTTCCAGTAATATTCACAGCTACCAATGATGCAGCAGCAATGGCAAGTCCGGTAACTGCAGCACCATCCTGCATGCCAGAGCATACCAAACTAATTATCACGCATAACACTAAATGGAGAACCACAATGTGTACAAGTCACGAGTGAAGAGCCAATCACCTCCGTCATGACCGCAACTGCTGTTGGATCATGACCACGCCAAATATAGTCCCTCACTGTCATTCCTTCTGCAGCTGCACCTTTCCTGACAGCACTTATGGCCACAAGAAGAGATGCACCTGAAGGAATTCAGAGTTACTCAGAAAGAAGTAGAAATAAATGGGAAAGAACATGTACGTATGAGAAGTTTTACCTTCCATAAGGAATGATCCACCAATCACTAAAGCTGCATATTCGATATGCAGTGGCGTCTTGACAGGAATCGGAAAATACAGTCAATAACTCCCAAAAAATGCGAAGAGAAGAAAAAACGTGAAAACTGAAGATTTCTCAATTTCAATTCACACTGGTGATTACCTGAGAAGTCCACAAGTTTTGAATTCCATGAACAATAGTGGCACCAGAACCAAGACAGAAAATACCAACTGCAGAGATTAAGGACCAAACAAACCTTTCCTTGGAATAACCATACCTGAGATGATTCATAACATATTCAGCAAGTTTAAAAAGCTTGTATTGCCTTTCTGCTTAATCTCGAAACTCAAGAATATTCAGATACTATTGTTGCCCATGTGCTAATTCTAGATTAAGAAAAAACCAACTTACAAGGAGAAAAGAAACAAGAAAGCCACTCATTTATTCATTTCTTTAACCAAGAACTCTTTATGTACTCACTGCATTATGTAATACCAAATTTTACTGAAATATCAACAAATAGATGATCTAAAATCCAAAGTTCTTGGCAGTTGTCATTTATACCATAAAATTGATCAAAATGCCAGGTCTATTTCAATAATTTACCAGACGGTACAAAATGGAAAAGTCACTAACCTTTTATATAATAAAATATATAGACTAAAAGAGTGAGAATTATGGCATAAGGGAACTCACGGGTGGATAGCATCTGGGGCACGCTTTGAACTACTCAGACCATATGCCAGAAGCGCCTACAAGGTCAGCATGGATTATATCCTACAGTCATTTTGGATTGGATGGGGTAACATTTTTTTTTTTTTTGGGGTGGGGGGTTTGGATAGATTTTGGTGTGTAATGTACCTGATTTAAGAAATCCGCAACAGAGTGCACAACTTCAGCCAGCATGACATGACTTGAGGTAGCAAACCAGACACCAAACTTGAGGGAAAATACAAGAAAGTTGCACCATAACGCTGTGGTGACTGCTCGCTGGCTACAAGAGAAATTTGAGCAAGGTAAAGAAATAGAGCAGAAGATCATTTGATGAAAATAAGGGAACTTCAAAGGCAACAATGACTAAATGGTAGTGGTATTTCATTCTGCTGAAACAAAAAAAGGCAGGAAATGATGTAAATACTGCTTAAAGTCGAGAAATGGGAAAACAACAAATGTTAGCGAGCAGGAAAGTAAATATTAGTAGTACTTAAAACATAGCTAATAACTAGAAAAATTTTTAGAGGCCAAGCCAGGTAAACTCGAATAGTTAATCAGAACCGGTGGGCATGTGACAAAGGGAGAAGACGAAGAAGTAGGAAATCTTGAGAATACCCATAATCATCCACTTCAATCTTTATTCTTTTAGGTCTGGTAAAGAAACCTGAAAACACCATTAATGGTATCACAAAAGAAATAAGAAACTCGGAGCAAGTATCAAGCAAGTAGTAAAGTTAAGAAGGGAGCCATAAAGCTTTGATTTTTACTGGGAAAGAGAATTTGAAAAAAAAAAAAATGAGGAACGTAAGGAGGTTGGGGACTCACCGCGGGTGAAGGTGGAATGGGGATTAGAAGAGAAAGAAATTGAAGCCGTCAATGATGATGGCGAAGCCCTAAAAAGACTCCTGGGAGGAGAAGGGTAGGTGATAAAATAGCGGACTAGACGCCTTGCGCAGAAGAGCTGATGAGGAGCGTGTTTATGGTGGGAATCGTCGATTATTCTGGGAAAACTGTGGTTGGAAAAATAATGAGAATAATGACGATGGTGATGCGGTTGTGCCGTCCTTTGGGGTGGTTTTTCTTCTACTGAGGACCGAAATGCTGCTACATAAATATCGGGTAGGCGTGGGAGGACAGAGGAGTTAGACCTGAAGTGTTGATGGCGGCGGCAAAGGCGAGAGACAAAATGCAAGGAGGAGGTTCGCATCTCAAAGTCAAATATCAATATCAAATGAAATCAAATTGGATGGATGTTTTGGGGCGGCTCATGCATATTAGTACCGTCTAGTAGTTCCCCGGTTGGTGCCTCTTTTAGTTCCTCTCTCTGCTCTCTAAATCAATGTTGTTAAGTGGTTTCTTTGATCCCCACAAATCCTTGCAATATGTTGATGATCAAGAAGTTGTTTGTTGTTGACGACACTGACCCACCTGCCAGATTACTATAGTAGGAGGCGGAGCCGGGAAGGAAGGAAAAGGAGCGCTTCAGGCTTTTCAGCTCAGAAATTGGATGATAAAAAAAGCCAGACACTTTTTTAAAGAGGGAGGAAATTGGAATGGCATTTTGTCTACAGTAGTGACAAAGAAAGATATGCTGGCTCTGACGGCTATGACACTCGCGCCATTTAAGTATGCGGTGTTTCTATTTTGCCATCTTTTACCTTCTCCTTTCAGAATCTAAGCCCCGACGCCTACCCAGACAAAAGGAGAGAAAGAGGGCCAGGGGAAGGGGGAAGAAGGGAAGTGGGGGCTCATATCATAGCGCGTAATATCGAGCAAGAACAAACCAAGACACTCCTACTACTAGTAATGGTCCTAGGCTTCGTTTATTCTTTTATGCAGGTTTCCCTTCCGAATTCAAACATAGTTCCAATGGTATCATTTCTTCCTACCATTTGTGTAAAAAGAAAACTTAAATTCATTTTGCCGGAAATCATTCTAAATACTACCACAAACAAACTCACGTGTCGTTTCCGGCTCTGTATCTGTTGGCAGCCATGTTTCTTCCAAAATTGAGAGTGACAAAAAACAAAGCATGCTGAAAACCCTGAAAACTGCCACCACTACCACCAGGGACTTCCATTAAGTTCACAACTCCACTATGGAATAAGTTTCCAAACCCAGATTTGAGCTGTTGAATTTACGATGTCCTTTCATTCCAACAAAATTACAAATATTTTATCGCAGCCCAAAACTTCCCTTTCTGGGGGGTAGACAGACTATTCTTTCAAGTAAAATACAATAAAAAGCTGATAGGGACAGTATATCCCCATTCTGTATAACTTTTCCTATGTTACATAATCACAACTGCAGAGCACCTGAAGAGGACTCTAGCTATAGGATACAATATTAATAACTCCCACCAACTGAAATAATTGCTCGAGCAAAATCTCTATCTGTTATTCCCCTTGATTCCGACTCTAAACGAGTTCTCATACCATATCCCAATCAGTAAACCGATTGCAAGTCAGAGAAGAAACTTTTATCCGGGGCCTAGAAAAAAAAAATTTAGACAAAAACTTCAGTGGTCACCAAAACGACCTTCTTTCCTGGCACGAGATCGTATGTTAGGTTTATGTAGTCCATTTCCTCCAGATGACTTCATAACTACACCGTGCCGGGTTTTTATTTTTATAGGGTGGGCTTCAGTGTTAAAGACCCACTCATCCAGTGAGATTACTGAAGAAGGTGAGAAAAGAAGATAAAGGTATTTCAGCGTCTCTGCAAGAAAGAAGCTCTGCATCATATTGTCTTTGACACCAGTATTAACCTGAGAATACCAGAAAATTAATTAGGTTAAAATGAGAAAGAAGTTAGGCATATTAAATTACATATGTTCTTCAAATTAAGAAATACACATAAAAGGATGTTTTCCCCATCAACAATGCATCTTTTCAAGTCTTAGTCAATTGATACCTTAACATCAATTGTGAAGATGAAAAGCATTTGTGGCCTAAAATGTAAAGCACTTGCTTCTACAGAATATACTATATAACACCAGCATGTCAATTGTGATGTAAATCTAAACGAATAGTAAAAACACTTGCATGATTGAAAACTGCTTACATCCTTTAATCCGACATATCCTGACTCTATCCGTGAGTTCTTCTCGAATGCTTCAAATATGTTCCAGCCCCACTCTTGATATGTCTTATTGCCGGTTAAACGCCACAGGTAAAAGAGTGATTCAACTGTCTCAGGCCTCAATATGTTCCAGGATGTTCCCACACTCATGTCCTTTTTATGTCAAATGAGGAAAAACAATGGAAACATTAGAATTCCTTCCTTTCCTGGGGCATAAAGCTAAAAACAGAAATTGCAAACGTATTATAATCACAGGATAGGATAAAAGAAGGTAACCTGTCCTGCATTGAAAAAGTAATTCTCTCCAGCCAATTTTGTTGGCGTTGACTGGTAGAAATTATAGCATGTCCATGCAAGCTGTACAAAGCAAAATTAAAAAAAAAATGATAATTAATCCAAGAGATTAACAAATTTCTCAAGGCAAACATTGTCAGGAAAACAAAGACATATATACCAATTCAATTAAAGTGAAGGGCCACCCCCACCCCGCCCCACCCCCCCCCCCCCCAAAAAAAAAAAAAAACCCAAAAAAAAACACAACCAAACAAAAAAGGCCGAAGAGTTTGATCTGCCTCTTTGCCCAAAAAGATAAAGGAAAGCACCCGTTCACGCTTTGAAAAGTTTGGGAGGGGAGAAAGCCATGTATTGCATGTAAAGTCTATTATTTTAACGCCAGCCAATGCTCAAATGAGTTAATAGGGAACACAAAGATTTCATAGACTCGAAACTTAACAATGCACGTTGAACGAGAAAGGAGACAAACATAATAAGATGAGAAAGTCACAAGACAAATGCTAATAGTGATAATCAATTGAGCACAACACAGGTAATAACATTAAGCAATCCGTTGCATATTGAACAAAATAAAAACAAAAGATAACAACAATAGTTACTTCCTTTGTTAATTTTAGGGAAATATTGGAGATAAACAAGCCCATGCTGTGGTTCAATAGAAAAACCTACAATTTTAAAAAGTGTAATCCATTCAAGGCAATATTGAAACATCAGGACAACTTAGGTGAGCTTATACAGAAGATGAAGGTGTCAATCTCTTGAACCAGAATTACACGTTACCTCTTCAGCCAGAGACAGGAATTTCTGAGACTCATCAGAAGCATAACCAGAAGACCCTAAAGCTAACATTCCAGGAGCAAAACATGCTAATTCATCCATCTGCAGATAATTTTAAGAGAGAAATACTAAAAGGTAACAATTACTCTGGCAAAATACAATTATGACATTAACAACTCGCAAGTCCAGACATCACCTTGTCAGTTAGAGAATTTCCCATCTTCTCACAGATATATGCAAAAGATGAAGGGGTAGTTCTTTTAACCAAGCTTAACAGACCTTTCATTGATGTCTCCCACATTTCTCTGCTTGCAGAATTCATGAGAACAATTACTTTTCAGGAAATTCTAGGTTTATCTCCAAGATTGCAAAAGACAGTAAAGCAAAAAATCTACTCCATATTCAACAACAATGCAACGAGCAATGTACATAAAACCTCAA
>CM045573.1:19992378-20213230 GCA_024721245.1 Mitragyna speciosa
ACCCAATCAGCACCAACACTTGCCAGGTCCAAACAGAGGAAAGAAAGAAACAAAGAAAAACAGCAGAAGTGACAAAAAAGTAATAAGTTGATACAACAGGAAAACTTACAAAATCTCTAAATTTTGGCATGCACTACCGTCCAGACCCCAATTCTGATTGGAGTCCCAGCTTGAGGCTGCTGATGCAGCATCATCATTATTGGGTTTTGACGATGTGAACTGACCTTTATTCCGTTGCATCCTGCAAATTGACAAAGAAGTGGCTAAAAGACAGAAAAGTACAGGGAAATTTTTAAAAAAATGGATTAAAAACGTTTACATTGTCAATGTCACAAAAGATAAAATGATTTGATATGGCACATCCTTTTAATCAACTTGACAATACATTTACAGGAAAACTATGAATCTGAATGTGTCATCTACAAAGATTTAGTTCCCCTTGTTTTAATATAACCTTGGTGTACTTGTTTAGGTTTCCTTCAAAGAGCATAACATACTACACCAACCATGGATATCAACATCAGACTTCAAGAACTAAATATTTTCGGTGAGCTCAAAACATAGGAAAACTTACTGAGACATAAAACTACTAAAACCAACATCAATCATGACAATCCCATAACACCATTGTGTTTGGTTCGATAAGCACCGCCAACAATAGAACTTACAACGATGAACATGAAGTGGAAGTTTATAATAAGTTGGTCCCATACACTGCAATATTAATCCCATAACACCACTGTGTTCAGTGGACAGGAAGTGCAAGTATATAATAAGTTGCCCCTACACATGCAATACAATCATAAGCCCAAATGATTAACCTAAATAAAACACAAGATAATAGAAAGGACAACTAAAATGAAGCTGATAGGTGTTCCATTCCCTAATTTGGAAGCAAGAAGCATCTTTTTCCTCAAGCTTGATGTGTGAGCTTATTTAATAAAACTGACTTGATAGTAATGAAATGGCTGCTGGGAAGAACAAAAAATCACCATACCTAAGAGCAACCTCTTTACGAACAGTGTACCGAATTTTCTTGTCAAAATTTCGTTCTTTCCGCTTCTCGCGAAATCTAATCAATGAAGCCAACCTCTGAGGCACATTAAACTTCTGAGGAGTACTAGATATGCCCTGTTCATATTAATCATAAATCAGGCACCATTGCATAATATTACAGAAATAGATGTTTTGTCCATACCATATTAGTATGAGTGTTTACTGGGTTAGTAGGCACATTCAAAGGGACTTCACGGCCCCCTAACAGAAGAAGCACAGCTTGAACCTGAAGCAAATAATAAAAAATAAAAATAAAAAGCCCACATATTACCTATATCAAGGATAAGGCAACGGACAGTGTAAAAGAAGGGGGTGTAAAGCTAAGCTACCTTTTCAGGGGAGACAGAATCAAAGACATAAACCTGACCCTGAAAAGAGAGCGTGAGCTGATTATTGTTATTATTAATGCTGTCATTGCTTCCAGGAGGAACCAAAGCGCTATGATTATCAGACGACAAATTCCCAGGATCAGTTGAAACATCAGCATCAGTCCGATCACCTCCACCTCCAACTGCACCACCACCACTACCAGTGGTATCTTCAAGCTCATCATCACGATGGTTCATTATATGCCCATTACCCATATGAAGCAGCCCAGGATGATGATGATGAGCTTCCTCTTCCAAGTAATGAACTTGCTGGTGCATCATGCCTGCTTCACCTCCATGTAACCCACCTCCACCCTCCATTTTCACTCCCAAATTTATTCCAACAACATCAACACCACTGCTAATTTCCCCGTCTTTATGCACAAACAATTCACCTTTATTTTTAACTTATAGGACCCAAAAAGAAAAAGAGTCATTTTTTTTCTAATCCATTGATAGAATTTTATTTTCTTACCCCCGAAAACCAGAAAAGATATAATTCTTACGGGCAAATAATAGATACTTACAGAATTACCATTCCAGCGGAGCGGAGGTAGCGAGCATTGAAGCCTCAGGAGAGGTTTTTCAGATCGCGAAATGCTAAGCAGTAACAGGTAGAGTGCAAATCTCTAAGTTATTATTGCTGGCGGGATGACGTCGATCGGGAATTGGAGAATTAACGGCTGTGATTGATTGATTAACTGATTGATTAACTGACTGATTGACTGAATGAAAATGGGGAAGTTGGGCGCTATATGCCTTTTCTTTTTTTAATCAAATTCTAGGGTTTATGGGAGCCGGATTTAGCACACGCCCTTAACAAATTACTCTTAACAATTTTGGGACGCGGAGGATGCCCATTTATTTTGTTATTATAACTTACAAAAATAATTAGTAAATATTAATAAAAGGAAAATTATTATAATATTTTATTAAATAACTTACTGCATTTTTTGCAAATATGTGTTCCGACGAAATGTTAATTGATAAAAATGTCTATGGTAATTTTACTTTAATTGAACTATTTTTTCTTTAAAAAAAAAAGATCATCGATAATTATATGCAAAATCGAGGGAAAAAACATAATTAAACATAAAAAAATACATGTTATCTGATATTTAAATATATAATAATAAAATAAAAAAGTGATTTGAAATATGTTAAATCGTACTATTGGATTTTATTTTTTAAAAATATATTTTTAAAATTTTTTTAGCACCTTCTTTGATAACATTTTTTATCTCTCATAAACGTTTTAAAAAAATTTTAAAACTGTTATTTTTTATAGGGTTAATAACAGTTTGCCCCCCTGAACTAATAGGGTAGTCATACTTTGCCTCCCTGAACTTTGAATATATACATTTCACCCCCTCATGTGTGTTATTTGACTTTGACTCCACTCATTTAGAATTTTTTCTTCCAAAACTACCCTTGTCCATTCCTAAACAAACCTTAACTTTATGAATTTTTAGTGGTCTATTTTTTACTATATATTTCTTGCATCTTATAGAATAGAAAAGATAAATCGATATCTCTATCCAAATCAACAAGAAATATATAAATCGTTCCAAAATATAAAAAATAAAAAATCCAAAAACGATAAAACAATATTTCTATTTAAATCGACAAATTTAGATTGGACTTTTTGTTATTTCATGCTTTTATTTTAGATTACAATTTAATAAATTGTTACAGTCTTGTGTATATTGTAGTAGGGAAAACATTTTAAATTGTTATTTTTTATATATGTAAAATTAGAGGTATTAAAGACTTGGGTCCAGATTAAAATTGAATATTTTAAACTCGGATCTATATTTGAGTGAAATTGTTTTTGACTCGAACAGTTACTTGACGAGTTTTTATATTTGGTTTTCCGAATCTATGCCCGATCAAGTCTAAATATAGATCAGACCAGGTCTAAATTTTGGAAGCATAATATACGTGTGTGTGTGTACACATATAATATAATATAATATAGAGGAAAACAGGTCCAAGTCTAAATGCCCGTATCCAAAAAAAATAAAAAAAGGGCAAATAAAAGCAAAAGTTGCACATTTTTAGCACGCACCTTTACCGTACCTTGTAGCGAAAAAGCCTAGCTCTAAAACCCAACAACGGCATCTGGGAGGACTCTTGGATTCCCAAGCCATACTCCTTTAAAGTAGCAGCTTTCAACAAAATAAAATGTTCTGAAGCTACTGTGTCGGATCTCATTGATTTTAATGCAGGCATTTGGAATATAGATAAATTGAAAAGCCTCCTTCTAGATCATGAGGTTGATATCATTAAAACCATTCCTCTCTCTGCTAGTTGGCCTCCGGACGAAATTGTTTGGCACTATACAAAAACTGGAGACTTCCAAGTTCGATCTGCCTACCACTTGGCAATTAATCATCAAAATCTTGAGACAAACTCAGGACCTTCTGGCGAAGACGGCAAGTCAAAGAGGTTTTGGAAGAAGCTATGGCAGCTGGATATTCCTCCCAGAACTAAAATCTTCCTATGGAAAGCAAGCAACAAAATTCTTCCAACAGGACAGAATCTGGGAAGTAGAATTAAAAATGCTATTACTAGTTGCATGATTTGTAACTGTTTTCTGGAAACTGATAAGCACTTACTCTTCGAATGTGCAGGATTAAAACATATTTGGAAGGAGATTTCTCTTATCAAAACAGACAAGCATGGACTGGCCAGTAGCTACAAAGATTGGCTCGCATCAATCCTAGAGCTGGAGACAAAAGAAACTGCAGAACTTGTAGCAGTTGTCTCATGGCTTATATGGAAACGCAGAAACGCAAAAATATTTGAAAACATTGAGCAAGATCCAAAGCATATAATTAGTCACGCTCAGTCCCTCATTGGTGAATACAAAGCTGGCCAAGGTAGATCAACAATGTCAATGAACAAGCCAAATGAAGGATGGATACCACCAGTTCGTGAACTTTTGAAACTTAATGTGGATACATCATTTAACAATGAGCAAGCAGGATTAGGAGTAATTGTAAGAGATTACAATGGAGAAATTCAAGCTACCATGGTAGAAAATCTGCAGCAATGCTTTGATGCGGATCATGCTGAGTCACTGGCTTTCCTAAAAGCTCTTGAATGGGCTAAAGAAGTTGGTTTATCTCACTTCCATATTGAAGGTGATGCTCTAAGTGTGATCCAGAAAATTCAAAAGCAATGGAAGAAACCTATCTAATGACTGGGCACATTATTGAGGCCATTAGAGACCTACTTAAAGAGTTTCCAGAAGTACACATAAATCATGTTTCTAGACAGCATAATAGACCAGCTCACTTTGCTGCTAAATTAGCTCTTCAAGCAGTTAGCAGGATAACTTTCTATTCGAATTTTCCAAAAGATGTAATTGAACATGCTAATCTTGATCTGAAGCAATGACACTTCTCTTTTCTTCAAAAAAAAAAAAAAAAAAAAAAAAAAAAAAAAAAAAACCCAACAACGGCCAAAACCCACCCCCAATCCGCCTTTCCCACAAAACCACGGCAGCGGCCGTAAAATGCTAACATCCCCAAAATTCCCAACCTTTTTTTCTCCACTAACTAAAAAAGCTTTCTTCCCTTTTTAATAATGCTCTCCTCTTCTCTAATACGTATTATTACTACTGCTGAGTACTGAGGAGTAGTAATAATCTGATACAATACTACTTCCTCAGCTTCTTTTAAGACGTTCAAATAAAATCAGTAGAGTAACTATGAGGATGGCTTCTCTATCCCTGTCTTCTTCCTCTATGGAAGCTCTCACAAGCTCTGCTTTTTTCTCTAATAATCATAACCATCGTACTAATAAATTGTTTTCAGACAATATACCGTCTTCGTCTTGTTTTTATTCTGTCCGGACCCAGAAGAAGTTTGTTGGCGGTGGTGGTGGTGCTGCTGGATCTGGATCTCTCCAAATCAACTTATGTTTTCTCACTGCAACATCGTCTTCAGCTTCTGGGCGTCCTCGTGTCGTGGCTCTCGCTCGTAAAGCATCCCACCACAAGGATCAGGCCCACAGTGAAGATGACCCCAATGATTATGGCTTCGACTTACTTCCTCCTCAGGACTCTCTTTCTCTTCCTCCCCAGGTAATCAACATACTTTGTTTACCTTTTTTTTTTTTTTTTAATATCTCTCCTTTCTTTTTCCTGTACTATGCTAGTACTAATATTTAGATTAACTTTCTCGTCTTTTCTCCTGGAGTCAAGAAATAAAGTTTTGACTTTGGATTATTGAACTTGAGGAGGGATACTTTTGAACTTGCGACATTTTGGCATTGGGTTTAGCTGAGTTGCTTTTTCCACGTGCTTTTTTTTTTTTTTTTTTTTTTTCTTGCACCCTTTCTTAGTTGTAAATAAGCTGCAGCTGTTTAATTTATCACAATAAGATTGATTCAGTTCTACAATATAGTTTTTAATTGAACTCAATTAGCACTGCTATAGCTTTTTCTTTTTCAAAGTTTTCTTTGACATGTTTTCTGGACAATCACTGGTGGCATGCTATTTCCTGGTCGAATGCTTGAAAATATCAAAAAATGTTCTGACCCTCTTTGCTTTGCGTCTCATTAACAATAACCATCTTTTGTTCTTTCACGAAATGGGATAAAGTTCATACCTTTTCATTAAAATTCACATTTTTTTTCCGAATGAACATCTGAAATCATCTGATAGTGAAAGCAGAGACCATTTATGTGTTCGCTTGAGTTCTCTATGCTGTTCATGTCCAAACAAGTAAAGTGCGTTTCTATTGCATGATATCTAACTCTTTTAACTTTTAACAATTCACGTAAATGATAAGACCCTTAATATATTATGCTCTCTGTGGCATGAGAAATTTTCCTTCTTTCCGTGATATTGTCTATGAATGGAGATGTCAACTGGCCACTACAACTTTGTTGTGATTGCCTCTATCATGTTCTGAAGGGTAATTCAGATCACAAACAAACTAGTGAAGAAAATGCGGATAGAACATCACATGTCCCACCACCTCTTGTGGTATCACATGGAAGCACAACAGGCGGAGGTACAAGGGCTGGACTTTTTCGAACTCCTATATCTGGGGGAGTACAAAGTGCCACCTCAGCACATGGCTTACCTAGACCGGCTTTAGCAGTCCGTAATCTTATGGAACAGGTACTTTTTGCAGAATATATTCACAAACATGATATTAGAAAAATGTAAAGTAATATTGTTAAAGAAATTTTCAAAACTGCTTATCTCTTTTGGTTTTCTACTTTGTTGTGATTTTCCTCCTGTTTTGGGTTCCTGTTGAACATGATGACATTTGAAGGCTAGGTTTGCTCACTTATGCACTCTGATGTCACGGATGCACCATCGACGAGAAGGTTATCCATTTGGTTCTCTTGTGGATTTTGCACCAGATTCAATGGGACGTAAGTCGTTGAATTTCTTGATAATTTGTTTACTGACAATACTAGACATAATTAATATCTCATTTTTATATGAGATATATTTGGTTTCCACCCTGAGGAGTATTTACTCACAACTTTACACGAGTTGCTTTTTTTCCTTTACGTGTACAATATCCTGTTAAGAAAGATGCTATACTTTTATAGGAAATATACCTGAAATGAGAAAAACCAAGGGAACTGGGATTGGTTGGGACGTCAATTTTGATTAATGTCTTTTATATCCTATAACCCTGTCAAAGGTATCCAATAATTGAAATTGTTACATAGTTTTCGTATTGTACAAAATTACTTTGATTTAAATGTGACCATGTGGTAAAAACTACAGAGAAACGAAAGACGAGTGCAGCTGGCTGTTGATAAATTCGTTTTGGTGGTAAACAATGGCATATAAGTGGAATAACGGACTAGGATAGGATATCTTATGGTGAACTGAAATCTTGATATGGATAACATAATCTGGATTTCATAACACAAGTCTATTGATGACACTGATAATGAGATAAATGCTGTAATGTTCTTTTTCCGTTGTAATCCTCTTAAGATTATGGTCTTTTTGTTTTTCTTCTAGACCCTATATTTTCGTTTTCGCCGTTGGCCATACATACCCGAAATTTGTTAGCTAACCCCAGATGCACTTTGGTTGTGCAGGTTAGTAATTAAGTTCACATACCTTGATTTATTTGAGTCTGTCTTATCTATAGGATTCATTAATAATTAGGTTTTGTAGATTCCTGGATGGAGTGGCCTATCAAATGCAAGGGTAACAATCTTTGGTGATATTTACCCTCTCCCAGAAGACCAGCAGGTGGGTCTTACTTAGCTGTAACTCTTCAGAAATCCATGTTTTGTTGTGAATATGTCCTTGTGTTGTTTTGAAGTGCATCTCTTAAGCTATTTTCATAAATAGGTAATGTTTGTTTGTTCCTTGTGCTGATAGTTTACGTAGTTAAATACCTAGATGCAATATTGTAGGTTAAAATAGATCAAAATGGAAAGACTATTTAATAAAAGAGAAAGGAGGAACAACCCTTTCTTATCATTATCAATCTAAAGACCTCTTATGATCATTGAAGATTAATTAATAACCCATCTGGCAAAGCAGAAACTTGTGCTAGAATCAACAGTCACTAAGAAAGAATCAAGTCTTAACAAATCTTAGTATTGTAACCAAAAATTGTATTTCTATGCTGTTTCTGTCTTGTCCCTGATCTTGGGTTTAGGGATTTCATTTCTTCTATAGTCTCAAGATGTTTTTGATTTCTTTCTGTCATTCCCTGTGCATTTAGAATTGTCTGCTGCTTTGTTAGATACATTTCCTAATCAAACCTTGCAGGCTCATCTTCCATCCTTTTCTCCCTCTCTACCTATGTTAAATGGGAGACTTTTTGTGTTAACTTGCATGCCTGCCTGTTTAGTTGTATTTTATGATGAGTACTCCATTGAAAATTGTTCCTGTATGGATCACCAGGAATGGGCTCATAAACAGTATATAGCAAAGCATCAACAGGGGCCTTCACAACAGTGGGGAAACTTCTACTACTTTAGGATGCAAACTATAAGGTTAGAGATGAAGTATAATATCATATGCTGCATCACTTAAATAGTTGAGCAATGGTGGACTCAGGGATATAGCTGTAGCCTTTTCCAATAAGGTCCATGTTGCTTCCCATTTCCTTATGGTAGCATAGTTCTGTCCTAATTGCCTTTACGAGGCACAAACTATCTTTTTAGCTCCCAGACTCTGTTGGCTGGTTAGCATGAGCCATATTCAGTTAGTAATGAAAGCATGTTATTGTGATGCCAATTGCCAAATTATATTTGAGCATGCCAAGCATAGGAAAATATGCAAGGTACCTCTGCCAGCTAATTGGGAAGAAAGATTGTTATGGCTTCTGCATCTAATTTGACTTTCCATTCTCACTATTGTGTCCAGATTTTCTCTTAATTTATGATTATTCTGGTTCACTTTAATGGTTTAACATGATTTTTAATGTGTAATTTTCTGGTAATGCTGATGAATTCTAACCTTTTGCTATCGCTCAATTTCAGTTTCTTTGTTTACACTTGTTTTATTCATTCAAAGTCAGAAGCTTGTCAACTTGGTTCAGAGATCTAAAGATGCATTACAATATGGTTAACACCATATTGACAAGATATTGACAAGAGTGTATCAAGTGTAGATGTTTCAGTTGTAGATTAGTTAATTTTCTTTGTCATCTGCCTTTTAAAAAATTTTGCTTTAACATTGTCCAAGTCCCAAATGATTTACATAAGATCCGTAACATGAAATAAAGGAGATCTCCTATAAGATCATGTTTTGTCTAATTGATGGTTGTCCTATAGGACTCTATCTTCAAAGTTGAATTTCTGTGCAAGGGTGTTGATGCTTTTTTTTTTATGTTCAGTCTTTAGAAGGTGAATTTTAGGATGATTGTTTGTGTGCTTTTTACCAACAGTGACATATATTTTATTGGGGGCTTTGGTACTGTTGCTTGGGTAGACGTCAAAGAGTACGAGGCTCTTCAGCCTGATAAGATTGCTGTTGATGGGGGTGAACAGAATTTGAAGGTTTGTCTTTCTGCGCTCTTATGATTTAAAGAATGGGAGTAGTTCCTTTTTGTTGTATTTTATTCTTTATTTTGCCTTCCTTTCAAGAATTACTTGCCCTACACATTTCTTTATACCCCAACCCGAAAGAGTCATAAAACAAAAGAGTTGGCAATAGCTACCTGGTAGGGGTGTGAACATGGATGAAGCTGTTTCAGAATGGAGTTAGGTTTACCTCATTTAAGCCGACTCAATTAGTTTATGTAATTATATTACCTTGCTCAAGCTGGATTTGCGGCTTTAATAAGCTCGACCAAAATTGACTGAACTGTTGTTATTAGTGGTTCGGAGTGTATTACTCTACATAAGTTTCTGCTAAGTGTATGCACAGCTTCTTTGGACTTGTAAATTTGTTAAGGTGAAATTTGTTCAACCTTTTATCATATTCTAAAACGTCCAAGAAAATTGTTTTTCTACTGAGTGTTTTATAACTAAATTGAACCCTAAACTATAACTGGAATTGAAATTGTGCTAAAAAAATATTTTCAAGTTTGAACCTTGGTTTTTGAGGTTTTAATTGAGTCAAGCTCAAGTCAGTTCTGAGCTCAAACTATGCTAATTCTCTTTTGCTTCACGCTTAACTTGCCGTTGTTTATATCTCATTAGAGGATCTTCAATTCAGTTCATGAATTATGAGTGAGGAAATTCAGTTCATTAACTATGTTGGAACTCACACAGTGATATTATGAATGATGAAATTCAGTTCATTCTTTATGTTTGAGATGATGAACTATGTTGGAACTCACACAATGATTTTTATGGGACTATATAATATATTTAGAAATAGATACAAAATTAAGTAACTTATTACATGGTTATACATAGATATTTCTTCTGAACAGCCTTTATTTACAGCACTTTGCTAGTGTTCTGTTTGTTTAACAAATATGCTCAATAAACTTGGTAGTCAATTTGTAATATACCGCCCCATGTCTTGCATTGGAGAATATTTCAATCTTTGTGCCACAGGAGCTGTATGTATACATCTTCAATTCTGATGTGTTTTGCCTGAATAGGAACTGAATGCAATCTTTTCAAAGCCCTTGAAGGATCTTTTGTCTCAAGAATTTGAGGTTGATGATGCTGCTCTAATATCAATTGATAGCAAGGGAACTGATATCCGTGTCCGACAGGGAGCACAGGTTCTCAATCTGGCAACATGCTCTGCCCCTTTTGCTTTTGTATTATTTCCTTGAAGCTATTGTCTCACATTCTTACCCCACCACACGCACACACGCCCACATGTGCAGTTCAACATACAAAGGATATCTTTTGAAGAAGGGCACTCTGTTGAAACACTGGAAGAAGCCAAGGCAGCCCTCTGGAAGTTGATAAATAAAGGTCGTGTGTACAATTTACAAAAATAAAAAGTTTCATAGCGCTCATGTAACCCGTTTTTAAAGTAACATTAGCCTAAAATAAAAGATGAGGTGTAACATTAAGCATTTTTGGGATTAAGGGTTTGTGTTTTTTTGGTTGGATAATTTGTATATGAATATAACATCATGAAGTTCTAGGATGTCATGAAAAAGAGATTTTGTGGAATTATTAAACAAGAACTACAAAATATGAAGTTTGCGTCCGGAATCCATTCAGATGATGGTTGCAGTATTATCATCTAGTTGCCGAAGTGAGGTTGATTTTTACCGCCTGAGCATGGGTCTTACGTGCCTTTTAACTGCTGGTTATCGTATACAGGTTTAATCGTGATTGGTTAGCGAGTAGTATAGTAGTGTGTATTTACTAGCTAAATTTTTGTTGTTGGGAAAATGGACAAAGACGTAGCAATCAAAGAGTTGTCATTTCTTTCTGACTCTGTAGTGTGGGCACGCAGAGACACTTTGGCACATCTTTCTTTATGTGCTAGAAGAGATGTACTGTTACAAAATTCCTGCCATTATAATTAATATGTATTGCATTTCAGCCATCAGTAGACAGTTTCTCGCATCTGGATGTAATAATGGTCCGCTCAGCGCAAAGTCATTGTTCCTCGTTAGTGTTGAATGGACTTGATTCCCTTTTTTCTGAATAGTTGATTTTATCATAACTTTTTTTTTTTTTTTTTTTGTAGTATAACATTCAATGCGTCTTGCTAAACACAGTATAAGGTAGGATTCTTTAACATAACAGTCCATACTTGTTCGCGCTTATACCCTAAATTGCTAAGGCTGGGGTTTGGATCCTGAACCTTAGCAGCAGGGCAAATTTGTTAAAATATTGCCCAAAAAAAGAAAAATTCGGCATTTATAGGTGTCAGAAAATTTTTTTTGACATCTAAAGGCGCCGCGTTTGGGAAACGCGGCGCTGAAATTTTTTTTTCAAATTTGTCAGGCGCCGCGTTTCCCAAACGCGGCGCATGAACAGTAGTCAAGCGCCGCGTTTGGGAAACGCGGCGGTTACTGTTCACGGTACTTTTTTACTGTTCACTTTTTTTTTTTTTTTTTTTTTTTTACAGAATAGGTAAGTATTTAAGATTTTTTGTATTATTGTTTAGGTAGATTTATAAGATTTAAGTAAAAGTAATTGAGGTAGTTCAATATTTGAATTGAAAAATTTTAGATTTAAAAATAATAAAGCTACAAATACCAAATTTTGATATACCACTAAATTTTTAATATATCTTGTAGGTCATTTTTTTATTTTTCGAATGTGAAATCTAGTATTTAGAGAAAGTGTGCAAAAGTCTTCTGGTAAAATTATAATTTTAGCACGTAAATACCTTTTTGGTCAATTTTTGATTTTTAAATTCATATTTTATACCCTTGTACAAATTTCTAAATTTTGTAATTTTTTTAAATGAACTACTATTTTTTTGTGTACCACGTCAATTCAAGGGCGAAATAGTTATTTTTAATTTTTTTTAGAATCTTAAATTCATATTTCATAATTTTAAGCACATTTTATATTTGTGATAATTTTTTAGGTAAAAAAAAAAACGATTTTGCCTCAGATATGTATGCATTATAGAAAAAATAGTTTTTGAACCCGAAAAATTATCACAAATTTAGAATATACGTAAAAGTATGAAATATGAGTTTGGAATTCAAAAATAGCCAAAAAAAGGTATTCAAAAATTGAAATGATTATTTTGTCCTTGAACTGACGTAATACCTAAAAAAATAGTGATTCATTTAGAAAAATTTCAAAATTTAGAAATTTGTATGATGATATAAATATGAATTTAAAAATAAAAAATTGACAAAAAATATATTTACGTGCTGAAATTATAATTTTCCGGAAGATTTTTGCACACTTTCTCTAAAAACCAAATTTCCCATTCTGAAAAATAAAAAATGGCTCACAAGATATTAGAAAATTTAGTGGTATATCAAAATTTGGTGTTTATAACTTTATTATTTTTAAATCTAAAATTTTTCAATTCAAATATTGAATTACCTTCATTACTTTTACTTAAATCCTATAAATCTACCTAAACAATAATACAAAAAATCTTAAACACTTACCTATTCTGTAAAAAAAAAAAAAAAAAAAAGTGAACAGTAAAAAAGTACCGTGAACAGTAACCGCCGCGTTTCCCAAACGCGGCGCTTGACTACTGTTCATGCGCCGCGTTTGGGAAACGCGGCGCCTGACAAATTTGAAAAAAAAATTTCAGCGCCGCGTTTGGGAAACGCGGCGCCTTTAGATACCAAAAAATTTTTTCTGACACCTATAAATGCCGAATTTTCTTTTTTTTGGCCAATATTTTAACAAATTTGCCTAGCAGCAGGGAATTTGTCATAAGCTGGATCATTCTTGTGATAAACAATGCATGTGCGAAAAATAGATGATAATTTTGTAAGTCTTTTTTACCTTGTAAGAATATAAATATCCAAAATAATGAAAAAGGGGGGTTATGAGGATGATGAGGATTTGTTTGGTTGGTTTTTTTTTTCCCCCTTTTGTCTCCTACTTTATTTTCGTTTGAGAAAAACATCTCATTAATTTTTTTTAATTTCCAAAAAAGAAACATAAGGCTTCATTTGACAAGAGAAGGGCAAGAGAGGGAGCAAGAGAAATTAAAAAGTTCTTCATTTGACTCTACAGCGGGAGCAAAAGAAAAGAAAAGGTTCTGTAGAGCAAGACAGACAATTGTTTATAGGAGTTGTGCAACCTCGAATGTTCCATTTTCTCTTTTTAGACACGGTTTGGCCCGTGGAAGGCTGTGCTCAAAAGAAAATTGACTGCAACATGTTTGGTCTTTGCCAATTGACAATTCCAGATTGCACTAATTGAAAAAAGAAAGGAAAGAGGGCAGCTTCTTTACCTATCCCGTTGTAGTGTTATCTTTTGTCAAGGATTGATAGATAGTCCAATTAGTACTACGTCTAGTGAATTAGATTCGCGGTAGTAAAAATCTCATTTTCAGGAATAACGCATAAAACAAGATAGTAAGAAAAAACAGAGCTATCAGTGTCAGCTGATTGATAGATTGAAGAAGGCAAAAGAAAGAAGAAACGAAATAATGATAATGTGATAATAATCATCATAACAATAATTACTTAATCCGAGTAGTAGATGGATAGGAGATCCGTCCTATAATTCAAAAAGAAAAAAAAAATCAAGAAACCAAGGAAACTAGAGACTTCTCCGCTCTGCCCACAGTCAGACCCACTGGACAGTGGGGATCCGTGAGCCCCCAATTCTCTACAAGAGTAAAGAGACGGACCAATCAGGTTTCTCAGCCGATAGTCCCTCTTTCAACCCTCCCATGGCTGAAAGAAGAAGCAGCAGCAACAGCAATGGATCATCATCATCATCATCAGGTGGTGCTGCGGCAGCAGCAGTGTGTAGCATACCGGCCGACCACCTCTTCTCGATCTTGTTGCGTCTTCCTGTAGACTCAATCCTGAGCTTTGGGATGACTTGCAGAAGATTCAGGTCTCTTACTCACTCGGATGCTCTCTGGGAATCCATCTGCAGGCGAGACTGGGGCTCCTTCTCCGTCGATGACCTCATCAAGGCCCATGAACCCCCATCAATCCCTATTCCCTGGAAGAAGCTCTATCAGCAGCTGCACCAGTTGGATTCTGTCTATTGTCGGAGACTCTTAGCTGCTCCTGCTCCTCCACCACCCGACCACCACCATGACGTGGTTCCCAGCCCCAGAGCTTCTCATTCACTTAATTTTGTGTCTGGATGTTTGGTTCTCTTTGGCGGCGGCCGTGAGGGAGGTTTGTCTGTCTCTGTTTTGCACCTAATTTCTTTCTACCTTTTGAACACCAACCCAGCCCCCCCCCCCCCACCCCCCACGCCCTCCGCCCCGCCCCCCCCCCCCTCAAAAAAAAAAAAAAAACACAAAAAGCCCCAAAGAAAAAAAAAAACCAACTTTTTGTTTTTGTACATAAAAGATTGTTACTTTTTTCTTAGAAAGATTATTCTTTTGTGATTGATACTTTTCTTTTCTTTTTTCTTTTCTCTTTTTTACTATTCCGTCCCAGAGTATCCATTATAAGTTCACAGATATCCCTGTTATGAAATTACACGTAAAATGAACTTAAGTGTAAACTACTTGCTCCTGAAATTTTCATCGGGATACTATAAAAAAGAAAAAAACTTGCTTTGCGTACAATTGTTTGAATTATGATATTCTTCTTAATCTCTTAAGCGAATGGCCCAGCAGTCACTTGGTTTAGAGCATTGGATCCATCTTACCTTTCAAAGCATTTCTTTGATATTTTCTTGCTTTTAGTTTCTTGATGAATTAAAAAAGGTTTCCCTCAACTTCCTAGTTTGTTTTCTTCCAATATCGAATTTTTTGAGCATGATCGATCTTCTGTAGTTTGGATTACCACTTTCAAATGTGAGATCAACCGCTGTTTTTCCTGGTTCGCTTTTGTGCAATCTTTATGAAGTGTATTTTGAATCCCAATTAGTATAGTTAACTGACCTTTTATTTTCATCCAGCAATTTTCAGCATCATCATAATCTAGAAACAACAAAAGAGAATGAGCTTTGCTCAACTCCGAGTCCCTCCCTCCCTATAACCTAAAAATATCAAGTAAATCATGTTCTAGTAACAAGGTTGAAGATGCATAGATAACTGAGTTCTAAAAACTGGACGATCTTTGCCCTGTCAGCATTAAACATACGTTGACTTTGCAAAATATTTATCTTTAACACTTATGGCAAGTGATTTCTTCTTCCAATAATTACCTTTGCAGCTGTTGGACCGTAGTCCAAAACAACTAAAGCTGGATCAATATTCTAGATAATGAATCTTTTTCCGGCATTACAATTGTTTCATGTGGATGCAATTCCACTCCAGATCAGCCTGCTTCCTGCTTACAGTCTTAGAGACTCTTCGTGATTCTACTGTCTGACATTTCTATTATCCTCCTTTAGGTCGGCATCTTGATGACACGTGGGTAGCATATATGAGTAATGACTTAAAGAGGATATTAAAGTGGCAAAAGGTCAGTTCAGACATTCCGAGTGGACGATTTGGGCATTCGTGTGTTGTAGTTGGTGATTCTCTTGTCCTATTTGGAGGGATCAATGACAGTGGGGTCCGGAAAAATGATACCTGGGTTGGACGAATGGTACTGCATGAAACATTTGGTATGACGTTGTCCTGGAGACTGCTTGATGTGGATTCGGTTGCACCTCCACCTCGTGGGGCTCATGCTGGATGTTGCATTGACAAGAGAAAGATACTTATTTATGGAGGAATTGGAACATCTGGTGTTAGACTAGGCGATACCTGGGTTTTAGATCTCTCTGAAAATCTTCGTTTTGGAACTTGGCGAGAAGTTGTGACTCACCCATCTCCTCCGTCTCGTTCAGGGCACACTTTAACTCATATTGGGGGAATGCACACAATTTTATTTGGTGGAAGGGGATTGGGCTATGAAGTTCTTAATGATGTATGGCTGTTTGAAGCATATGAAGGTTTTTGGAGATGGTTACAATTACCATTTGACTTGCAAAGTATTCCACAAGGACTTTCTCTTCCACGAGTTGGTCACTCAGCCACACTAATTTTAGGAGGTCGACTGCTTATTTATGGAGGCGAGGATTCATACAGGCATAGGAAGGATGATTTTTGGGTCCTGGATGTCAATTCCATACCGCATGTTAAAAAGCAACCCATTACTGTCAACCCAGTTGGGTTCTTCACAAAAATGTGGAAAAGGCTGAAAACAGTGGGTGATAAACCTATGTGCAGATCATTTCATCGAGCCTGTGCTGATAATTCAGGACGGTACATGTATATATTTGGTGGGATGGTGGATGGAGTACTTCAGCCTGCTGAATCGTCTGGGTTGAGGTTTGATTCAGGTCTTTTTCTTGTGGAGCTTCTTCCGTCCTAAATATTTTGTAGTTCTAAAGAGTGATAACCAGAGATTGTGGATGCTGCAAGTCTGTGAAGCTTGTAAATAGTAGCCCTACAATTAAGTGTTATGTGGGTGATTGTTGTTGATACCTCTCTTTAAGGGGCGTCCTAGAGGGAAAGATATGACCGTGGAGCTGATAAAGAAACAGCAACTGCAAAGCTCAGAATCCCCTGGCAGAGCAGAGGAGTGGTAATTTCTGTTTGGGCAGTAGCTGCAAAATGTCTCGAGGCTTGAACAGAATTGGCCTGTAAATTGTAATTTTAGACCGTCAAGGCCTGATAAATTGGAGGCATTCCAGATGTTTTTGGCATATGTTTTCCTTCCTGGACGGGCTCTTTTCAAGGCCATAAATTCTGCTGTAGCATAGGGGCGTGCATTTTGAGTTGTGTAACAAGTATGGAATAACTTGAGTGGAGATTGGGAATGTCAAATGCGGGTGTATAAATCCAGAAAACCAATGATACGATGAAAGCAAGCAAGCTTCAATGAAAGTTTTAATAAGACTGGTCATCATCAGTGTGGTGGTGGTGGTGGTGGTGGTGGTGGGCAAGGGGCAATAGCTGCAATGACCATTGTACTAGAACTTCATTATTTAGATGCACCTGAAGCATAAAAATCCTTGCAAACAAGAAGCTTACTGCCAATTGAGTGACGTTACAGGAAGGTGGGTGGAAATGCTTCTTGGCTGTGAAATTAAGGCGACACTGAGGCAGGATGGGAATAGATATTGTACATTATATCTCTCCCTTTTCTTTTCATTCCTTTTCTGGGCCCCTGCCTTGGCACAATAATTAAGCAAGGAAGTATAGTAGTACTTTAAACAAAAGCATCGCTTGCGCTACGCCTCCTTTTAGCCAGGTTGCTGGACAAGCACAGGGGTGATTTGTGGCCGGTGGGCACAAACCAGAGGAAGATCGCATTCCCTGTTTGAGATAATTCAGATTCTGTTTATGAAACCGATCTTGAGACAATATTCACAACTCATAACAAAAGAAGAAAAAGAAATTATCCCATTCCTTTTTAAGCTATAATCGTTCCAGAACAAGGGAACTTTGTGGGATATCATTAGTGCGTCTGTGTTAGAAGTTATGTGCGATATCATTGGGGCATACTTCTGTAGCATGTATCTGATGTGGACTGCTCTTAGGAAAGTAAATTCCTACTAACTGAAAAGAACTTTGTTAATCAAAAGTTCAAGAACGCATTCGGTGGACATCTTCTTGGGAGTAGTACAAGTAAGTTGCATAAATCATGGTGGACGGAGGGAGAATTTTACATGTTTCCTATCAGTAAAATATATAAATAAGAGAGAGATCTTGGTGAATGTCCTGAGTATTTATTCAACCAAGCTGTTTTTTTTTTTTTTTTTTTTGGCAAACCAAGCTTAAATTTTAACCATCAGATTTATATCACATTAATCAAAACAATATAATAAAACACATTAATCACAACAATATAATAAAGTAAATATGCGTGCGTGTGTGTTACGCGTTCGTGCAATAAAAGAACAGAGTTAACTCAGTAGTCTGGTACTACAAACATTTTCTTTTCTTTTCTTTTTTATACCTAATAATATTTACCCCCGAAAAAAAAAATCCCAACCTCCTACTAGGGAAGGAAATTGGAAGTAGAGATGTGACGGTGAGTCTTTTTTGGTTAATTAGTTAGTTGTAATCTGGCCTACTACAGGGACTGACACGGCCCATCAATCATTTCGCTCCAACAACTACTGCACTATCCAGTCAAGCATTCGGCCTCCTCTGTGCACATTTGTCAAGTAATAATTAACACCTACTCTACTAGAATAGTTGGTATTCATCTGCCTATTAGCAAGTTCAACCCAATACCGCATAACTTGTTCTAGTGCGGAATAAAATATTAACCACCACAATACATACACAATAATCTGCTCAAAACATACAGTCAAGTTTTCCAATTGCTACTATATAAACCATTCCGGTACAAAAACCTTTCGTTTCATGCTACCAGTAAAAGAAATTAATACTAGACAAAAACCATGCACAAACTAACAACTTCCAATCAACCACTTATATTCTTGCTTTCCACTACAACCACCACGCTCTGCACTCCTCTACAACCCACTATCTATATTGCAAGATAACAAACCTTCACATAGCAATTTCCCAGAACCAGTCAATATCACTAAACAAAAAAAAGAACAAAAAACAAAAACCAACCAAATTATACTGGTATCACATCTATTTTTGATGCATCTTCGCAGCTCAAGACGACACCCTCTAGGCTTGCTGGAAAGATACACTTGGTCCACTGGCATCCCGTGGTGAACGGCTCTGGTGGGGGAACTATCATGAGCACGTTCTCATTTCTCTGCACAACTCCCATTACACTCACTGTGCTTCCTTCTTTAATGTACCTAAACCAATACAAAACACAGCATTTCAGGCACATGGCCTATTTATTTATTTTTGTTGGGGGGTTCTTTTACAGGTTTTCTTTTGCCTTTCAGCATTCTATTTCATGGGCATGCAAGCTTCTCTAGAATGTGAATACAAGTGATTAAAAAACTGTACAAGGACAAGGTCAGTGCGGATTAAACTTGTCACTCCATTTTGGTACAAACACCTTTTTGTGGTAATTGAATGCAACTTCACAAGAAGATTGACAACATGGAAATAATTTTTATGAACAAGAATACTTACCCTTCCTTCAACCGCATCACACGATTATCACTTGAAAGATTCCTATCCCCCAACCATCTAATAAAGTCAGAAGACAGCTCTTTATTCAAAGGATTGACATCAACAACAACCGATTCCTGCACATAAGGAGTCACCCTAGCACCATAGCCTGTCTTAACTAAGGCTCTCAAACCAGATTGAAAATCAGAGATGTAGAAGTCAACCACGTGCCTCTGCCCAAAAAAAAAAAGGGCACAAAATAGTTCCCAAAAATTTTGTTATAACCACTGAAATGTAATGTAAAAAGCATGTACCACCAGAAACATCTAAATGTCTTTGAGCTCTAATCCAAGACACTGAATCATAACAAGAAGCAAAGAGGATTAGGATAGAACCCTACCCTCAAAATAGCCTCTTATTTGTGATAAAAAAAGCATGAATGCATATATATTTAAAATATGTTAAAAAGCTAAGTACAGAACATACTTCTGATGACCTAAGCCCCCATGTAAAACGACGATGGGTAGGATTCGCAGCTTTTGAGTCCCATCCTCGATATTCATATAAACTTGTAGAAGTATAGACACATCTTGGCACCTTTTGGAAGGATGACTCCAGGGGTACATTTCCACAGGTCACCACCTTATTGGTTTAGCAAACCACAATTGAACGATTAGCATAAGAACACAAACCACCAGATTCAAAACTGATATAAAAGACAAATTAAAGCAAGGCCAGAAATAGGAGAAAAAAGAGTCAAAAATCCTGTCCATTTTCAACACAGAAACCATTTCTGAAGCAATCAAAGCCAATACTGTTTCACTAATTTTTTTTCATATACAAAGCAAAGCAGCATCACTGGGATCACTAATACATACTGCTTCTAACATCTGGAGCCGAATCATCATTCACATTGGCCCAACCTCCAACTACATCCTTCTACCCATCTCGCTCCTCCCATCCCCTAAGCCCAAAAGGGAAATAGAGATAAAGATGGAAAAGAAATTGTAACCACTCCCAAGTATAAAATGTAACTACTTGTCTATGAAGTAGTATGAGGAAACGAGCAAAATAAAAGTTATTTGCCAATAGGACCCAGAAGTCAAAGACAGATATTTTATAGAGTAGATGTAAAAATTGAAAACGCTCACAGCCCAAGCATGCATTTTATGACAAATTTAAATTGAGATAACTATTCATATTATGTTGCTATTGCAGTAGAATACAATGCTGAGTTTTTGCAGTAATCCCCTTTAAATGAAATGGCAGTTAAATTAACAAATATTTTTTGTTTTTCTAGAATGCCCAATATTTGTTTTACATCTTCTATGAGGTCTTGAAGCACAAGGAGATTTTACCTGTCGGTGTCAATTAGGTAAAAAGAATTCAGTAAAATTTTACTTACATTGAACCAGATCGTATGGTAGATGAATCTCTCTACCATACGATCTATCTATTAGAATTATTGTAGTTACATCGATGTACAATTTCTCATTAGAGCCAAACACGAAGTACCAAAAAAATAAGATAGTACTTGGGTTCTCCCAATAACTAAAAAGTGTAGCATCCCTGAATCTAACTGGGGTTCACGGTATTATATCAAAAATTTTGCCCAGACAAGATATGCCCTATTTGCAACATGGGGGGAGAAGGGGGGAGGGCAGGGGGGCCTTTGTTAAGTCGGTGAATTAACATTTGGAATAATCATGAAGATACGAACTTCAGAATGGTTGCGACTAATTAAGGGGACATTAGATACAGTACTGTTAACGAACTTAGCAGATCATCGAGTGGGATTAGGTATGCAATGAAATAGTTAATATGTAAGGAGGGTCCAAAGAGGGTTGGGGGCAGAGATTGCATAAAAAAGAAACAGTGGTAACCTATGGGTGATGATCAAGCAGTCATTCTTCAGGACGGACATTTACAGGTTTTCAACTCTGATGACAAGGAAATAAGATTCCCAAGAGGCAAAAAGAGACTGATAACAAATGCACATGCAAACAAATTAGTAGACGCTTCCGCTCTTAGCAGCCTAAGCAGTTTTCACTTTTCATTTCATACATCAGCTATTTTCAACTATAGAAACAGATGACAGATTCGCAAAATTGAACTCCAGCAAATCAGCATTAGATAGTACTTACCCCTGAAACCTTGACATATTGTCCATTCTTTGCAGTTCTCAGTTCGGCATCAGGATAACGAGCAATGAAACCTATTATCGCTCTTTTGCCCCACCAAGAATTCCAAAGAAATAGTGCCGCAACAATGGCAAAGAGAATAACAACAACAATAAGTAATATAGCATTATGCACGGCTCCAAGGATAAAGCCACCAGCAATGAAACCCATGACAAATAGCAAGATCATTGCCCACAGGATAGGCTTTGGGAAGTTCCTCTTGAAGGAATAG
Source organism: Mitragyna speciosa (assembly GCA_024721245.1). Classification (NCBI taxonomy): domain Eukaryota; kingdom Viridiplantae; phylum Streptophyta; class Magnoliopsida; order Gentianales; family Rubiaceae; genus Mitragyna; species Mitragyna speciosa. The sequence goes on from CM045573.1 coordinate 20,014,252, forward strand.
TCATCTTCTTGGCTAAGAGTAGTCACAGCTGGGTTGTTAGCAACAGAAGGGCCATGTACTTTGACTGACCCCATTGAGTCCAAAGGACCAGAGACCTTTCGTGGGGCACCAGATGAATTCAGAGGACCAGAAGAGATAGGACCAGATGTAATTAGTCCTGTCGTAGGGAGAACCGGTGCAAGTGGACCTGAATTTTGGCGGGCAATGGGGGTCACTCCACCAGATTGTGGGCCAGATGATTTCTTTATAGGTTCCCCGTGTTTACTCAAAGGCCCAGAATTTGATTTCTTCATTGAAGCCGAACCAGATGCTCCAGCAGATGATACCGGACCAGAGGTGGAATAGCTGGCTCTAGCAACAGCATTAGGATTGATTGGTCCTGAATGTGAGGCAGCTCCAGCAAACGATCCAGTCCTTGAAGGAGCATTACTTACAGGTCCAGATTTCCTGGACTTAGAGCCATCAACAGGAATATCGAACATCTTTCCAAGCTCTCCAGACTTCTTGATATCTCCACCGGTGTAGGGCATGGCCACTGAGCTCATGGTTGGTGTCCGTTCTTTTGGCTGCTCAGGCCGACCCGATACATACAGGCCATTGCTAAGTTGATGAGATGGAAACCTAGAACCCATCACGTGTTCTTATGGGCATGCACAATGAAACACAAGTTCTGTACCAGCTCCTACGTATAGCTGGAAATTTATACCCCCATAAGAGCCAAAAAAGTCTGTCAGTCAAAAACATGTTTCACATTGCAGCACTTATGACAAAATCATTGAAATAAGAGCAACACGCTAAGCATGATGTGTGTAATTAATAACAATCACTGGCACACTGAAGGAGAAAATAAACGATACATAAATCATTATGTGGCAACAAGAGCTGTTTTTCCATCATTATCAAGAGTAGGAAATTAATGGTTGCAATACAAATGTGGTAGTTTCAACCATATAATAAGGAGGATCACTAACCGAGAATAAGTTTTTAAGTGATGGAGAAAAGAATTTCCATACTTGTAAATTAAGAAGTGTCCCAAAATGTTTCTGTGCCCTTCCTATTCAGAGTGATGCACATCAATGTAGAATAAACCCTTAACACGCATCATTTTTCACACTTAAATCTGAATCTCAAAGTTCAAATTAACGGATTTAATCGCAGAGAAGCTTCTTGGAACAAGTGCCCAAGCCACACTACAATTAATAATTCATTTACTTGGAGATAGCTGCAACTATTATTTTCACTGGCAGATCTCAAAACTAATTTACATTCGTTTGATCCAACAGAGTCTTACAAATATCCCAAGCAAGCACACTTTTTGACAGAAATAGAAATACAAGAAGATGGTCAAAAGTGTACGTTAAAAGGAAAAGATAAGAGAAAAAAATCCGTTGGAGAAGGCAAATACCGAACAGATAATAATAACTACGAAATGTACAAATGATTCAGAAGCAACAAGCATTCGATAATGTTTTAATAAAGAGCACCAAGTATTTGACTAACAGGGAAAACCAATCAAATAAAAGTTTAAAAAGAAACCAACTCACATTTTCGTATTATAAGCAACTATGGGAGTTAGATCACACAGAACAACTGTTACTACATTTTGCAAAACCAAAAATTTTCTATAAATGGGCATGATTCAACAGAAATAGTTAGATACAACACAAGTGAACACAAGCACTAGCCAGGGTAGAGACCAACCATAAGAAAAAAAAATTTTGTATTTCATTTTCTTCAAAACCAGTTAGGAAAATAAGAAGCAAAGTCAAATGTAGATGTGAGACCACTAGAATTTAGATCAGGCCAAGTTAGAGACATTTGTTTATCTATAAATAGCAAACGTTTTACCAATCCAACAAGAAACAACTCCACTATTTTTTTTTTTTTTTTTTTGTGTTATTTTTTCGTTTTAAATTCAAGTTTCACCCAAGTCATTCTGAGCCTCAGCCAGTCCAGAAATGTAAATCAGCCACCAGGTCAGAAAAAAATTCAAGGGGAAAGTGCCTAGATTTGGTAGGCCTACAATACCAGACAGGTATGGAGATTGGCATATATTTATCCAGTTCAGAGTTGGCTAGCCTCAAATAAAAAATACAACCTTAACACCAAATCGAGAAAACAAGGAAGAGCCATGTCACCATTTCGAACAAAAAGAAGAGAAATACTAACAAAAGATCGGGGGCATAACTAGGGGAGAATGAGAAAACAAAGAGAGTAGTTAATAAAAAATAAAAAGAGAGGGTCAGAGGGGGTTTACCTGAAATAGTAGGAATTAGAGGAAGGAGAAGAGCGAAACCTGGGCGAGATATAGATCTGGGGACATGAGATGCGAGTTGGATTGGTAGTTCATAATAGTAGTAGTAATAGTAGCAATAGAAGAGGAAGAGAAAGAGGAAAAGGGGTGTCTCTCAGTCTGCTAAAGTCATGTATATTGGGAGGGGGGGGGTTTCAGTTAGGGATGCTGCTGTTGTTGGTGCGATCGCATCAACATCTACTATTCCTTTCCTTTTCTTTTCTTTTCTTTGGATTGGAACACTACTCTCTCTCTCTCTCTATACCCTGTGCACTCTATTAGTCCTCGTATGAATCTTCAGAGAGCCGCAACAACTGGTGGGTTGTCTCGTCCGGCAGAAACCTCCTCCAACACCCCTAATTAGAAAATACTTTATAAAAAAAAAAAAAATAGAAATAGAGAATGAAATTAAAAGAAAAGGCCAAAAAAAAAAAAAAAAAAAAAAAACTAAGGGGGTTTTCTCGTGCTATTTACTGCACATAAGTTACGCCAGTACTACAGGTCAGTCCACTGAGGCAGGTAGATTTTACTTTAGTGGGAATTTGAGTGTGGAATTAGAGAGGACGGGACTACTTTTACATAACTAAATGCTAGTATATGTAAATAAATTACAACTATTTTCAAGACTGTACGTACGAGTCATTGATTCTTCTTCTTGTTGGAGACAGACATACAGACAGACACTCGGAGAGTGAGAGATTACTGATTAGAATAGACAGAGAGAGACACTTAATTAATACTCCTACATTATTACTAGTTGCTTTGTATTGTCAATAACAACAGATGATTGATAAACACGATAATTTTTTAATTAGAAAGGTGACACACACACACACACACACACACACACATCCCTATTTACACCTTCATTTTCTCTCCTTTATACCGTATTTGCCCCAACGTACGTACAAACTTGTGTATAATAAACATATGCATATATGGATACTACTACTGTATGTATCTATGTATAATTCTACTCGTGGTGGTCAACAACGGCCCTCGTGACGTTGATGGCCTAACCTAAATGATCATTTCGTTCCTCCCCTTTTCCTTCAGCTTTGTTGAATTTCTATGATCATTTCCATATCTATCCCATCTCTCTCATTTTTCGTAGTATACAAGTTTTGGTGCATTACTTTTACTTACCTTACCTGCCTTTTTTTTATTTCTTCCATCCTTGCACGTCTACGCACGCACATATCCAATCAAATTCTCACAGGAGAAACAAACAATGAAAACTCGTATTCTAATGCCATTCAAAAGCATTCTTGACATAAATTTTTGTATTTTCATCATTTTATTGTTGCATGGTATTTTGATACGAGCATATACATGTGTATATATGTACAATAAACATATTCGATATGCTTCAAAAATAATAATAATAATAATAATAAACATATTCAATATTGTTTCCATGAATATAATCAGTCACATTTATATTGTTGTTTCATGCTTTATATTCATTGTGTTCTCATTGCGTTCTCATGATTTTCGAGACGAATACGCATGGGTTAACAACTCTCACCTATTTCTCTCTATGACCAAAAACTGAGAATTTATCTACATTTCCGATTCTTTTTTCATTTTTACGAGGACCAATATATGAAACCACAAACTGAGAATTTATCTATCATACGTTTCCTATTCTTTTTCTATTTTTTGTATTTTTATGGGAACATATGCTCTCTAGGCTTGTTTTGCGCCTTTAATTTATTTCGTCTGTTTAGTATCGTTATTTCAAAAATATACTTTTAGAAAATTTCAAACAAGTATTTTAATCACTTTTTTTACCTCACGTACTTATATAACAAAAAGAATTTCTAAAACTACTAATTAATATTTTAGAAAAAATCCTCAAAAAAAACAACCATTTAAATGAAATTTCCTAGTTATGAAGTTCGAGTCCCTCCTTCAACTTCAGTATTAACCATTCAATTGTTACTGGCATAAGATGATTTATGCGTGTACAAAATCCATAAAGAAATTGCTTAAAAGTACAACAAAGAAGAGAAATGATAATATTTTTTGAAACTTTTTCCAATGCCAGTTTTGGACATAGATGATTTAGACTCCAAAGTGATGACCTTCATAGCTAATGGGTCAAAAAAGGTTTCTCAAGGTGGACTGAATCCACCGACTCCACTCTAAATCTCACCAAGCTTTGATGGTTTAGATTTTTCTGGTTACGTTTACGATAAAACCTATTAAGTTTACAAGCTTTGATGGCTTAGATTTTCCTCGTTAGGTTTACAATAAAACCTATGTACTCAATCCACGCAAGAATTACTCTGTCAAATACCACTCAATTCCTTTAATAAGCTCCCCATTACGAAATAGAAAAAGAAAAAGAATCAAGTTTCCTCCTCCGTCGCTTGGATATCTAATCTATTCTTCCTTATCGTACTACAAGCATCTGTACAGCTCAGTGTAGGACCGTAGCCTGTATATAAGGTGGACTGGGACTTAGCCTGGGACCTGTTGAACAGTCGGTTAAGCCCGCCTGTTAAAGTGCCAGAACGTGTGACTTGATGGGGCGCAGCAAACGCCTGAAGTTTTTCTCGTCTGGTCAGCAGCTAAGCACAATTGATTACATTCCTTCAAATACAAACTTCATCATATAGATGTTTAATTAGCGAGCATAGCAAAATTTTCAGCATACCAACTCTTAACTATAGATTTTCATTGGCAATATGGTTGTACGAAGTATTGATGGTACGCGAGAAAAAGGAGGAACCGTTGCTGCAACACTACTACTACAACTAGCGACTTGTCATGATTTGCTTTCTCCTGAATTTGTTGAAGGGTCATAAATAACGAGAAGGAACAACCAAGTTTGGACTCATTAGAGCCGGAAAAGGAAGTACAAGAAAAAGAAGAACCAAAGGAGCCATCGCCACAACCTACCACAAAGGCATTGTAAAGAGTAATGTGCTCAATAGTCAACTCTAACTTCCTGTACCCGCTGGGCTGCAAACTATCGTACGCCAAACAAACTCCTGAACAAGCTCCACTTCAAAACTAAACAGCGCTGCTTCTACCTTTCCCCTCCCAGTTTAAAGGAAGTTTTTTATTTTGCAGTTTTAGGGACAGTCCCAACAAGTATGAACCAGGACAAGCCACCCCTGAACAGGAAGCAACTGGAGGAAAGGTGAAAGAGGCTATAGTGAAGAGCCTTGATAAGAGAAGGCAACAGTGGGAGATTCTGCTGAATCAGCTGCAAAATTTTGCAGGGAAGTCAACGGAGCAGACTGCAGACAAGGTCAAAACCACCCTCTTGTCCCATGGGGGAAGGACCACACGTTCACATTCACAATCAGTCCCAGGCTAAGCTCTGAGATATCTTATGTTTTTTTATCACCATAGGCATGCAAGAAACAGATTAAGATTAGGACCTGCTCCTATACTGATGGGGTTTCACAATGCTACAGAAGAGTTAGCAAAAGCCTATGAATTTCATGTTTGACCATTGTACTTGCCCTTGAAGAATTCTTAAGAAGAATACCTGATATGCTAACTTTCCCAGGAGGCAAAATAAACAAATATCAGAATCACCAATCAATTCCAATGAAAATTAAAATGGCAGTGAAATATCCAAGCAAGCATCACATATATTAGAGTAACGAGTATGTAACGAATTATTTTTGAGTCAATGCTCCCTCACGTTTCACATGTCTAAGGAGATAAACAGAAGCCTGAAACAAATGGAACAAGGTTCTTCACTGCTAATGCTTCAAAGATTCAGCCAATCAAGGGCTTTGCCGAAACTGCAAACAAAGTACAGAATAAGAATTAGATAACAGGGAAAAGGAAACGTAATGCAAGCACATAGAGCTAGGTGACCCCAAAATACACAAACCATTCATCAGTAAAATGCAACGTAAAAGCATAAACAGCAAATCAGAGGCTCCCAGTTATAAGGATCAAGTCTACTGGAAAGAAGCAAAAGAACTTAAACTCTAGCTACCATTGATGATATGTCTTTGCATGCAGGTTGCAGCTTACTACTGTTAAAGAAACAAAGGTGGAGATGTGTTTTTTTTTTTTTTTTTCTGAGAGCGAGGGGGGGGGGGGGGGGGGGAGAGGGGAGGGAAAGGGAAAGAGAAGGAGAGCGCAATCGAAAAGGTTAAAAACTCAACTAATGCTCAAGGTAAAACGATTATGCAAGTCTAAAAATAACAGAAAGTACTGCTAATCATCCCAGAGAGCCATCAAAGAAGTGAACAATAGCTAATGAACTCGGAAATAGATAATCCAAAACTTAACAGAAGTACAAGTTCAAGCCAAATTACAAAAATGGAAGTGAACAATAACCAAGAAAACGATCTGATTGTTTTATTAATTTTACTCGCAAAGAAGTAAATCCCACATAAAGACTCATTAATTCTCAATTACATATTTATCGTTGTCATTTTCACATTTAGGCTTCAAGTAAAGGTTAGGAGGAAGAAGTAGTTAGTCTTTCCGTAAGAGATCACTTCATAACCACAACTACATAGTTGCCTTCATTAACAGAGGTGCAAGATGTGATGGAGTTAATACAACAAACCATGGCTTCAAATGTATATCGTGATAGTTCCGTATAACAGGGAATTTTTAGATTAATTGCATAAATATTCTTCAGCAATATAAAACATTCGATGCATTTTATCCCCGGAGAATATAACAAAAAGAAAAGTTCATATACAATTAACATTTCTCCATATACGATCTGAATGAGACTGAACTTAAAAATAAACAAATAGTAGACGCATGGCAAGAAACAAGTACAACGAATTAGTTGCTATGAGACAACAAATCACTGTATGAAGAGGCAAAAGGGACAGTGGAAACCATTTATTTTGGATGGGACGGGGCGGGAACAAAAATCAGTGGTGATCGGCGGCATGTTGGTGCTGCTTGTGCTCGAGATGGCGACGCTCCTCGGGAAGAGCGACGAGGTAGGAGAAAATCATTCCACCGAAGCAGACGTGATAGAGAGGGTCGACGGAGCTGGTCTGTATGTATTTGGCGTGGTAGTTGTCGAGGCCCCTCTGGACGGCGCTCTTGACGTAGTCGATGGTGAAGTAGGGCTTCAGCTTGCCTGGGACTTCTTTCACCTTCAGTCCTTTGATCTCCTTGTACGCGTTTCTCATTGCCATTTCTGTTGATTTCCAGAGGGAGATTTCCAGATCCAAACCCTAGCCCTATAATTAACTCCTCTTTCCCCCTTTTTTTTTTTTTTTAATCTTTTCTTCTCTTCCCTCTTCCTATTCTCTCTCCTTCTCCTCTCTCAAAGTCGACTCCGAAGCCAAATTTTTTTTTTTAATGATACTTACTTGCAACTCTGATTTGGGTGGGTGGGAAATTGGATAGTCTTCATCCAACAGGATAGGCCCAACACGCACCCCCTACAACATTCCAGTGGCAAGCGAACGATTCTGGTTCGTTTCTTTAACCTTTCATACCAAGCTGAGCCCATAATGGACGAGTTAACTATCCTGCCATATCTACAGCACTTGACACACCTGATTTTACGTTACGTGTTGTGCAATTGGAAGGGAAAAAAAATATATATATATATATATATATTTTTTTTGAAACTAATAAACTAAAAATCATATTTTCATTTTAGAAGTAAACATTTTATTATTTTTATGTATATCTCTTGCTACGATAATAGTTGTTGTTAATTAGTAGTATAGGCACATCCGATGCGTATATGCGTTTAGAAAATTTAATTAAAAATAAATGAAAAAGAATATGAAAGCAAAAGGAGGATGGGAAAGTTACAATGAGTTACCATTAAGTAATTATTTAGCAATAGGATGCAGTCAAGGGTATCATAAGAAAACTTAAAAAAGTCTTCTGACACATTGTTAAAATTTGTAATTAAGGCGCGATCAATATATATGCAGGTGACAAAAATTAAGATTACTTGCATAAATTAATTTTTATGAAAACCCATATCACATTTTAAGAATAATAAATATGTAGAATGCAAAGTTGTAGATCGTAATTTTCTTTGCGCTGATTGTTTATGGTTCAACGGGGATTAAAAGATACACAAGTGCACTAGTTGTTTGGTGGTGAGAGAAGTGGATTCAAGTTTTAAAGTTGAGAAGAAAGACGAAGATACAATTAACTCTTAAAAGTGGTTGAATAATTTAATTTCAATACTAAATTAACCAAGGGCATTGCTTGATATAAAACATGCTGCTAACATTAGCAATTGTTACCCTAAAAGATAAAGTGTAATTTTTCAAGGCACAAGTCGGATATTTCAGTTTTCAAGGGAGGTTTCAAGGGAGGTTTGTGTGATTATGGCTTGTAATATTGTACAAATCGATCGTTATGACAGTATTAAAATACATTATAGGAGGATACAGTTGGTTTTGTTGTTGTACAAATCGGGGCCCAACCCAAACACACTCTAGTCCGTCTTGACCGGGATCAAAGAGCGATTCCAGCTCAGCCCTAACTTTAGCGGTTCTTAACAGAAAAGGCCACCGCCAATCCTCGCTCTTACCCTACCCACAGAATTTTGCGAGTCTATAAATAGGGCAGCAGCAAGACATCCTACCTACCCCGCCCTCCGAGCCAATTTTTAGAGCATACTCTATTTCCTAGTTTGACACTCAATTTTCATTTCTCTTCCATGTATATTCTTATTGATGAGTAGTTTTTTCTTTTCTTTTCATTTTTAAATTTGTTTTATCTTATTTTTTTTAGGAGGGTTAATCTATTTATTTATATATCAGCATCACATTAAAAAAATAATTTAAATAAATAAAAAAAAGGTCCCCAGATGGCTATTTCTCTCTCACAAACCCTAATCGGAACCAGCACCAAAGCTTCCGCCACCTCCTCCTCCTCCTCCTCCTTCTATTCTTCTGTATTCCTCTCCCGGGCGCATTTTCCCGCCCACTCTCACTATTCATCTCACGCCCAACTCCCAGACGTGGCGGAGGCGGAGGCCTTGGCTATCCGGAGGATCGAGGACGCCATCCACCGCATCATCGTCAAGCGATCTACTCCCGACTGGTTGCCCTTCGTCCCCGGTGCCTCCTACTGGGTCCCACCCAAACGCCGCAACTTCGGCATCGCCCAGCTCGTCAATAAGCTCGCAAACTCCCTTTCCGACGACCAAGTTATGTCCCTCACCACCTCTCGCGGTTGGCCTTCCTCCGCTTTCTACACTCAACCACCACCACAACCACCTGCAGCTGGAGGAGGTATACCCTTTACGTACTAGATTTAATATAAAATGGATTATAGAGGATCTATATTGGCATTTTCTGATCTGAAAAATCGTCTGTTTATTAGTCCCCTCCCAATAAGTGCGAGGAAAGCTGAAATTTTTGCTCGTATCCATCATTATTGTCATTTCAATATTCACACTGTTGTCATTGGTAGCTAGGTAGGTATGTATGTATGTAGAGGGCAAATGATGTTCTTTGTTGAGTTGAATACCCAATATTTTTTTTGGGTCTTATGATTCTCCTCTGAATAGGAAGATCTGATGCCTCTATCATTCTCTCCCATTCTCATTTTGATATATGCGTTTATCGGTATTTATTCAGGCTCACTCCTTAGTTTAAATTCTATAAGGTTATTTTTCCATATCCTGATTTCTTTCCTGCTTAGCTATGGGCTTATATTTTTTAAAATTAATGCTGGTTGCACATTTTCCCTGTATAGATGTCTGCAACAGCGTGCATCTGTTTGTTTATTGATGCTTGCTTGCCATGTTTGTTTGCCCGTTTCTGTGAGTGTTGTATTTTTTTACTTGTGCAATTATTTTGTTTATCATATTAGTTTGTCGGACACCGCCAATGATGACCCTTTAATGGTTGAAACTGTAATGCAAGTTATACTAGCATATGTTGATTTTGTTTCATACTAGGACGGTCTGAGGCTTCAGGTCCCTCTACACCCTACCCCTCATTTTCTCGTCTCCTGTTATCATCGTTGTCATCATTAGGCTTGATGGGAAGCTTATTGCCTGCATCATGCAGTCATTATATTTCTTCACATTTTGAATTTTCTTCTAGTGGTCTTTGGATCTGCAATTTGTTGTTTAAGCGTCAATTTATGAGTTCTGCAGTGTTTGTGAATGATGAAAGCCTAGAATTTACAGTTATCCCTGTCTGATCCAATTGGATGACATTTTTTTATCTGACACATGCACTGCAGACTCGAAAGGATTCCCTTTTTCTTTTTCCTTTTGTTGTTCCCATTGACCTTCTTTTAGCTTACTTCCCCGGACCATACAAAGGTTGGTTTTTAACAAGCATCTGGTAGAAAGAATAAGCAAGCATTGTTGGGACAAAGGAGCATTTTATGCAGTCCAAGTTACCTAATATTGCTACTTGGGTGTCATAAAGAGTGCTTTTAATGGAAAGCTGCAATTTTTGTGGATGATGAGATAAAACAATTCACAGTTATCCCTGTCTGAATGTTCTGAAGGAAACCTGTGATCTGACTCTAGAACTGCAGTAATTTTCCTTTGACAGAATGCTATGCATGGTATTCTTTCTGTAGATTCTCACGTACTTCTTTTGTTGCAGATGCATCTTCTGAACGAATAGGAGCAGTAGAACCGGCTAGTTGTGCATCCGCTTCTGAGGATGAAGAAGGTTAAATCGCATTGCATGACTTGGTGAGTTAAGATTTTTGCTAATCGGTTTTTGAATTAAAGGCAACCGAAGTCTTGTTTATTGTTATTTACTGTATTTTGTTTTTGAGTTTTGGGAGGCAGGTTGGAATTCTTTAATGTCTAGTTTTTTCTTTACAGTAAAGCTGCTATCATGTGCAGGCATTTATCTACCTGTAAATATCTGCAAGTTGCTGATGTTGAATGAAGGCTTATCTTTTCTTCGCGCGAAGTGATGGACTTGTACATGTGCACTTGGTTTACTGCAGTCTTAATATCTTGTATTGCTAATATCCAACGGACATTATTTTCTGTATTTCAGCCTTGAATAGTAGGGAGCTGCTGTTGTGTTTTCATAGCATTATATGTGCAGTTAAGTTTATAAACTTGTACTTCTTGCATCTGTTGTCTATATTAGATGTACGTTGTTTATATTAGAAAAAGTACAAATTGGGTGACTTTTTGTTTTATTTTTTGGGTGCAATTTGCTTATTTAGCTGAAAGAAACAATAAGCCTCGGTACTCTAAACCATTTCTTTCATGAGGCCCCCAATTCCCTCCTAGTTATTACCTAATTAAATCATGTTCAAGCTCGTTTAAGTGTACCGACATTGTCTTGATGAAGCTGGAATAGGAAAGAGAGGAAGCTTCTAAGTCTAAAACACAAATTTGAACGAGGCAAATAAAAACTCTATGCAAGTGTTAAAAACCCTTTGTTTATTATCATAATACCAGCATAACCCTTTATTATTTAAGAATGCTACTAAATGGTAGACGATATCCTAGGCCACCGTCTCCCTAGAGGATGCGAAAATTGTACGATGATTTCATAGACAATGACCAGAGCAAAAGGACGTGCTAAGAGATGACTTCAAAATGCACAGAGACTATTACCAGAATTTGTGGTAGTCTATAAAGGGTGGCTATATTGAGGGGGGGGGGGGGGGGGGGGGGGGTTATCCAGTAAAGTTGGATTTTCTTGATCTGAAGAGCAAACATTGTAAGCTTATGTAGATTGCCCACAAGCCCGCTCTCGCAAGCTCTTTTTTTTAAGGCATTTCTATTGAGGGAACAAAGCAAATCAGGGATTTGCTCAAACAATCACAATCTCTTGATTTCACACGGTAAACAAGCTAAAGGTTCACAGAAATGACCAAGGCAATAGATCAAAAGGGAGTACCACCAATACATTGATAGGAAAGTAACACTGATTGCAAAATACACTGAGAGATTTATTGCAAACTTTAACTGATTATCTCCAATATCTGGGGTTACAAGCCTCTCACACTCTTGTCATTGCTCGTGTAAACTCCAATTGTATTAACAACAAAACGAGTACAAGATGATTATCTCTTTGGAATTGTCAGAGACAAAGAAAGGGAAAAAGAGAAAAACATTTGTGATTAATAAGCCTTTTGCTGAAGAAAAAAGCTTGAGACCTGGAAACTGGAAAATTTTACAAGTTTCAACATGAGATTGTATTGGTATGTGTAATTTGTGAATTTTGAAAAACTAGGTGTGCCACTGCCACCATGAGATCTTCTGGTCTATGAAGTCTTGAAACACTGTTATTCACAATAATGTGAAACCTGGAAAAGGCCAAAAGTATTACGTCATCTCTGAAGAAGACATTTTAGTAGCAATCCCTTTTTCCTGTCTCTGTAGATAAAAAGATTATTTTTCACATCCACTGCAATATAGACATCTAGTCTTACAAACAGTTGCCAATACCAACAGGCAGGCACATATTCTCACCTTAAAAGAGCCCCAACATTCTTAGCTCCGTAACATGGCTGGGATCAAGCTCCGGAACATCTTTACTGGATTCTCGGTCTTCCACTATGTACTCCTGTCAAAACAAGAAGAATATTACAGTTAAATTATACTTCACAAAATAACTACTTTAATCCACCAATTACATGATAACAGAAAGAGAAGGGGGGGGGGGGGGGGGGGGGAGTACTACAGTCAAATAAAAGAAGTTAAGAAGAAAAAACTACATGTGTGTATGTATCAAAGGGAGCAGAAAAAGGCTTCTTAACAATTACGCAAGAAAGGGGAACGAAGGATTCCTTATTAAAATCATTGTTTCATCTGACAACTATTTACCACCTTTGTCAATTCTTGTTTGGCAAGTACATGGTAGTGGCGTTCATTGATCCTTTGCCCACAAATTATAGCAATAAAGAAACCATAAAGCAAACCCACCAACACAACTGCCAAAACTGCAAAGTGAAATGAAAAAAACTAAGATGTAGTACCGTTGCAATAGGAAAAAAAGAACTCTAATTAGCCTAGAAAAAGAATATGAGAGTAAAAGGGTGATGTGCATAGATCCTTCATTACCAAAGGAAATAAGAAGCGATATTCTTAAAGAAGATTACACACCACAAATAAATGCAAATTGATAAAGTGTTAATTCTATTATATATAGAGAAGAAACTTCCAACTAAAACAGCCAAAGGTCTAAAAACCAATCAACAAAGTTACACTTCAACCACAGATATCATGAAAGGATGAACCCAACGAAAAAGTTGATTTGCATGTTTAATCATGTAGAAAATTATTTTAAAACAATATGGCAAAAACATAGGCCTAGAATTTCTGAAGCACACACATGAATCTAGTGTGTCCAGATAGCTATTGGCAATAAAAAAGTAATTTCACTAGCAAACCAAATTCAGGGGAGCTGGATCAAAACTGACACAAGAATTAGTTTAGAAGTCTACTTTCTTCCCTTCGAAGTCTGTCCTTCCTTCCATGTATTTACTCTTCCTTCCCTACCCATTGCGCTCCATATTGGAGCATTTCTACCATATACTCGCTAAAAGAAACCTTAAACTAGTTGTACCCTAAGAAACTGACTCAAGAAGTTGGGCTTTTTACATCATTGTCCAATGCATTTATGTGTGTGTGTGTGTGTGTGTGTGTGTGTGTGAAACAAGACCTTTCTCAAGAAGTATGAGCTGGACACCCTTTCCCCAGGAGTTTATATTATGAGAGGGTCCTCAAGAACAGCAAATCACTTTCCCTGTCATCTGTTCAATCCTTTCCAGTCTTTTAAATTACATATGATCGAAATTGGAAAAGGTCAAGAAAGAATTTTATCTGATAACTCTCTTTGCCCCAAGCCATTTTACCCGAGGACTCAACAACCGACAAGTTTTGCAATTTTGCATTATTAACAAGTCATAAGAAAAATTTGTCTCAATAATAAGAGACTCTTACACTATGCACAATCCTCAACCTGCAAGGTTACATCAAATGGAGAAAAGAGGTGGAAGAATGATATCTTCCGCCAAGTTATTTGATATAAGGCCAGATCACACGCTAATATGCAGCTTCATGTTTTAAGTGTTTTACTTCTAAAGCATAAATAGGTAAAAGCTTATAAAGCTTCCAAGCAGCACCAATTCATGTTTGAGTCAACAAAACTTATCATTTTCTGTCAGCTACTAAAATGATAACTGGAAAATGATGAAATTGATCTTAATATTTCAATAAACCTATTTTATAGGCAAATGTTGAAGAAAAATGTTATCACAAAGTTCTCAAAGTTTCAGTGTACAAATTAAAATCAATATGTTCATTACACAGGCAAGGAATAACAAAAACTAGTAGATATTCACAAGCATGGAGTTAGCAACAACAGTTGATGTTCATAGGTGAGGAGTGATTTTACCTGCCATGGTATAAAAACCATAAGGATGTTCTTCATAACCAAACATTTCCCTCAGTTCTTCTCCATAAAATTTATAGACCAGCACACCCAGAAATGCTACAATCTGTAAAGTTTATACTGTTAGTATTTACCAACTGTTTGTTGAAGTCTAAAATCTTTGGTGGACAAAGTGATTTCAGACAAAGTTGCTCAATCACCAACCAAGATACATGCAAGTGCCTATATGAAGACAGAATGAGTTGAGGAATAGGAATGTAGTAATCATAACAATAATATGACAAATACTAACTTAAGCCAGGAACTAAAACAAGAAATCAATTATTGCAATCCTAATTCAGCAAGCAGCAGTTTCTCTGTTAACTAACTTAAAAGATGTGCATTTGACAAAAGGCATTTGCAATTTACAAATTCATCAAGTTAAAATATACTAACTGGTGGTATTAACCTGAAATGAAACTGCACGCACAACTAAATTCCAGTGTTTCTCATAATTACAAGTGCAGTGGTAGTCAAGGATAAAAGAAATATTTTATTCACACAGAGAAAATTCAAGGAGATAAGAAAAGCAGACAGACATCTAATAGACATTCAGATTACAACTGAAAAACTGAAACATCCTATCAATACTGACAGAAAACCAATTTCATAACCTCACAAGATGGAGTGGCAACACTTAGAAACAAGAGTTTTAGAACCAATAGACATTCCAATTTTAGGAAAACAAAAGTTTTAGAACTCACACAAGATGGAGTGGCAACACTTAGAAACAAGACACTTCCCACTTCTCATCATGGGAAAATGAGGACCTACATAGGAGCATCAAGGCTCTCAAACCATTTAATCCTACTAGATTAGCAGCCATTCAAATCCTAAATTAATCCCCATCACATGATCTCTGGTCTTTTCAAAATTTTGCATACAACAAACACCGTTGCCACATAATGTTAACATAAGTTAGGCAGTACGTCATTTACTGGTAGAAGAGCCATTCAGCTTGCAAATAGCCAGCAACTCCTAACTAACACTAACTAGATAACCTTTTAGCAGAGAGGACTTCATAATATGACCTCCAACTTTTATCATATTATTGCGACCAACTTTGTAATTCTTGATTAAAATCCAGTTGAAACTTGGAATCACTATCAATCCATCACGCATGTATGCTGAAAGTCCATAATTAAGTACCTCAAAAAGAACTTTAAAAGACAGGAACAGAGATGCAGCTATAAGGAAATCAATTTCATAACCTCTGTTGCATGGACTCTCTCATTCCCACCAAACCCATGTCATGCTGTGTTGACAATTGTGTGAGTGCTGTATATGTTAACTAAAATCTTCAATTTTCCTAGCTGTACACGTGTTGGACTCTTCACCAATACCCATGTCCACATACTTCCATGCCCGAGTCTGTGTAAATAGTTTATAACAGAAGGAAACTAAGCATCTTTGGAAAATATTGGCATTGAGAACAACATTTTTATTCGGCTATTTATGAACTAATTAATCTTCACTCACATGATCGATAACCAGATCACTGATACCCAGTTAATCCATTGAAAGATTGATTCATTAGGCAATATATTGTGCCCTGTTGAAAAATTAGGATAATAAAAAAGCTCTAGTAGATCATCAAAACTACTAGTCTAATCCTACATACAGCATGGTGATGTCATTCTGTAAGTTCAAGATCAAGCACACGGAGCAAGTTGTTCTAACATGTACAGGTAGTTTTCCCAAAACTTTCCCTTTGATGAACGAAGTCATTAGAATTTTCGACAAAGCTTCTGAGAAAGAGGATTCATATTAATGTGATCAGCAATTGACTAAATCCTACTTCATTCACAAGCGACAAATGAAATTTTCCAGAGAAGATATACAAAAAATAACCGGAAGTGAAATGAACCTTTGATAATGGGAAAGATATGAGATAATATCACCAAATACATGGAGACAAACAAAACACGCATATACACAGGCAGATAAATGTTTATATGTGATTATATAGACCCAAAAAGCAAGAGGGGGGAAAAAAGAAAGGAAGAAGAGGTAAATGTAATGAAGCCATGCACATTTACTATGGTAAAAAGCTTTAGTCAAGAAATTTTGAGTTGAAAGGTTCCATAACTGAATAGGAGATTACAACTCTAATAACATGACAAGAAGAATAAGAGAAAAAGAGACAGCGTGAAAAGAATCAAATCATACCAGCTGAACAATAACAAAAATGAAGGCATGGTCCCTAGCAACAAGGAACTGGAATTTTAACCTCAACCACCAACGGTCAGGTGGAACATTTGCACGTAATATGAACACTGCCCTGCACTCTGTACAGTGTGCAAAAGCAAAGCCCTCCTGAATGATGGAAGGCAACAAATTCAGTTAGTGGAAAAATTCCAGATAAAAACCATTAGTATTGAATCTCAAAAGTCCTTAAAATGAATTTTTCTTTTTAAACTCAAGATGGCCCCACCCCCTGTGCAACCCTTTATTAATTCTTGCTCTCACCGCAAAATCAAGTCATTAGTTTCATAAGTGTTGTATTTTCCACCTCCATCCCCCTTTCTCTCCAGCCCATAGGGACCAACAAATGTTGGATGAGCAGTAAGATAAGGTGATTTTGTTGCATCCAAGATACATGCCACGAAAAAGATTTTCTCTTTCTACATGAGTATTTAATTAAGAAGTTGTCATAGTATCTATGAAGGTAAATTAGAATGGTACCAAAATAGCCAAATTTCAAAACTTTGTTAAGAAATAACAATACAACCTGGTTATATTAGTGAAATGAATTGAGGATATTCTTTATGGCTTTTATAAGTCCATTGTAACCTAGTGAACAAGCAGTGCAAATTTGCACAAGTCATGGATTTTAATAAATTTGGAAAACATTACAAAAGATTCATGTACTTGTACGAAAACTACACTTAGAATAGTCAGGTAAACATTCACAAGTAAGCATGGTTTACAGTTACAAGATAGGGCACGAGTAAATAAGGAAAGCTTGATCCACAGACCCTTGTCCTTCTTATACATGGGATTACCATATACAGTAATTTAAATGAAAGACATATCTATCTTCAACATCAAAGTTATCCTGCCATCAACAGCGCAATTTCTAGGTTGGTCCATTTCGGCTAGCGAATGTAAGCAAGTTTTATCTGGATTTTTAGAGTTTTAAAATGATAAAGAGACTTCAAATTCTTTTCTTGCAAAAATAGATAATTTGAACAAACTTCTAGGACATAATTTTGTGCAGCAGAACCAGGGAAAATCGTTGAGTCATTAACTCATCAGAGGTCACTAACAAAAAGGACAAACAACAACAATGGAAAAACAATAAAATGCACCTTAGTTGATCTCCAATTATCAAGGCATGATCTGTGGACATACTTCTGGGTGCCTTTACAATGGCATGGAGCAATCAGATCTCCTCCTGACAATTAACGATGAAGTTTGAGTAAAACTAGAATGCCAAAATGTCTCTCCAATTAATCAAAGAAAATAGTCCTCAGTCATTTTGCCATATGCATCTTTTGGTGATTACAAAAATAAATTCATCAGTATGATAGGTGAATGCACGCAACAAGGCAAAAAGAATACTGAGTTATATAAATTGCAGAGACCTCCGGTATCAAGGCATATGCGGCAAAGCGGTTGGTCTGCATGTACTAAAGAACAGTTTTCACCTGCATCAGCAGATGATGAATCATCAACAGTGAGAGAGAAGTCTTCACTGACAGTGATTTCGATTGAAGATGAAGACTCCTCAGATCTCTCGGCGGTATTGAACTGAGATAAAATGGGCTCTGTTTCCGAAATATGCTCTGTTCGACTATCATTTGACACTAATTGCATTGCGGAAACTGTTGAATCCAAATTAGAACATAAAATTCATACCCAAAGAGAGCACTCCCAAAGATCATTTCAAAAGGAACCCCAATTCCTGTCAAACAGCATAACATTTGCAACATCAAAAGAAAATATCCAGAGTCTACATATACATGGGGCTACAGCTGCCGTATAACATTTGCAAGAAAGTGTATCCATGTCATTGTTCATCCTTGGCAATATAGCTATCTCATATCTGGTTGTACCAAAAACAGAAGCGTATGAATAATACATATCATCCTCGTTGCTCATCTATGCATTAAGGTCAGTAATCAAAGTCCCACATGGAAATAATCGGCTGTTGAGCAAGAAGAAAACTGGGTGTATTTAGACCAATTTTCAGCCTCACAAAAAGAAGTGTATTTAGAATTATATATGGTAAGAAAGAGAGAAACAACAAAGGAATTAGTGAGTAACAGGATGGCCACTTGTAATACAGCATGTGGCAGTTTAACGTTAATTAATTCCTCAGCTCCCCCAAATTAGTGGAATAGTAAAGCCTCCAAACAACACTGACGGAAAAAAGGTAAGACCAAAGAAACACAGACGCTCAATATTCTTCCACAATGTCATCGGGGTAATGACATCTTAGACGTACCTGATAACATCTTACAGTGATACTAATAATATTAGTAGAATGAGAGCTTATCAAATTATCTATATATTTGATCCGTCTACCCTTCCTCCCTCCCTCTCCCCCTCCTCCTCCTCCTCCTCCTCCTCCTCCTTTAGTTAAGGAAAAAAAAAAAAGAAAAGAATCGGTCAAAGCTTAAATCTTTTGACAGACGGACAGATGCAAGAAATGCAGGAACTTATAAAATACCAAAAATTTAACCAACCCAGCGTCCTCCTCTCCCCACACATAAAACATTAGAAGAACAGAGGGAAAACGACGAAGAAGAAACGTGAGGGTGGAATTAGGAGGAATTACCTGAAATTAGGCAATGTCAGACGAAGGATCTGGCTTGGAGATTGCAAAAACATTTGCCACCGGAAATCGATCACAACTACTTCTTCTAGGTTGCTGCTTGCTGCTAGGGTTTGAGTCCCGGAAATACACGCGTAAAAACGGTAAATGCCTAATGGCGGAGGGGACGGAGGCAGCAAGAGTTGAACTAGTTTTTTTTTTTTTTAATTATTAAAAAAAAAAAAATTGCCCCAGAGATATCAATGAGTTGACATATATGGTCAGCCAAATAGAGATCGGGTAACTTGTTTTAAAATTTATATTAAAAAAAAAAAAAAACTTTTCAGAGACACTTATGATGTGGATGGATGAGTCATTTATTTTAATAGTTGATATTTTTATTAAAAAATATAAAAGTATTATGCTTTTTTTAATTGTTGTATATAAATATGTAAGGTCTCAATTTTTAATGTGTATTTTAATAACATCAATCTTGATTCAACACAAATATTTCAATTTTAAGGTCTATTTTTAATAACATCAAATCTCAATTCAACTAATGCATGCAAATACACTTCAGTCAGAGAAAGAGAGTCGATCTTTTAAACATAAAAGTTGAACTCAAATATTGTCAAATACCTCCAATTATAAAGAAAGGAAGTTGGATCTTTTGAACGTTACAGAGCTCAACTCTCAAATATATTACCTTAACGCACATCCCACCGATCAGATTTATTCGACCTCATTCAGTCTCTTCTTCTCAATCTCTTCAAATAATATCAATTAAATAATTCTCTCTGACTTCACTTCACTTCACTTACTTTTTGGGTGTCGTTCCCGTTTGTGGAATTGCCATGATCTGAGAGCTAGTATTGTCTTCATAAATTGATTAATGAAATTTTGTTGCTCAGTACCAAAAAAAAAAAAAAAATACTTAGTTGATTTAATTTGAAGGAGTGGATAAAAAAAATAATAATAAGGGGAAGAAAAGGAAGAAGACGAGAAGAAGGATAATTTAATGACAGGTAGAAATAGGCGAAGACAACTCCGATGTTAGTATTTATAAAGTCAGATGTTTTAAAACATCAATTTCTATATTTATGCAAAATGATGAGAAGTATCCACATATATATATTTTTTAATTTTAAATAAAAATGTCAATAATTATACTATGAAATGAATAACACAACAGCTTTTGGTTAAGTATATTTGTAATGTTAATTTGGAAAGAGGGAGGGCACGTGACGTGATATGATACAGCAGCTGAGGGCAGCCTATGCCGACGGCAGACGTATTGTCAGATTCCCGACCCACAACACCAATCTACCCACCTACGCCAAAGAAAAGAAACCAAAATCTACTTGCTATTCGGGACTAGTAGTACGAGGAGTACTACATTAACCAGCCAAGTACCCTCCTCCTCCAAGTGCTACCACTGGAAAAAGGAAAGGAATCTCCCTCTCCCAGCGACTGGAGTCTATTTTATTTGATTTGTCTGTCCCAGTTTTGTTTTTGTTGCGCTTTCTGGCTTAGTAATTCCTTTTGATTCGGAGAGGAGAAGCAAAAGTCTGATCTCTCTTTCTTTCCTTCTTCTTCTTCTTCTTCTTAGTCCGAGTCTGTCACTTCTCAGTCAGACACAGAGGGCGCGGTGCGTTTTAGTAGTTAGTTTTGAGAAAGAAATGGCGGAGACGGTGCACTCCCCCTTGGTCACCTACGCATCCGTTCTCTCTTTGCTCACTCTCTGCCCTCCTTTTGTTATTCTCCTGTATGTTTCATTCGGCCTTCTCATTTCTTCTTCTTTTTATCAAATCTATCCCTCCCCTTTATCTGTGATGTGATGTGATGTCAGTTCAGTTCAGTTAAAAAAGTTTTGATTTTTTTCCCTTTTTACATATTCTCTTTCTTTATAATGCAAGTGTTGGTAATGTGTTCCGGAAACTTTCCCCTTTCTTTAGCTTTTGTTCTGGTTGTTTGTTCTCCTTGTTTCTAGTATTTCGAGTCAGATGTTATGTGGACCTCTTGTTAATTTCAGATGATGTTCCACAAGGCCAAACTCACTGTAACTATTTATTTTACTGCTGCAGATGGTATACCATGGTACATGCTGATGGATCTGTACTCCAGACTGCTTTTTACTTAAGGGAGCATGGCCTCCAGGGCCTCCTTCACATTTGGCCCAAACCCACTGCAATTGCTTGGAAGATCATTGCCTTTTATGCTGCATTTGAGGCTGCACTGCAGCTATTTTTACCCGGCAAAAGGGTCGAGGGACCAATTTCTCCTGCTGGTAATAGACCTGTCTACAAGGTACTACTTACTATAGTATTTGTCTGGATCTTTTATCAGTAATTTCATGCGTTGTCTTGGAAATTACATTTGGGCTCAACTCTAATTCTCTCCGTACGTTTCATCTTTATTTAGCCTTTCTTGTTTAGTAGTTTTGTCCACTGAAATATTCTCCACTCACAGGCAAATGGTTTGCAAGCTTATGCAGTCACATTGCTCACGTATCTTGGCCTTTGGTGGTAAGGTTTTTCTTCAAGTATGTTCAATAATCTGTCTGTGTCGTCCCCCACCCTCAGCCCGCCCCCCCCCCCCCCCCCCTCTTTTTCCCCTTTTCCCTGTTTAACCAATGGCGTCTGATGCATCATAAGTAACTATTTTGCTTTTACTTTGAACTTTTCTTTTAATTGATTCTCAGGTTTGGGATATTCAACCCTGTTATTGTCTATGACCATCTTGGAGAAATATTTTCTGCTCTCATTTTTGGAAGCTTAATCTTCTGTTTGTTTTTGTACATAAAAGTGGGTAACTTCAATCGTGCTAAGCTTTTCTTGATTCCTTTTAATATATGAAATATTTTTACCTCTCTGATGCATGGTTCATGTATTTAAGGGTCATGTTGCTCCATCGTCCGCTGATTCTGGATCGTCAGGAAACATCATAATTGACTTCTATTGGGTGAGCATTTTTAAAAAATTTTCGTTATTACAAGTTAATAATCTTAGTTGATCTCCTTCCTTTAGCGTATTTTTCCTCGGGGTTGTGTGCAGTAATCTAATTATTCTTCATATGTGTTGTACTCTCTTTATCTAATAATTACTGTGCATTCTTCAAAGACAAAGCCAAAAAAAAAAAAAAGGGAGAGGAGAGAATTGTAAGAAACGAAGTGCAACTTTCAATCTTCTTATTACAGTGTGGAATCATATGATAACCCTTGATCAACCTCATGTAAACTTGAGATTGTTGCAGGGAATGGAGCTGTATCCTCGCATTGGCAAGAACTTTGATATAAAAGTCTTTACAAATTGTAGATTTGGAATGATGTCCTGGGCAGTTCTTGCTCTTACATACTGCATAAAACAGGTATTTATCTGGCATTTCCTGCTAAGTATTCTTACTACTGCAGATATCATGCTCACAAGTTCTCTAATGGACATTGGCTATCTAAATTGGTGATTCTTACTTCTTTAGCATTCTTCTATCTTGCAGCCAAAATAATTGAAATATCTTCTACTCATCGTTTGCTAATAGGGACCCCACTTGGTTCTCAATTTGCCACTTAGAATAGAAAAGACCTTAAAGTCTTTTGTTTGTTTGAGAACCTTTTGATCTGTGGTCACCATCCCTGAATTCGTGGAACATTGATGTTGTTAATCCAGAGTTTCAAAGTTAATTAATCTGGTAAATTCAATGCTAATTATATTTCTATGCCTTCCAGTACGAAACCTACGGGGGAGTTGCTGATTCAATGCTTGTCAATACTACATTGGTATTGGTGTATGTTACCAAGTTTTTCTGGTGGGAAGCTGGATACTGGAATACAATGGATATCGCACATGATAGAGGTTCATATGTCCACCCTCTTCAATTTCTTCTTTTCTGGCTTGTTTTCTTGATGACTTTGTTCTTCAGTTTGTATCTTTACATTTTGCCTATTGCTACCGATGCTCAAGTCATCTTTTTGGAAATTCTATCTTGTTGTGGCAGCTGGCTTTTATATATGCTGGGGCTGCTTGGTGTGGGTTCCGTCTATATATACCTCCCCTGGCATGTACCTTGTCAATCATCCTGTCAATCTCGGAGTCCAGGTACTTTTGCCTCAAAAGAATGTCGCACGGTGATGAATTTTGGACTGTGTTTGATTGGGTGATAAATTGATCCTTCCATTTTTAACTATAGTGGTGGTATTATGTAGTTCCAATTTCCTTCGCTTTTAGTGCACGACTTGACAATGAAACTAACATGACTGATAAAGCATCAAGTTCACGAAAACATATTTTTATTGATAATAATTAATAAGCAGTGATCTGCTTATGTTTCTTCCTCGTATTTTCTTCCTGTCTTACTTGTGTATTTCTCACAAGCATGATTCCATTTTCCAGCTAGCTCTCTATATCCTTGTAGCTGGCATTCTTTGCATATATATTAACTATGACTGTGACAAGCAAAGACAAGAATTTCGTAGAACAAATGGCAAGTGCTTGGTTTGGGGGAAAGCCCCATCTAAGGTATGAGGGATCTCTTGAAGAGAATTGAGACTAGTAGGCTTTCTGTTTACCATGTCAGCTCTTGCAGTCGTATGACTTTTTTCTATCTGGAGCTAGAACTCAAATGGTTTGATTCTCCTTCAGATTCTTGCCTCATACACTACAACATCGGGTGAGACGAAAACCAGCCTTTTACTAACATCAGGATGGTAAGTTATTCCTGCTTGCTGAAGGAGTCTGTGTGTCTATGTGAGCATGCAACTTTGCCAATCTTATATCTGGAAGGAATTGGGCACGTATCTTAGAATAAAAAATTTTGGCCTAATACTTTTTGTTGTCCTCTGATATTTGTTGTTGTTTATGCAGGTGGGGTTTATCTCGTCACTTCCATTATGTGCCGGAAATATTAGGAGCTTTTTTCTGGACTGTGCCTGCTCTGTTTAACCATGTAAGAAAACATAAAAAGTTGTAGTGCTTGATATTCTTTCTTTCTTTCTTTCTTTCTTTTTTTTTTTTTTTTTTTTTTTGGGTCTTCAAATGATAAACTTCTTGAACTTATTGTGTTATTTTATTGGTGCAGTTTCTTCCGTATTTCTATGTAGTGTTTCTTACCATCCTTCTTTTTGATCGAGCCAAGAGGGATGATGACCGATGCAGATCAAAGTAAGCTAAAGATGAATTATCTTTCATTGATATCTGTAGGAAGTTGGTTTAGCGTGGGACAGAGACGATTCAAATGCAACTTTTGGCTTTCCATGTCTTTATGCTAGTTTTGTTCTTTTTTTAACATCTCATCCAACAATATGGAGGTTGTGCATGGTCTTTTTGGAAAATTCAATCGTCTTTTTTATAATTCTTAGCACTGATACGTAATCATCTTGTTGCATGTTCAAGTTTACGAGTTGGTGCTGTTGTCATAAAATTGAAAATTGCGAGAAGGGAGTGAAACCTGCAAATTCATTTAGATAGATGTGTGGTTGAATAGGAGATATTTATGTTTTTTATTATAGTATTTGCATACGAGTAGTAACTTTATTTATTTATTATTTTTTTTTTTTGTGTTGTTGGGGGGAGTAGATTTTTGTGTGTTTGGAATGAAATTTTTATATACAAAAGTTTTGGGAAATGTTGCAGGTATGGGAAATACTGGAAGCTATATTGTGAAAAGGTACCCAATCGGATTATACCTGGAGTGTACTGAGGTTGGGGATTGGATGCAAAATGAATGATACGGCAGCACAGCAGCGACTGGGGGGCTTTGAACTTGGAAGGGAAAGGGGTGATAAAATTAAAGTTGTGATAATTGTGTGTTGTCATGCATTCATTTTGGAGTAAGCAGGGGTAGTTGTTTTTATCTGTTGAGAACACCAATATTAGCATTAGCAGCAGCAGGCTGTTTTTAACTCTGAGCAAGACTGGTTGTATGGCTGCCATCATGCAGCTGTTTTGGTTCTGGTATTTGTATTAGTAGTACTAGTAATAATATCGGGTATTATGCAAATTATGTATACATTTTTTTTTCTTTTTTTCTTTAATAGTTGTTTTTGGGAGTTTCTAGTTAGGAAATAGGTGCTTTGGTATCCGTCCTCCAAGTTCAAAGACACAAAAGAGGTTATAGAGAGAGAACACGGAGTGCCATTAATAATTAATTTTAATTCTTTTCCAGTGGACTAAGCATGTGGGTTCAGGTTCAGAGAGGCACTTGAGTAAAATAGTAAAAAAAATCTGTTTGGTATTTTCTTAAAGGAAATAACAAAGAAAGACTTGGCAAGAGGGAGGGAGGGAGGGAGGGAGGGAGGGGGAGAGTGAAGGAAAGAGGAATATTTGTAATTAATAATATGACCGTATTGTAGTTCTTTATATTGTTTCTTTTTTTTTTTTTTTTTTTTTTTTTGAGGACGTGTTTATATTGTTTCAATAAATATAAAAAGCAGTACTACTACTAAAAATAAAAAAATCAATGATTTAGTTTTTTGGAAAGGGGAACAAGAGCATGAAAAGAAAGTTATTAGAGGGAGAGTGAATGATGCTAATATAATTTAATTTTGCGAATGAAACAGGTAGGGATATTTCTTGATTCCGAAAACAAAAAAAAAAAAAAAAAAAAAAAAAAAAAAAAAAAGAGGGTTATTTCATGTCGACCAACAAATACACCGACCATAAAGCCCAGTGCCTCCCTATTTGTACAATGGGCTTTCAAAACTAGAAGAGGCCCATTAACATGGATGATGATGTAACGATGACAGAAGAGGAGGCCCATTCAGAATAGTTATGACTAATGTGCGCAGGCGCAGGTGCTGCGGAATTAGGGACGGGGGGGATTGTTATCTGATCTGAAATTCAATCAAAAGTTTCCGACAGATACAATATCCATACTACCATAGCCGCTAGTCCACATCAAACTCCCTGCTCTGTTCTGCTCTGCTTTCGTCTATCCACCTTTGGCGTCCCCAATTCGGGTATCTCCATTTATTCATTTATTATTTTTTTTATATAGATCGACTATTCATTTATTTGTTTGTTTATTTATTTTAATTAGGGTTTTTTTTCTTCGTATTTGCTTTCATTGCCCCCCCCCCCCCCCCTTCTTCCATATTTAGATGAGGGTGGTGGTGGTGGGTGATTGTCTGATTGATTGTAACTTTTCGATTATTAATTTTGGCTGAAAATTGATTTGATTTTTGAATTTTCGTGTGTTGTGAAGAAAGAAAGAAAGTTAAGAGAAAGAAAGAAAGAAGAAAGAAGGAATGTCTGCGTATGAGAATGTAATCGGAGGGAAGCTGAAACTCAAGGGGAAGAAGGCCTTGGATGTGAAGGCTGCTTCTGGGATCAATAAGAAGAAGAAAAAGAAGAAGAACGAACTCAATAATGATCATGAGACTAGTATTGCTAAGGTCACCTCCACCGATAATGAGCTGCTTTCTGCTGGTTAGTTTGCCTTTTCCCTCCCTCCCTTTTCTACTCTATTCTCTATATCTTCCTTTCTCACTACTATGCTGTTTTTCTTCTCGAGTTTTCTCCGTGGATAATCTCTCTCTCTCTCTCTCTCATTTTGCTTCAGAATTTTTTTTTTTTTTTTTTTTTTTTTTGCAACTTCTACATACAGGCTTTACTCTCTTTCTCCCTCCTACAGAGTTTTCCCTGTATTAGTTTGCTACGCTATAGGCTCTCTTGCTACATCCTTACAGCTTCACGATCTCTCTCTGTCCGTTAGATGATGCTTACGTAGTAATAGTTTTGGGACAAAGGGACCTTGCTTTGCTAGTCATATGATAAAAGGGTGTGCAAAAGTTCTTTTATTTCTTTACTTGAATCCCTCTATTGGTGCCTTGCTCTCAGAAACCTTTTT
The DNA here is from genome assembly GCA_024721245.1 of Mitragyna speciosa. Lineage (NCBI taxonomy): Eukaryota > Viridiplantae > Streptophyta > Magnoliopsida > Gentianales > Rubiaceae > Mitragyna > Mitragyna speciosa. The sequence goes on from CM045573.1 coordinate 20,041,496, forward strand.
TTTTTTTTTTTTCATTACATAAAACTAAGAGAAAAAAAAATAAGATAAAACCTTTTTTCTTTCCTTTCCACACTGGTTATTGTAACTAACTTTTCCCTCCTCCACCCTACGAATCCTACAAATTATTTAGGGCTTAAAATGCAGGGAAGTGCAGGAAATTAGAGGAAAACTTACCCAACTTTAAAAGTAATAACTCATCTTCCTTCTCTGTCTCACACTTTGCCTTAGAACCAAACACTATGTTAGGGGGAGTCAAGTGTCATTGGCCAAAAAGGCTGCAACTTTTATAGGCAGGAGTGCTTCATTAATACATGCAACTTTTGCAGACATGAGTGCTTGATTAACACATACAGACTCTGCGGAATGTATATCTATGGGAGAAGTATTCATGTTGGTCTGTAGCATTCATCTAGATATATTGATCCTAGACAAACAAGAATCTCGACTGTCACTCTCAGCCAAAATTACATTTACAGTCACAAGAAGAGCTCCATTTTTCAACTGTGAGTGCTTAAAATGGTAAAACTACTACACGGAATGTATATTTATGGGAGAAGTATTCATGCTGGTCTGTATCATTCATCTAGATACATTGATCCTAGACCAAAAAGAATCTCGACTGTCACTCTCAGCCAAAATTACATTTACAGTCACAAGGAGAGCTCCATTTTTCAACTGTGAGATTAGTCCTAGTCTTTTATGCTTAAAATGGTAAAACAACAAAACTCTAGAATTTCATACATAATTGAGGAAAGGGCCAGCAACTTGTTATCCTAGGAGTAGCATAAATAATCAGGATCCATGGGCTTGTGCCATGTTTGCTATGAAAAGTATGTTCATGATCATGAGCCTCCTGTCTGGGGCTTTTCCCCATTCTCATTTGTTTCAGTTTGTCCCCCCCCCCCCCCCCCCCCCCGGCCCTTCCTCTTCTCCTCCCTCTTTTCTCTCTCACATCTTCGCATTGTTGGCTGAAAAGAGTTTCCTATTTAATGTAGGAGGAAGTACTGAATTATTAACTGATCCCAGCCAAGAAGATGTTGGTGATGATGTTGGTGATGCTAGCAAATCCACAGGAGAAAATGCAGCTCGTTGGGATGATCATCTCACCCCAGTCGAGAGACGCTATGTCGAACAGAGAGCTAAAATTGACATGCATAGATTGGCCAAGACATCTAATAAATCGCACCGTGACCGGATTCAGGACTTCAATCAGTATCTAGCTAATATGAGTGAGCACTATGACATCCCTAAAGTTGGACCTGGTTGACTCCGGTATTCTAATATAAAGCTGAAAATACTACTTACTTTGTCTTGCTTGTCACAACTATTGTCTGATAAAAGTATGTTGATTAGTTTAAGGCTTTAAGCTTAATATGGGTGGTATTGTACTTGTCTTGCTTTTCGTGACAGAATATTAGTATTGTACTTGTATTGCTTTTCGTGACAGAATATTTTGGTTTACTTTTTGCCTCAGAAGTTTCTTGTGCTAGTGTTCTTGTTTGACGATGGTATCTTTCTTATGTGACTTGCAATATATCAACTGTCGGCCCTTCATTTGGCGTTGATGCCTTCCAGTTAATTTGCACAATGTAGTAGCGTGTAGACATTAAAACCAGATATTGAGAGGCTCCCCTTTCCCTCATCGCTGACGACAAACTTCGAGCTGAAAAGGCAGTGATGCTAGAGAATGAGAGTTTCTGGCAAATAGCTTCTGAAAAGCCAAATGCTAACCGTTTGGAGGAGCAATTTTTTTTTTTTTTTTTTTTTTTTTGGGCGGGTGGGTCACACTGCTAGCAAATATCAGTAAATGCTTATACGTAAGGAATGGAAAGTAAGAGTTCATTTATTTCAAAAGATGCTTTCATTTAGATTACCATGATGCAAAAACACCTCTCGGTTTGCGATTAGCACGGAGCAAGAGCACACATATCCCACAGAATTAGATTATGCAAGAACCCATCTAATGAAAGAAAGTCCCTAACTTTAAGCAAATTTTGCGCAAGTTTTCTTGGTGGCTGCACGGCATTACTCATCATTTCATGTCATATTTCACAAGGTGCTGGGTACGTCTTGTGCACTCAACCCACAACTAAGTACTTCAAACAACACATGCAATCCAATTTCTTCAGCATATAATCCTAGAAGTTTTGCCCCCTACCAGAGTGTTTTCATACTAATGTTACGACTACAATTCTGTCTTCCATTCCCTTCTGTACCAACCCACCACTAATTCGAGGGCCTAAAAAGTTAAATAAGCTAGAGGAATCGAAAAGAGCCAAAAACGAAAGAAAAATGAACAACATGCACCAGCTCCAAGTCCACAATTATTTGAACGGTGCATAACTTATTTGCAAAACTGATAAAAGATAATATCGTTACAGGAAGCTTATTTTGATATATTACTGACAAATCAACCTGCAGATGCTAGGCTAAACCAATATCCTGAAATAAACATAAAAGAAAGGGAAAAAGAAAGCACAGAAGATATTTCGAGAAATATAATATAGGCTACACAAACAACCAAGTTTATAGGCCAAATAAACCGCAATAACATAGGCCTGACCAGGAACTCAACATCGCTTAAGAACAGCATAGCATAGCCTAACCCAGAATTGGAATCATACCAACAGAGTTGATTGACCAAAAACTTATGCTGATATAAAGATCATCGCATTTCATCCTCAAGGTTGCGGAAACCAGCAGTTAAATCTTCATGGAGTTTCTTAAACTTTGCAATCAGAGCTTCCTCTCCCTCAGCAGGATCCTCAAATTTCTGTGACCTGTTATGAAGAAGATACCAGAAATGAAAGAAAGGCAAATCAGAACCAGCATATATCAAGATAATGACTTAATGAAGTTGATGTAGTTTGTTGAATATTCACTTACACCAAACGGTAGAATAGATCGCCCAACCGATGCTTAATAAGGGTATAAGTAATCTTCTGGCCATCCATGCCAGCTGCTCGTTCAACTGCCTGTAACAACAAATATTACATGTTCAAAGTCCAGATCTCTACATCAAAAACAAAGTTGACCCATAACTCAATCCCTTTTCTTTTCCTTCTCCCCTTTTTTTTTTTTTTTTTTGGGCGCGCTTAGCATAATTTTGGTAATAGGTGTAAAAGACCAGAATCAGATCTAAACACATAAAGCTCACTCAGCTCACTCAAGTTAAACTATAGACCTTAGATGAGGATAATGTAGCTGGTACTAAATGAGGACAGCTCTCGATACCATAACAACTCTCAGAGCTGCCTCCCCTTGTATGAGTGTAGATAAAAGGGAACAAAAAGTGAATGTTGTTGTCTACAGAAATCATATAGACATTTTCTCAACCTAAGTTTCATTTTTCAGAGAGAGAGAGTGAACTGAAAACAAAAATTGGAAGAATGAAAGAAGACCTATAATCTTTGAGAAGAAAGAGGGTAGAAAGTCTTTTTAAGGAAGTCATCAATCAAGAAAGCAAAAGACAGAGCAAAAATGGTGCCGCATACCTGATTAGCCAGATTATAGAAATGAATGATGTTGCGCATCATCCAAACGGACTTATAGAAAGGACAGAACTTATCGTATCTGTAACCAAAGTCACAAGGTAAAGATTAAAAGCCAAAAGTTGAAACCAATTAAATCAACATACTGCTAAAAAGGGACTTACGGAGTAAATGCATTCTGCGCAAGGTAATCCTCCCTCAAAAGTTTTGCAGTCTCCAATGTAATTTTATCTGTTTCAGCTAAAGCATCCTTTCCAACTAGCTGTAGAAAACAAAATGCTGAGGTTCAATGAGAGTCATACAAGACAAAAGCCTACTATGTCATTTAATTCCTCAGTTTGTTCTTTAGTTAATTTAGCCTGCACATATGAACTTGGAAGGTATTGAATATTTTCCCCCATTGATTTTCTGTTACTGAAGAAAACACCCAACGGGAATGAAATGATAATGTGTTTAAGATGGTTACTGATGATGTATAGAGGAAATACTTTTCTTGACAAAAAGGATGCCAAGACTTCACCACAAACTCAAAGCCCAAATAAATATATTAGATTTTCCCTTCTTCAACTGAGTTTTAAGAATATGTGTGTGCATGAGAGAGAGAGAGAGAAAGGGGGGGGGGGGGGGGGGGAGAGAGAGAGAGAGCAATAGTATTGTAAAATTGACTACTGCACTCTTTTGATTGGACAATGTTCTGTGCCTTGAACAAAAATCTTATCCTTTTACTTTCATCCCTCACGAAAAGTATAACGAAAATCCTATCCCCTCCAAATTTAATCTCCAAGATAAATTGAAACGAACAAATGATGTACCTGTACAATTTCATTCAAGTCATCTTCTCTTTGCAGCACCTCCCGAGCTTTAGTCCTGATGCCTATAAAATCCGAATCAAACTTCTCGTAGAAAGACTCTAGTGCCTGGGAACACAAGAGTCAGAAAGAGCACAGCAGCATTTGGATCACAAGTAGAAAGAAAATAAATGTAGTCAAAGAATACAAACTTCAAAGCACATTTAAATATATTGAGGACCAGAACACACCCCCGAGTACTTCGAGTATGATATAAGCCAATTTACAGCAGGGAAATGCTTCCTTTGTGCCAATTTCTTGTCGAGACCCCAGAAAACCTGACCAATGACATATGTACAAAAAACAATAGTCAAAATAGATGGATTATTCTTTCTAAATTGATGGAAGTGGCTGTTCAGTAAATAGTTCCACCTGGACAATGCTGAGGGTAGCAGACGTGACAGGATCTGAGAAATCTCCTCCTGGAGGAGAAACAGCACCAACAATCGTCACACTCCCAGTTCTTTCTGGGCCACCAAGGCATTTAACTTTTCCAGCGCGCTCATAGAAGGATGCCAAACGAGCTGCTAGATAAGCAGGGTATCCACTATCTGCAGGCATTTCCGCCTACAAAGGAGAATAGGTAGAAATCAGCATAATGTTGATTATCACAAATATTACCAACATTCAGTTCTTTTGATCAAGAAAAGTTGTATTAGTAAATGATATGCAGAAATGAATGTTAAAAAACTTATCACAAAATCGAACCAAGAGAAATTCAATCAAATTCAACCCTAGAAACATAAACACATAGCTCAAGTTTGCAATTTGTTTAGCTACTGAGTGGCAAAAACAAGGGACAAGGAATAGTACTCCTTCAAAAGGACTCCTCTTGATCAGCAAGATACTCAGGCTCTAAATTGTCCAAGACAACGAGAACAACAGACAGATTATGCACACTTTCCAAGAAAATTCCTTATTCAAGAACTTAATAAAATGAAAGAGATATGCCTCAAGTCCAAATCTAATAAGCTACACTAATTGTTCCTCTTAGGATGTCAGAGACTTCCCACCTGCAAATTTTTATACCCCTTTCATCTCAAAAGTTTGAGCATGTCATAAATGAGAACAATTGGCAGGATACTTAGAGAAATAAATTGTTTCATGTTTCATTATCTGCACACAAATCATGCAGAAATTGCTTCAAAGAGGTGTGGAAAAACATGTGTGGGGACAAATTGCTAAAAGCACCAATGTAATACCACACTTTCTGCTTTCTACTACAATGAAATCACTCTTTCAGTGACCTCCAAACCAGGTAATTCAACAATTATATTATTATCTTTAAAGCATGCAAAGATTGGAATATAAATTGTGCCATCAATTTATATAGCTTTGAAAAATATGGCAGGAAAGAAAACACGAAAAAGCATTCATATATTAGTTTTTACTAATGAGCTGCATGCCATTGCAGCAGCAGGGCAGGAAAGATTACCAGACGGCCCGAAATCTCACGCAATGCTTCAGCCCAACGGGATGTTGAATCTGCCATCATACTGACATTATACCCCATATCTCTGAAATATTCAGCTATAGTGATCCCTGCAAATTAACGTTTACATATGAGAAATTGAGAAAGATAAAGAGACACTCATCGTGCTTTACAGGAACAGGCATGAAAGAATATAGATGAGGGTTAAAGCCACAAATAGTAACAGCATCCTCTGACCACAAACGGATATATGCAATAAAAGCATGCTACTCTTAGGATTTTTCAACACTTGAAAATACCCAAAGCAACAAGCTAACAGGCTAACTTACTCAACAGGTTGCACCATGGAAGACCCTTAACAGTTTGAATAAAATTTATTCCACAACAAATGACTACACTGACTTTAAAATAACCCAATTGAAGCATCCCTCTTTAGAAATTGTGTGTTCAATAAAAGTTTTAATTGAAGTTTAGGAGTTAGAATTGACAACAGAAAATTTAGTGACCAAGTTACCTGTATATATTGAAGCCTCACGAGCTGCCACTGGCATATTTGAAGTGTTGGCCACGAGTGTAGTACGTTTCATAACAGATTCCTCACGACCATCCGGCAGTGTCATTGTCAATTGAGGGAAATCCATAAGCACCTGGGGTTCAAATTTTGATTCAAATATTACCGAAATAATAAAATGGTGAAACCTGTCAAACACGAAATTACAAATACCCATACCTCTGCCATTTCATTTCCTCTTTCCCCACAACCGACATAAACAACTGTGTCGGAGTTAGAGTACTGCATTCATAGGTCAACAGAAATTAGAAGAATCAAAATAATCTTACTAACTGCACACAAATTCTAGTATCCCAGTTCCCTACATCATGTAGGGCAAGTCCTGGTATACAAGTCATGAACATCACCTTGGAAAGAGCTTGACTAATGACTGTTTTCCCACAGCCAAATGCACCAGGTATGGCACAAGTACCACCAAGAACCGAGGGAAATAGGGCATCAAGAACGCGCTGACACAACAGAAAACTATTTAGAAACAACATATTTGCTACAACTATATTGCAAACGAATGAACATTTTGAAAACATGATTCATTTGATTAACTAATACCTGCCCCGTTAGAAGAGGCGTATCAGCGGCAAGCTTTTCAGCAACAGGCCTAGGTGTTCTCACGGGCCACGTCTGCAGATATGCAGGTAACTATAGTTAGATTCTTTTCCATGCTGCAACAAAGTAATTTAGCAAACATCACATATAATCCTAAAAATTATCTAAAACTGTTAACTGTGAGAACCTGAAGCATGGTGAATTGCTTTTTGACTCCTTGAAACTCAAGCTCAAGAACAGTATCCTGCATACAGATTGAAAAACTCAGTGCAAGAAGTTCATAAATAAAAGGGATCACGTTAGATTATATGACCTTATTAAAACATAATGGCCTCAGTAAATATTGATGCTAATAAGTAGGTTCACAGGCACGACTTAAGAAAGTATCAGACACAAGAACTAATGCTTTATCATCCCATTCTCAATGCCATGCTTTGTTTTTCATCAGTCATCCCAAAATCATGGCATTGCCCAAAGTAGGAAAAGCAATTTCCATTCATTGCTGACTTATTCCTCGAATGAAAATTTATTTTTCCTCTTTTTGAGAACCACATAAAACCTAATTCTACAAATAGAAATTCAAGCATGCAGCATCATACAATCATCTAGAAGCATGAATTGTGTCTCCAAAAAAAGTTTTGGGGGACATCTTTACACATGGTTCCCACATACATTAACTGTTACAAAAGATTCAAGCATGCAGTGAAGCAGAATCTATGGGGGCAAGAAAAAAATTGGAAAGGTGAAAACCTTATGTGTCCAAATATTCCACTGTTCTTCCAGGAAAAGTAACCAATATTAGAGCCAGAAATAATTTATGAATTTCTGATTTTCAGAGCAAGAGAAAACATCACCCAACTTGCAAATACTTGCTCCAAACCAAGCTCAGAGCATGGGCTAGAAAGGATTTTCGGACATGACCTTATAGATAAGAAGACAAGGATGTCCTGATCTAATGATAAACCTTAGTAATCAAACCCTGTGTTCATAAAACTACAGTTACTGCTCATTAATCACATATTTCCATTCTCTATGAGATACATCACCTCAGGATGAGGAAGCAAAAAACGTAACATGCTGTTCCATGGACGAGGTGCTTTTGGACACAATTTGCATTACACGAATCATGCAACTGAAAGATGGCATTAACACGACAATGGAGTTCATTGCACAAACCTTCAATGAGTATTGACCAGCAGGTGCAATGTAGGTTATCTTTCCCATAGCGTCAGGAGGAAGAGCTACATTGTGTTGCATCAAACTGTTCTCAAAGACAGTCTATACACAAGATTGATCAAGCAACAACTCCAGTTAAATCATAACTGGCAAAAGGCATTAATGCATATTGCAATGGATGCTTATAGAACGGCAATCCATTCCAAGCAAAAAAAAGTTATTTCATACTTACAGCATACAAGTCTCCGTTTGTTAAAAGATCCCCCTCACCTGCCATGCGACAACCGATACATGGACAAGGATCACACTACAGTACAAACTATTACAATGTAGCACAAATGTCTAATCTTAATGCTTCAAGCATACCTATTTTCTTAGGTTGAAATTCCCAAAGTGTGTCTTTGTCCAAAGCTGGGACAGACACACCACGAGGAATATAGACATCACCAGATCTTTTTGCAATGGTCTTCAAAGGCCTCTGAATGGAGTAATTACCAGATGAAAAGGGATTATAATTTGGAACTGGTCTAAGAAAGCAATGATATTCTCGACAGCCTTTATGGATTGCTAGAATTAATAAAAAATTCAAAAAAATTGGACAAGTAATGATTCGCAGACCTGAATACCATCGAAAATGTTCCCTAATATTCCAGGTCCAAGTTCAACAGATAGGGGCTGCAACATGAAGGAAGAATTTAGATTTGGACAATTTTAACAATGTTTGAGAGACCAAAAAAAGGAAAAACAAAACCAAAAAAAAAAATTAGTGCACAACATAATTAAGGTAACAACCTTGTGTGTCCGTAAGACAGGATCATTCACCATCAGCCCAGCTGTTTCCTCGTACACTGCAACAAACAAAGATCTTATTGTAAATATAAAGCGCCTAGGTTCCATTCAACACGAGGATATATTCGGTGAGAGATAGTAAATATCATCTTAGTTCAGCTTTTTCCAATTTCCTTCTTCTGGTTTGCCAGAAATAGAAGAATTAAGATACTTATAATTTTGCCTCGTAATTATGAGCAGAGGCTTAGGCATAGATGAAAGATTCACCCTCAGAGAAGAAAGAAAACTCCCTGGAAATGATACAGTACCTTGTATTGTAGCAGAATCTCCTTCCAAACGGATAATTTCCCCAATAAGATTGTCATGTCCAACACGAACCAATTCATACATAGCAGCCCCAGCCATTCCATCTGCTACGACCACTGGTCCTGATACCTATTTAGGGAAAAATGCATGTTAAGAACATTAGCAGCAGCTGTTAGTAGACACTTCTATTTGGCAGCTATGACATTGTTGCTGCTACAGAAAAGATTACTAAACAAGACAAGAAAAGGAAATCATGATTTCTTTAAAATCTTTGCGCCAAGCATAACGTAAATGCTGTTTAACAAAACAGGGACCAAAATGACAATGGAGAAAGTATCTGCTGGCTAAGTAGTAGAAAAACCAACAATATGCAGTGACAAATTTCAATCATCTGACTGCCATTGGATATTTTGACAAAAATTTATGTGATATAACCACAAAAGGACAAACAGGGGTAATAAAGCAAAATATGAAGAGAGAAGGAAAATAGCAAGACTGTATGACTATATCTGAGTACAAGCACAAAAGCATTTAGAGCATCAGAACAGACTTGAGTAAACCGAAAGAGTAAAGGGTAGGTAACATGAATATGGATTAAGGTGATTAACTAGAGCTGACTTGTAGTAAATTAATCGCTTTAGCAAGGCAGAATTCAGACAAACAATTATAAACGTTTCTTGGGGTTAATAAAAAAGCAGCTAATGCCAGGATCAGAGTCCCCCGTCAATGACCATAAGCTAATGCCTTGTCGAACAAACGTACCCCACTAGTATTCTAATTGCAAATATCAAGTCAAGAATACCACCCACAACCAAAAGTAAAGCCGATCGATATTTTGATTGCGGATGAAAACAATACCATTTCAGCCGAATTAAAGCAAATACAATTAGATCGTAGAATCGAGAGAGCTCGGGGTCCCAACAAGAATAAATACGCAATCTAGCGAGCAATGGGAATAAGCAAGTTAACCAGTTACTATGACATGAGAAAATCATATTCTCCCAGTACATAACAGAAGCAGCGGCGGTGGATAATACAAAGATCAAAAGCTTATTTCCACTGAGAGGATCGACATAAATAGGATCATGTGGGGATTGTTTCAGAATATGATTTTAGAAAAGAACAAAAAAAAAAAAAAAAAAAAAACAGTCGGACCTTGCGGACATAACCGTACTCGCTCTCCTTCTCGGCATCTTCGAAGGTTGTGAGAGGCCCTCCGTACAACGACGGCATCTTTGTGTCTGGCAGATCGGAGATAGGGAACTTGTGCTCGGGTATATGCTTTAGATGTGTAAAATAAAAGGAGTGAAAGGGACGTGAGTGGCGTGAATCTCACTTCCTTCCTAGATCCGGTTCCGATTAACGAAGGAATCCTTAGTGCTCAACAGATGCCAAGGACCAGAATCGGAAGCTAATAAAACAATTGAAATCAAAGTGGTGAGGTGAGGTGAGGTGAGGTGAGGCGAGGTGAGGATCGAGATCGATTGACTGACGAGAAGAAATATAATGGAGAAAGGAGAGAACGTCTGTGCTGGATTTGATTGCTGATTCTTTTTCTTCCCCCTCTTCTTTTGATAAATTATACTTACCTCCCCTTGGATTTTCGCACATATAGGCCCTGTATGTAGTCCGAAGGATTATTACACATATCTCCCCACAAACTTCTTGTGGTAGTACAATTTTCCGATTTCATACACCTCATCTTTTTCTATTGCTTCCATTACAAATTGTATAGGATATTTTGACTGTCTGAGCTAAAATGTTAAGCAAAAATAAATACATTCTTATTTTTCATTCACTAATATTTGTCTATTTGGTTGTCTTCTATTTTTTATCATTCCACTTTTACAATTTGACAAATTAAATCACAACTCTATAGTATCTTGTTAAGACTTTTGACTTTATATTTTTTTTATCTTACATCACATTATTTAATAATCTCTTATCTTTTACCTCTCTCTGACCTTAAAGATAATACAATTTTTAACGCCTTATTTATTTTGAGAAGTTAGACATATTTAGTTTTTAATTTTTACTACAAGTTATTTGTCAAAAATAATTGTTGTTAGGGAAAAAAGTCACAGACAATACTCATCTTGCAACATTATTACACTTTTTGCGTTGATTTAACAATTTTCATAGCAAGAAAAGAAAGTAAATAAACTATGAAACCAAAGAAAAGTATTAATTTAAGAAATTCCAAACAGGCGTGTTTGCCTCCGCACCAATCATCTATGGGAGGTCAATACAAAATTTTCAAATCCATGGACATGCACTCGCAATTATGGAAAACACTAGCATATGTTAGTGCAATTTAACATTTTTTTATTTTTCGGGTCCATAATTGAATCCGGTGGGACTCCTAGGATGTTCTGCATAAAATGGAACAAATTACGCCTCAAGTACTCAGCCAATACGCATTTGCCACAAGGCGCTATAAACCGTAATCTCCATTGACCGCGGGATAACACGAGGACCAGTAACATTTTTGGTATCCAGCATCGGCCTTTTAGGCTTTTACTGAAGTTTGTCTTTTGTTCATCAATCTTGAGTTATGATGGTTTGAGTTGCATATCGTTCTTCGTGACAGAAAAATTCGGTTTACAGTTACCTGTATAAAGTATGATTTAAAAAATATTGTATACAATGTAAATTGATTTAAAAAAGTGACGTAAGTTTCTCTTAAAAAAAATGATGTAAGTATAATTATGTGAGTTTATTTTAAATCACAAAATCTATATGTAAAATCATTGATTGAATCTATATCTTCATGGTGAATTCAATATGATGCAATTTACACTCCGGGTCCCTAATTTTCAACTATTTTTGCAAGAGATCGAACAACCTTTCGGATAAATAATTCAAAGCTGCACAATTCTACTCATATGCTATGGCACCCCCGTGATTAAAAAAATTCACAAATTTCTATTGCACCGAACACAAATTTTTTTTTTCAGTCAATAATTCTTTTGAATTTTTCATCACCAAGCTGAAAATAAATTGTCAGTAGATGATGTGAGTTTTTTTTTCACTATTTAAAAAAATTAAAATTAAGCTGCTTATAAATATTTATAACTTCACTTGTGGGAACGAATAGAAAATCAAACGTTAGAGCTCAATTTCACCTTAGAGGTCAAGAGTTCGAATTTCATCATCACCATCCCTTTCTCCCAATGTAATAGCATATGTTTAATAAATAAATAAATAAACTTCAGTTGCTTTCCCCTTCACGTGGACCCCTTAATTAGATGAACGTATATAATTTATTTTATTATATATATAAGATAATAATTTTACTTATAAATAAAAAATAATACATCACGTAATAGTAATATATGAAAATGTACATCACAAAGTGACGTATAAAGATATAAAAAGTATATATTTCACGAATGGCATTTCTGACAACAAACATTCTTTGATCAAATGGATCCCAAATTTCAAAACCAGACAAATAAATGTTTTTTTTTATAGGACGTGGCATCTTTATTAACCATTGTAATTTAACGATGAGAAAGTACCCTTATTATTTTTCATTGACCAGCTACTAAGTTATTTCGTAGTTTCATTTTGCTTAAACACTAACTTTATTATCTAGTTATGTATTAAGGAAAAGTAGGCTTTGGTCAATGATGTCATCTCCGTCTCTAAATATTTCCCGTTCAATTAATTACTATTTTTGAGACCTAATTACTACGTTTATATAGCTAAATATTAACACGCAATATGGTTTAAAGAAAAGGGAAAAAAAATAGACGAATAAAAACCCGTGGTCATACTTCTAAAAGGTATAACTGACTTTCAAAAAACTTGCTTTAAATAGTGAAAATTTTGTTAAATATCACACAAATTAAGAGGGCCATTGGCCCTCCATTCATCACTTATTAAAAATAATTTGAATGATCATAGGCCCATCTATTTTAACTATATTCTTTTTAAAATAGACTTCGCCCTCAATATAATTTAATTTCAAGTGTAAAGCGATCGTTCAAATTACACATCTATACAACTCTTTTCATATTAAGTTTTAGATCTGACGTCTGCGTCATTTCTAATTGCAAGCGATATGGTTTGTCCATTTAATCAAAGTTACCATGTGCGGAATTGAACAAAGAATTAAACTCAATATAAATAAACATGTTTATAAACAACTGATACGTAGGATGCAACACTTCAATCCATATTACATAATTATGTGTTTGTAATAGGTTCTCTATCACATTTCAGGCTTGTTCTCAATAGATTTTGATTTTTGTAAGAATTAATTTTAGAAAAGTTAAAAATTAGGTATTCCTATTTTTAATTTTTAAAAATCTAAAAAGTATGTAAAAATACTGATAAGAATATTACAAAATATATTTTTCAAAATCGAAAGCTAAAATCAAGTAAAAGAACTCTTGAGAATAAGCTCTTACTTGATAAATAAATGTATAGAAAACTAATTATATTGCAAATAATGTTGGCTACTAGATGTGGTCTCTCACGAGAAGATGATGAGGAAGTATACGTGATGTCTAGCTTATATCGATGACCATTAAGCATTTGCTAAATTGAAGCATCAAATTTCTTATTTATTTGTTTGATAATTTAACTAACGCATTAGAATTTGTAATAGCTCGTGGGATCTGTGTTATTTTTCAGTTTAGTATATTCATTGAACTCTTGAATCTTTCTTAAAAAAAAAAAAAAAAACCTTGAATTAATTATTCACGCGAGATAAGTTGGGGAGAGAGTTATACGTATTCAATAAATGTTTCTTTTATGTTCTTATTTGCCTACCAAAAAAATGCTGCCAATATTTGTAACTAGGGCAAATGTGTAAAACTAGTTTCTTTTATGTTCTTATTTGCCTACCAAAAGAATGCTGCCAATATTTGTAACTAGGGCAAATGTGTAAAACGAGTATCTACTCAATTATTTTACAGATTCTCTCTTTCTATGTCCCTTGATACACATGAAATAATTAGATGGACCCAGTTTACGAAATAGTTTCGTAAACCTCCTAGTCAAAAAATTACCACGTCACTCATGGCCCACCGTATGAATGTGTTGACAACTTCTGAATCAAGGGGTTCATGAAACTATTTCGTAAACCAGATCTATCTAAGTATTTCCTCTTCGGTACACACCCTTCTCAAACAGCACTACTCAAGGCCCCAAACCCAAAACAACACCCTCGGCCCGGGAAATATTTAGGTAGATCGGGTCCACGGGTGGGGTCGTGGATCCTGTGGTCCACCTTCTTCCACATCCGTCAAAAGTACGCCCTTCTGTAGGTCCCTTGTGGATCCCATGTGAGACCCATAGAAGGGCGTACTTTTGGTAAATGTGAAAAAAAGTGGACCATAGGGTCCACGACCCCACCCGTAAATCTGGACCATAGGCTTGGAACTGCAATTGCAATTAGGTTTTAATTTAGAAAATGGAAATGAGAGACACAAGAAAAGAGAGGGAAAAAAATTGAAATCCGTCAGATTTTAAAGCGCCTTCATGGGTACGGGTAGTCTAGACATTTAGGAGAAAAATGATACGGTAGAAAAATGTTTACCCTAACAATATCACTACTTGTATAACTTATTATACCTGTAAATACCTACAAACTTTGGATACCCCGATGATCTTAGCTTTTCAACTTTAATGTGCAAATCACGAAGCTCAAAATAAGTGTAATTAAGACACCATAATATGCTCGATCATAGCAATTTAAGATACTTGTCTGATTGTGTTATAAGCAATTAAGTGTAATGAAAAAAATGTGTTTGTGTTATAAAACGTGTTATTTTTTTCTCTCTCCCCCCCATTAGTGAGATATTATTTTGTGAATAAAAATAAACTTTATTACTATTACTGTATACTATTCTAGTTAGCCTGGGTCGCATTTTTCCCCTTGCGTTCTTTTTATTTTTTATTTTTTTTGAGAATACTGTTATTTTTTTTCCCTTCTTGCGTTCTGATATATGTTCCAAACAACTTATTGCATACAAGGGTATATTGTTCGAAGCAAACAGCTTATTATGCACAGTAGGATATATATTGTCATTAGAATACGGGTTTATCTCTTTACATCACAGACTCCCTGAGACATCATTTTTATCACGTACTACAAGTTTTTAATGAAAACCGCTCCCCACGCCCCACCCCCCCCCCCCCCTCCCCCGGGTGGGAGCCGCGTATTTCCAATTTGTACGGTGAATAGTGCAACGACGGGGAAGCTGCAGTGTAATGCCAAGACAGACAGCATATTTACAATTGCCGCGAGAAATTTATTATATTCCTAAAATTTGTACGGTGCATAGCATTTGAGACATCCACAAATAAAATTAGATAGTACTACTACACTACCAAAATAGTAAAAAAGCCGAAGCTGAGGCCATCCCACCTGGAGGTGTGCTGCTTTTCTTTGCCGTCATCCGTATCAGACTATCGTCTCCTTGTAGCTCCTTCTTAGTTCTGACCTCCTCCTCCTCCTGCTACAGAGGCTACATCTACAATAGAAGAAGCAAAAGAAGGAGGCACCGAGCCAAAGGGTTTTTGGCTGAGGTAGAAAATGTTAAAATTACTTGTCTCTCTCCGCCACTACACCCCTGTTTGCCTTCTTAAATCATTTCGGTTGGTCGTACCACTGGATTCAGTTGTTTGATGCAAAGTAATACTACGATTACTTGCGAATTGGGAAATCAATTCCCTTCATATTTTTTTTTTTCACTTATATATAAGTAAAATTTATTCTCTTGTTTTACGTCGGCACTATCTTTGTCTGCAATGGAAGTTTTAGTCAGATTGCAAAACGGTTCATCTGATGAGAGAGAACATATTAATCAGAACCTTATTTTCTTGTTTTACCTATTTGTTTGGATTGTTATTTTCTTTCTGATTCTTTTAAAGTAAACGTCATAGTTTTGTGTGTGTTTTCTTTTTCTTTTTTTCTTTTTTTTTTAATTCTTGGAGAATAGACTGAATAACCTCAGAGCTACTTATTCTTCCTCTTCATCAATCTTAAGTTTGCGGTCTCATGGTCCACTGCATTTTCGGATTAATAACTGCCACTCCTGGCAGCTTTGCTTTTGTTAATTGCTCTTTTCAGATTAGCTATTGACCTTGTAATTCATGTCAACAGGACATCATGAATAAAGATAAAATCTTTTAAATCTCATGTAAAGATGAATTGTGAGTGAATGACTTCCTCTAATTTGAGCTGAATTTGTTGCGTTAAAAAAAAAAAAAAAACCAATAGTCTTTTCCTGTTTGTTCTTGCTACATGTTCTTTTTGCTCAATTGGATGCCAATCAATCCATTCCACTCACAATCTTTTTTTAACAAGCAGTGAGATGTTCTATTTTATGGTTTTATGGTAAAGGTTTTGCCAGCTATTTGTTTTCTCATCATGCTTAAGTTGCAATTGATTTTGATCCATGACTCTCATGGTTCTCTTTAACTCTTGATATCTGAAAATGTTACTTATTGGAAAATTAATGGCACTGGATCACTAGACAAAAGGAAGCAGTCACTTCTATTTTAGTTTTTTTTTTTTTTTTTTCTGGTGATTGAAAGTGATTTAAATTCACCCAGCAAAGAAGAGAGTTGTGTTAGAATTAGGTGTGTTGAGCAAAGGAGCCATACCCATTTCACTTATTATTTTCCTTCATGTACTTCTCATATCTTGTCTTGGTAAGCTATAAAAATCTTTGATTTCATCTTGGCAAAGAGCAAAATAGAAAAGGGAGCCATATAGGCAGCCATGGTGAGAGAGATAGAGAGAGAAGAATTAGAAAAGTATATGGCTTTACTTAATTGAATTTATGTCTTGTTCTAATTCTCTGTCACTATGCTTTCCAAACTATTTTCTGAGATATGAAGTGTTGTTCTGCAGTGAAATGACAGATACAGAGAGAACTGCAACTTTAATTTCTGCTGATTGTTTTTTTGAGAGTCTCCCTGATCATCTACTGATAGAAATATTCCTGCGTGTTCCCATCTCGGATTGGGAGCAAATATCATGTGTTAAGAAACAGTGGGCTAAACTGTTCCAGGAAGAATGCTTGTGGGTTGCTGCCCTTATCAGGAGTTTCCCTTTGGCTGGCCAAGCTAAAAGGTGGCCAGGGCCTATTCCTCGAGGTTTGAGTAAAAGGTAAACTATGAGTCTTTATTTCTCTTTTTACACATATTCATGTGGGAAGAGAGAATTACAATTGATCTAACAATCACATGGAGCTAAGGCTAGCTTAGCGTTGTAAACTTTGTATAAATGTCACTCCGGTGTCATGTCATAATACCTTTTTAGCATTTATTTTAGGTGTCACTGATGCCAATTCTTTTTCTTAACTACGTATGTGCCTGGCAAAAAGTTATTTTCTCGTGAACATTTTGAGAAATCTAAACCTTTTTCCTTTGAGATGCATATCATTCTCCAACCTTAAATGTCAGGATAGCTCTGCTCCATCTGTAAGCCGGCCTCCCTCTCATTGGTGGAGAAAAAATAGATGCCAAGTTTCTAAGAAGAGAATTAACTGTGAGTGGATTATTTGGCAGAAAAATTGCAACCATAAACAAAATTCTATACTACACATTTGGTCCCTAAACAATATCCAATATGTATTTTCTTTATGTTTTCTTACCTTGTGGTGTATTTTCTTCCTGGCTTTAATCTTTGGGTAGGTTTTGCTAAAAATCATCAACATTCTTGTTATCAATACCTGTATTTCAGGAGATATGCTGCACTTTATGTCAGTAAACACATCTTTTCAATCCATGATGAGATTGATGAAATTGTGGGGCATACGTACTTGTTTCTCAGAGAGCAGCTTGAAATTTCAACAATGCCACTGCCGTCTGGGATACTTCATGGAACCATAATAGGTCAGTTGTCAGATTGCATAATTTTCAAGTTAGGTTAGAATTTGATTTCTTCTTTGTGTTTGAAAGTAGCATTAGAATTATAGATGCTATTATTCTTGAAAGGATGAACTCAGAGCAAGTGAGCTCCACATTTTGCCTTCTAGAAACACGAAATAAAAGCTATGTGAAAATTAATTTAACTCCCCATCTTTTGATGGCTGAACCAGATTACATGTTGCACAGATGCCACTATACTGTACATATTATGTGAGCCAACTGGATTATGCAAACTTAGAACTGATTTATCGTCAATTCATTTTGGGTTTTCTTTTTCTATCTCTAGATCTTTCTTTCCTCTTTTTCCTTCCTTTTTTCTTTTATTATACATGCATGCGTGCATGTATAATATATATGTGTATATATATATATATATATATATATATATATATGTATATGTATGTATGTATCTATGTATGTATGTATGTATTTTTTTTTTTTTTTTGGGGGGGGGAGGGGTTTGTGTTGGGTTGTGAGGGGCAGGGAGGTTTCATGTCAATAGCCTTTGCCCGCATGATTAAACAAGTGTGTAATGTGCTTCTTTGATGGCTGAAGCATATGAAAAAGTTAACTACTTGATGCTCTGTTATGGTGATTAATTTGCAGAAAACTTGATTTATATGTCGTTCATCATCTGAAGCAAATGGTTCTATAGTTATTTTTATCAGAAAAACTCTGTTTCCCAAATTAATCTCAAATTGTTTTGCTTTGTAGCAGACCAGTTTATTGCTTGCGGCAAGTCACAGGATAAAGCATATGACCTTGCTTCGCTAATCTGGTTGGCTGTTATTGACAACTTGGAGGAGACTGAGCGAACCTTTTCTTTACTTAAACGTCTAGCACTGGAGGGTGACGTAAGCAAAAGCTCAGTTTTTTTTTTAAAGCTAAAATAGTAACTGTTATTAGAGATCATTAATGAATATTAACAAGCAGAAAAAACTGCACAGACTATCTCAAGCCACCCTTTTCTAAACTATTGCCATAAACCAAAGCTACACACAAAGAGAACATCAATAATCAATACTCTAAAATCTGTTGCTCAAAACCCCATGCTATGCTAAGCTCCCAATTTATCTTTGGAACTTCTACCTTTCTCCACTCTGCCATGTTAGCTTTAATCGCAGCAAGTACACTTTCCAGTACACATTTTGTAGGCTGGCATTGAAGTGGAAAAACTATACAATTCCTCTCTCCACAGAAAAGAAGACAGTAGCTCTGATGGATAATTGCTATGCTGAACATTCTGCACCCATCAGATCGATTCATCTTGCCACTCTAGCTGCCTACCATACAGAAGTCCAATAATTTGCATTCAAGACTAAATGTGCTGCGAAATCACATTTAGAGAACAAATTAGTTATGGTTCAAGTTCCCTGTAACAAAAAGGACACCAAACATTAGTTCTAATTACTCAGTCACGAAGTCTTTCTTTTGTGGCCAAACTGTTCTGGAATACCAATCACAAGACAAAAGTAAGTCTAGGATTATGCTTCTTGAACCGGACAATATTGTGCGAGGGAGCTGTAATGCAGTGTTCTCTGTGAAGATCAATAGCAGATTTCACACTATAGATACCGTCATATCACAATCCCAAATAAACTGATCCTCAATGTCATCTTGAGGCAAAAGAGTAATAGGCAAGGTGGAATTGATTTCTTCCGTTGCTTCATTCCTCTTCCGTCTTGGGCAAAGCCATTTGCCGTTCACCATAACAGAAATAGTTGCCACTCTGGCTGTATGACTATTATTAAATTGTTTGATAATACACTGACCGTAAGTATCTCTTAAAGGAGTCGTGCGTCGTTCCTACCATTACATACTACTGCTTTTATATGAATTCTATATAGCCCTCTCAATTGTAACAGTTACCTCCAAAAGCTCAGTTTACTTTCTTTCCAAACGCCCCCCCGGGGGGGAATAGTGACTCATATGTTATGCTCATGTCTAAAGTAATCGAAATTAGGATGGCTTTTGTGTTTGGAGAGATCCAGACACATAAAGAGTTAAGAAAAGCTTCGAGCAAAAACTAATCTACAGAGGGAGATGAAGTTGATTGGTTAAAAAGCTTTGAGGAAAAACTAATCAGTATCTATCCAAATTCTGGTAGATCTAGAACTTAGTTATCCTCATTAATTTGAAGTCAGGCTTCGGATCTGAACTACTTGTTTATTAGAGCTTTTTCATTAGATAGATGGTCGCTGCCTATCCTCAACATTCTCGCCCATTTTGAGAGGGCGACAACATGGCAATTATTAATGCTGTGCTCTACTGCCTGTTATTAAGCATCATTATCCATTTATGATAAAAGAAAATTCAAAAAATGAAGTTTCCTTTTGCAGGTTTTTCTGCCATTTCCCTACTCAAGGTCTTACAAAGTGCAATGGAGAGTGTTTGAAAGGCTTTTCACAGATTTCCGTGACTGTTTCAACCATGTTGATTATTATGATTTGCTGTCACTCGCGAAGAGCAAATTTCAGCCAATACCATCTGCTTGGCTGGGTTACTAGCTGGTGGCAGTCGGATGTTTGCGAAGTCCAAAGTGTGTATAGATGTTAAGAAAAACATTTTGTTAGTTTCTATACTAGTTGGTGATCTTACTTCACAGCATAGATATTTACAGTTTTATAATTCTTTCCAGGGTTCATGGATACATGCTCTTCGACAAATTCAGGCTAGATATTGTCCAGTATATAAATTCTGTTGTGAAATATAATGCAAGATGTAACTAATTAGACCTTTTGTTTTTCACATCTGTTCTGCCCCTCCTGTGTATATAACTCGGGTGATGGGTGGAAAATTCTATGTGTTATGATCTCATTATTTTTGTATCAACTGCTGCAAGTCTTAGCTTTCTGTTCATCTAAATTTGTTACCTTCCACTAAATGGAAAAACAAAAATTAATCTAGGTTAGAAATGAGGACCTGCAAAAGTGTTAAGTGTGGACCTTTGATTCTTATTTCAGAACAAGACCCGAACACGCGCTAGTAGCTAAAACTCCAAAAGCTAAATATTATACACAGACAGATTTCAGACAAGCAAAAGTTGACAGAAACATTTCTAATCTGAGGAGAAGCATTCTTGAAGCTAAAAGTCTGTTGGAGAAAGGAATTAGGTAGAGAATTGGCATTGGAGTATGTGTCAAAGTTTGGAACGAGCTTGGGTCCCTAAACTTTACTCTTTTAGAGTATCTTAGCACAAAAGAGATGAATGGCCAGAAACAACGGTGAATGACTTGATCAATTTGAAGCTGGTCAATGGAATTTATAGCTACTGCAATCTTTGTTCTTGGACTATGTGGTTGAGTTAATTCAAAGAAAACCTTTCTCGACGCTCACCGTAAATTTAGCCTATCAGTTGGCGATGGACTTTAACAGCCTTAAGACAGGAGCATCCTCATTGTGGTAATTGGATATCCCTCCAAGAGTGAATATGTTCCTCTGGAATGCATGCAAAGGGGCGTTGCCTACAGGTCACAATATTAGAAAGAGAATGAAGAAATTGGATGGTAAATGCATTGGATGTGGAGCTACTGTTAAAATGGATAAGCACATTCTTTTTGAATGCCATGAAGCTAAAGAAGTTTGGAAAAATCTTGATTCATCCTATCCAAGAAGATTAAAAAATGGTTCTCAGTTTATTGGAGATTAAATCATAAGAGCAGATAGAGGAGATTGAAAGACTCGCTGTATTTATTGTTAGCATTATAGAATAAGATCTTTGGTTATGATTTGTAAATCACTAAAACATTATGCATATAAAAACATATAAAACATACCTTGAGCCATGATGATTCCAATTGCAAGTAGATTTTCTTCCTACAAGCCTTCTTGAACTAACTCCTTTCTTTAAACTCTCCTTTCTTCCTTGAACCTTCAAGATCAAGTCTCTTGATCTTCCCTCTCCTAACTCTCCAAATATTGTGACAAAATGATGGGTAGAATTCACAATGAACAAGTGAGTGGAGAGAGGGACCAAGAGTCCTATTTATAGTGAGCTAAAGGACCCCTTCCCATCATGAGTCATAACTACAATTAACCCTTCTTCTTCCTCCCATAATATTGTAACATATATCTTAAAACCTATAATGAATTCATGAAACCACCATACAATAATGGGCTCATGAAATCACCAAAATAATGGAGGAGATGTTACAAATTCACAACACTAATGTGGTCATGAAGTCCACCAAATAGTGGAGTAAGAGTTACATATGTTACATATTAGTAATAGCATGTAACTCACCAATTAGTGGGATAAAATTAGATTAATGGAGTGTAACATACAAAGTAGTGGGATGAAGGTTATATGAGAATAATGATGTGAAGGTTACATGTAACTAATGGGGTGAAAATACAAGTAGTGAGACAAGAGTTACATACATGAATATAATACCCACTAATGATTTTATGTTACATGATTTGATAATTCCACTAAATATCTTTAATATTCTAACATTCTCCCACTTGGACAAATGACCACATTTATAGTGTATAATTAATAGAGTGGCCACAAAAATAATTATGTTTATCCTACGTAGTTATTAGAATGGATCATGGCGGTCATATATCGTATGATTATATACTTCCTTCCATGTATCACAATTCCAATAGCTAAATGTAGATAAACAGAATGAGGAAGAAATGGACTAATCAAAACAACAAAGTCCATCAATGGTCCAAAATATTAAATCCTGTATAAAATCTCATAATACAATAATGTGCACAAGAAACAGGAAATAATATTTTTTCAATTATGTGTCCAAAATAATAAGCAAACACTTCATTCAAAATTAATAAGACCCATGGAACAAAGATGTTCCAAAAATTTCTTTGGCGCCAATGCTTTTGTTAATGGGTCTGCAAGCATCATGTCAGTCTTTATATGCTTCATGGACACCTTTTGTTCTTGAATTCTCTCTCGAACAACATGATATTTCAATTCAATGTGCTTAGATTTGCTAGAGCACTTGTTGTTCTTTGAAAAGAAAACAGCAGCAGAATTGTCACAATATAGTGTTATGGGTTTAGAGATAGAATCTACAACTTTAAGCCCTTCAATAAAATTCCGCAACCAAATAGCTTGAGAAGTAGCCTCATGACATGCTATAAATTCTGCTTCCATTGTGGAAGAGGCAGTGATAGATTGTTTAACACTTTTCCATGATACAGCTCCACCAGCAAGCATAAAAACATAACCAGAAGTAGATTTCATACTATCAACACAACCCATGAAATCTGAATCCGAATATCCAACAATTTCAAGATGATCACTGTGCTTATAGGTGAGCATTAAATCTTTAGTACCTTGAAGATATCGCATCACCTTTTTAGCAGCCTTCCAGTGATCAAATCCCGGATTACTTTGAAATCTTCCAAGCATTCCAATTGCAAAACTGATATCAGGTCGCGTGCAAGTTTGAGCATACATTAAGCTTCCTATAGCTGAGGCATACGGCACATTTTTCATTTTATGTCTCTCAATATCATTTTGAGGACATTGACTTTGACTAAATTTATCTCCTTTAACAATGGGACATGGAGTTGCTGAACAATTTTGCATTTGAAATCTTTCAAGAACCTTATTTATATAAGTCCTTTGAGATAGACCAAGAATTTTCTTAAGTCTATCTCTATGGATCTCAATACCAAGTACGAAAGATGCATCATTCATATCTTTCATTTCAAAGTTCTTTGAAAGAAATTCTTTAGTTTCATGCAATAAACTTAAATCATTAGTAGCAAGCAATATATCATCAACATACAAGATCAAAAATATGAACTTACTCCCACTGATCTTTAGATATATACAATCATCAAGTTTATTTTCTTGAAATCCAAAGGTTGTTATGGTATCATGAAACTTAAGATACCATTGACGGGAGGCTTGTTTAAGTCCATAAATAGATCTTTTAAGCTTGCATACTAGTTGCCCTTTTCCTTCCTCCTTAAAACCTTCAGGTTGTTTCATATAAATTTCTTCATCTAAATTTCCGTTCAAGAAAGCCGTTTTTACATCCATTTGATGTAACTCTAAATCATAATGAGCTACTAAAGCCATAATAATTCGGAATGAATCTTTCTTAGATACAGGAGAGAAAGTCTCATTATAATCAATACCTTCCCTTTGAGTGAATCCTTTAGCTACCAATCGGGCTTTATAACGGTCAATATTACCTTTAGAGTCTCGTTTGGTTTTAAATACCCATTTACATTGAATAGGTATGAAACCCTTAGGTAATTCAACCAATTCCCAAACTTGGTTAGACTTCATAGATGCTATTTCATCATTCATAGCATCTAACCATTTGTTGGAATCACTACTATTTATGACTTGTAAAAACGTTAATGGATCATCATCAATGCCAGTATCGCTTTGTTCTTGTAAATACACTAAATAATCATCTGAAATTGCATTGGTCTTTATTCTTTTTGACCTACGCAAGGTATTCGAATGATCACTATTATGTGTATCTATGAGAGTAGTGGTATCATGACCATTAATAGGAAGCGACGTAGAAGAAGTTTCTTCCAATTCAGGAATCAAAGTCACTTCTCTTTTATCATGACTCCCACTAAAATTCTCATTTTCAAGAAATTTAGCAATATTAGATTCCATTATTCTATTATAATGATTAGGACAATAAAAACGATATCCTTTGGATCTCTCGGGATAACCAATAAAGAAACAACTAATGGTTCTTGGATCCAATTTTCTTTCATGTGGATTGTAGAGCCTTGCTTCAGCAGGACAACCCCAAACATGTATATGATTTAAACTCGGTTTCCTACCAACCCATAACTCATAAGGAGTTTTAGCTACGACTTTAGTAGGAACTCGATTTAAAATATACATGGCTGTCTTAATGGCTTCACTCCACAAAAATTCAGGAAGAGTTGTGTCACTAATCATACTTCGAACCATATCCAATAAGGTTCGATTTCGCCGTTCAGCTACACCATTTTGCTGAGGCGTTCCTGGCATTGTATATTGAGCTATAATTCCATTTTCTTGAAGAAATCTAGCAAATGGTCCTAAATTACGACCAGTTTCATCATATTTTCCATAATACTCACCACCTCTATCAGATCTCACAACTTTAATTTTTCTATCTAATTGATTTTCAACCTCTACTTTGAAAATTTGAAACATATTCAAAGCATCGGATTTTTCTTTAATTAGATAGACATAGCCATAACGTGAGAAATCATCAATAAAAGTGATAAAGTATTTTTCACCACTTATACAAGGAGGAAATGGCCCACAGATATCTGTATGTATCACTTCAAGCAGTCCAGAACTTCTAATGGCATTTTTCTTGGTACTTTTAGTTTGCTTACCTTTAATGCAATCTATACAAGTACCAAAATCTGTAAAATCAAGAGTTGGTAAAACTCCATCTTTTACAAGTCGCTCAAGTCTTTCTTTTGAAATATGACCTAAGCGATTATGCCACAACAATGATGAAGTTTCATTATTACGGCTGCGTTTAGTGCAAACATTAACATTCATATGCAGGGAAAGAAGAGAGTCTGAAAAGGTTGAATCAAGATTTATTTTATACAACCCATCAATTAAAGTTCCACTACCAATAAAAGTACCATTTTTTGTCATAGAAAATAATTGGTCTCCAAAATGAAATTTATAACCATCCAAATCAAGACGAGACAAGGAAATCAAATTTCTAGAAAAGGAAGGAACATAAAAGGTATTAGGAAGATCTAAAAAAATGCCAGAATGAAGAACTACTCTATAAGTTCCAATGGCTTCAACTTTTGCTCCCGTTTTGTTCCCCATTAGTATTGTTCTTTCCCTTATCATTGGTTGGCGGTTTGTAAGGTATCCCTGCATATTATTAGAAATATGAATTGTTGCACCACAATCAAGCCACCAAGTATTAGAAGGAACATCAACTAAATTGGTTTCATAACAAACAAATGAAAGGAAATTACCTTTCTTTTGAAACCATTCCTTGCGTTTTACGCAATCCTTTTGCATATGTCCCTTCTTTTTGCAAAAATGGCATCTACCTCCAAAACCATTATGGTTAGATGCCCCTTTATTTGGTGTCTTAAGACCTTTCTTCTTGGTCTTTTTAGGTCCTTTTTCATTATGACCATGTGATACCAGATGGACCGTTTGCAATCCTTCTCTTTTCAACCTCTCTTCCTCTTGGACACACATAGAGATCAGTTGATTGATGGTCCATTTATCCTTTTGAGTATTATAATTAATCTTAAATGGACCAAATTGTGGAGGAAGAGAGTTGAGAATGAATTGCACCAAAAAGGGCTCAGAAATAGACATATCCATAGATTTAAGTTGTTCAGCTAAATTATTCAATTCCATGATATGCTCACGCACACCACTTACCCCATCATATTTCTTAGTAGTCAAAGTAGCCATAAGAGTACCTGCCAAAGCTTTATCAGCTGCTTGAAATTGTTGCTCAACAGATGCCAAGAATTCACGCGCTTTGTCAGATTCGGGAATTGACTTCCTGATGTGTTTTGCAATTTTGCTCTTAATAATCATCAAACTCAAACGGTTGGAACGCTCCCAACTTTCATAAAGAGTCTTTTCAAGTTGTGTACTTTCAGGAGTAGGAAGTACAGGCTCATCAATCCGGAGACATAGGTCTAAATCTAAACATCCCAAGGTAATGAGCATTTGCTCACGCCAATCAGAGAAATTAGACCCATTTAACTCCGAAATGTTAGCAGTAATTCCTGAAAGTGAAGCTGGAGTAATAGCTGAAAAATTCAAATAAAAGTCATAAGACATGAAAAGAGCAATCTAGTGCATCATCGTATTCTACCTTTGGGTTAGAATAACGATATGCTAGTGATTCACTCTATAAGTGAAAAACAATTATTCACTTATACATATATTAATAGAGATATTATATTCCTTTGGGTAATATAGTAACTCATACAAGAGTATAGAAATTAAAAATACCTTTGGGCAAATTTTATTTCTATAATCTTGATATATAATAAGCATAAATAATCATTGAATAAACGTCATCATAATTAGGCCTCTTTGGTGACAACTAATTATTTTCTTCATGTTTATAACAATTATTTAGCTTGATTTGCCCAAATGTACATTTATATGGGCTTCTACTAACATTTCAAGAATTAGTTGCAACTTTTGATATTTTGAGTAGACAATTATCTCAAAATTTTTTGCACATATTGGTAAAAATATCACAATAACACATAATGACATATCAAAAGCAAATATGAGAAATTGTGACTTCTTACTGTTAAATCAACTTTATTTGATTTAGTCAAAATATGATGAACGACATATATTTTTCAAGTATAATAAAAATAATTTTATTAATGTTCTTGAAAATATCATGATTCCAAACCAATCATGAACAACATATTCGGGCTCAATTTAAGGCAAGATACACAATTGGTTCAATGCACATATAAAATTTCAGCATTATTCAATTAATCATGTCAAGCACAAATATGAGAATAATATAATATAAATAAGAAGAGGAATTACAATAGAGCTAAACATAAGCCTCATGTTTAGTATTAAAATTGTAAGACATAATCTTGAAGTATTCTAAACAAGTGGCTGCAAAATTTAAAGTACAAACCACAAGTTCCATAATAGATTACTTAGGATAAGAATGTCAAACTTAATACTTTCTCATTTATATACAAATTAGGCTCAATACTTGAATTCAATTATTTTGTCCAAAACTTGATGGACAAATAAATCAAGAATATGTTTTACTTTATGGATTTACAAATCATAAACCTTAACCATAAGCTCTGATACCACATGTTAGCATTATAGAATAAGATCTTTGGTTATGATTTGTAAATCACTAAAACATTATGCATATAAAAACATATAAAACATACCTTGAGCCATGATGATTCCAATTGCAAGTAGATTTTCTTCCTACAAGCCTTCTTGAACTAACTCCTTTCTTTAAACTCTCCTTTCTTCCTTGAACCTTCAAGATCAAGTCTCTTGATCTTCCCTCTCCTAACTCTCCAAATATTGTGACAAAATGATGGGTAGAATTCACAATGAACAAGTGAGTGGAGAGAGGGACCAAGAGTCCTATTTATAGTGAGCTAAAGGACCCCTTCCCATCATGAGTCATAACTACAATTAACCCTTCTTCTTCCTCCCATAATATTGTAACATATATCTTAAAACCTATAATGAATTCATGAAACCACCATACAATAATGGGCTCATGAAATCACCAAAATAATGGAGGAGATGTTACAAATTCACAACACTAATGTGGTCATGAAGTCCACCAAATAGTGGAGTAAGAGTTACATATGTTACATATTAGTAATAGCATGTAACTCACCAATTAGTGGGATAAAATTAGATTAATGGAGTGTAACATACAAAGTAGTGGGATGAAGGTTATATGAGAATAATGATGTGAAGGTTACATGTAACTAATGGGGTGAAAATACAAGTAGTGAGACAAGAGTTACATACATGAATATAATACCCACTAATGATTTTATGTTACATGATTTGATAATTCCACTAAATATCTTTAATATTCTAACATTTATCTGACTTATCTAGAAGTTCAGAATTGAATTCATTTTTGAAGGAAAAGAAGTAGGAGTGCAGCAGATTTGCAGTTGTGGTTTTAGTTTCCTACAGGAATATGAGGCAGCTCAAATGAAATGGTTTGCTTCTCTTGGCTGTCAGAATCAGTCGAGAACTGATAGCACGTGGAAGCCATCAAACGAAGATTTGTTGAAAATCAATGTGGATGGATCTTTCACCACAGATTCTGCGGGGATGGGTTTGGTTATTAGAAACCATGTGGGAGAAGCGGAAGCCATAGTGTCAGAAAGACTTTCCTATTTGTTTTGATAACGCCCATGCAGAAACAATGGCCATTTTGAAAGCTCTTGCTTTTGCCAAAGAATTTGGTCTTTCTCATTTTGAAATAGAAAGTGATGCACAAGTCGTGATAAATAGGATCAACAGCTCATAATATGATCTCTCAGTCACCGGCTATATCATTAAAGGAATTAAGATCTTGGTACAAGAGTTCCTTTATGTAAAAATTAGTTTTGTTCCGAGAAGACTTAACAGTCCAGCTCATGAAGCTGCAAAATTTGCATTGGAGTCTGTAGATAGGAATGTTTGGTTTTCATTTTTTCCAAAATCTGTCATGAAAGCTACACAATCTGATTTATTACGAACGAAGTTTATTTCTCTAAAAAAAAAAAAAAAAAAAAAACGTTGGATAAAAAAGTAAAAAAGACTTTCCAAAAAAAAACAAAAAGAGAGCGGAGGAAATGGGAGGGTGCGGGAGGAAGTCGCTTGGCACGTGAGAGAAGCAAGGAGAAATTAGTAAATTCGGAGAAGCAAACAAAAGAAATCAAAAAAAGAAACAAAGCTTCGGTTTTCGCGGCTAGCCTGACAGTAGTAGCGATGTTCACCCCTTGGTTGGACTGGGACTGAACGATGCCATGTCTTCAGGCAACGGCACTCCCAAACCAAACGAGACCAGACCAGACCAAGACCAGATCGTTTTTTATACTTTAGCTCCGACCGCTACTACTGCCAGCAGCGGTAATTGCCAAAAATCCGACAAACGCCCCCCAAATTAGATGCCTAGTGACGTTATAATTCTTACTTAGTAGTAGTACATACAATGCAACTAGGTAAGTACAATAATGGTGGCGAATTCGTTACCTCCTAGATTGAAAACTGAAGTAAAAATTCATGGGCACAACACAAGCATCACTTCTTCTTGTCTTTTGTTTGATTGATGGTATGTTGTTTAAACATGTACAACTTGTCTTCTCCCTCCTATTCTAGTAAGCACTCCTCATCCCCACTGCTACTCCTTAGCTCCAAATTTAGGGCTTTTGCTGTCTTGATCTTCCCGATTTCTCGGGTTGGTTTTGGGTGTTTTTCCTCGGCAATGTACATTTAAGGTACCCCCTTCCCTCCTCCCAAAAGGGGAGGGGGGAGCTTTCATTTTCCTCTATTCAATGTTCTCTCTTTTACGGCCTTCGGCTTCTCTTACCGTAAAATTTCTGTTCTTTTGCTTTGATATTTTTTTTCGCGTGAGATTTATCATATGTATATCGCAATGTTTTCATTTTCCAGTTAGATCAACCAACAATCTACTGTCTTCATTTACCTGGTCACATCTATAGAGAAAGGCCACGTCCATTTTTTCCCTTAAATTTAAGGGTTTTGGAAGGTTCATTTCTCTATTATTCTTTGGTGAAAAACCGAGCTTTTGAGGCAGAGTTGCTTCTTGAATATCTTTGTCATCTATCACACTGGCTTGACATTAGATTTCCGCTACAAATGTGCTTTTTCAATGAAGCCTTCCTTGCTTATATTCACCCCGACACCCTACTTCATATTTCTGTTTCTCAGAAACACTTGCAGAACCTTTTTTCAGCGTTAACATTTCAGTTAGGGCCCTAATAGGTTTCTTGGATGGTTTCTTCTGATTCCTCCCCCCCCCCCCCCCCCCCCCTCCAAAAAAAAAAAAAAAAAAACTGTATTCACACATTCTTGTAATATGTACCTCTTTTTAGCACGCACTAGGAAAAAAAAAATTCAATAGTAAAAGCTAAAAATTTTTGTTTAATGTGGTGTACAAGTTTTTCTATGGATTCGTAACTCTTGTTGTGGATGCTCAGGTGAATAGAAGAAGGGGAAAAGGCTTAATTCACATACCTCTGCTTTAACATTTTTTGACAATATGGATTTCCTCAAAATGAAGAAGTTTATTAGATCTCAAAAACCAAGTCTGGAAAACAATGTCGGGGATAAGCCTGTACCGCAGCCAGAGGAGCCCAAGGGTAAAAATGTTGACAATTTGGATAAGGCAGTTGATGTTGATACCTCCAATTCAGAAGCTGAGGACGATGATGATGATTTTATCACTAACGAGGTCAAGAGGAGGTTGAAAGAACTAAGAAGAAACAGTTTCATGGCATTAATACCCGAAGAGGCATCCCCAGAAGGTGAGGAAAATGAGGATGAAGAAGTGGGAGAGACCAGCTCTAGCGAGTGGAGGGACATAGAAGCTGAAGGACGACAATTCTGGTCTGCTTTTGATGTCTTGTATGATTTGTACGCTGAGCGAATGCTATTTTTTGATAGGTTGAACGCTCAGCAGCTGCGCGAAGTTGGTAAGCATTGTTTCTCCTCAAAATGATGATTGTCCATTTGCCCTTCCTTCTCTTATATATGTTAAGAATTTACTGCTTAATAATTAATGACTTCCATATCCGGAATTGCTTACTATTACTTCGCAATCATACTATGTACACATATTACTTGTTTGTCATCTGAATGCCTTTTCTTAGGGTAAGTAGTGTATCAGAATATTGCCATGACAATTGTGATAACTGATTTGATAATTTTTATAGTGGTCAATACTGCCTATTCTTTAAATCTGTATGGATGTTAGGGATATATTATGCAGTACCACATAAGCAGAGGATATGCATGCGTCGGTCAGAAATTTTTGGTGTATGGATGCAATAGAATTTGTGGCCTCTGAGGATTTTTTTATAGACTTGTTCATGTTCTTCTTGATGACTAAAAAGTGATGTCATTTTTACTAGCTTGCAGTTCTCAGCAGTTGATGTTTTTCTTTTATGACTACTTAAAAATTTAGAACTCTTACATGATGATGAAATTTACTTCAGTGCTTTAAGAAACATCTAAATCTATGAGTGAGCAATTTGGAACATTCAGAGGTGTAAAAGAAACAAAAATAGTGTTTATACTACTTTGTGTTTGATGTGAGATATGATTCGATTTATTTTGGACCAGTATTCAGTAAAAAATACAAGGACTAAAAAACTGTAGCAGAAGTGAAATAGTAGGTAGGAATATCTGAAGGCTAAAGGAGATGAATAGGTTGCTGCAATTTTCAGCAGATGTCGTCTTGAACACTGTAAAGATGAAAAGGATATGAAAATGTGCTGCCTCCTAGCCTCGTCCATTGACATTAACTGTACCTGCTCTTTCTTGTAAGATGCTAAAGTTATTCCTCTCTCAAAAGAGGATATGTAATTGCTATAACAGTTGCCTAATATCCTGCTATACCCTTATTGATCTTTTTTGGAATGTTATGAGTCGAACACAACTGTTATGCCTGTGAATTTTGTAGCAGTTGATCACAGGCCATATGGCTGCTCATGTGGTGCAATTGCAACAACTTGGATTAGGCAAAGCCTGATCTATTAGTTTAACTAAGTTTGGTTAATTATGTGCGTGTCTATGGGAACACATGAGCTTCTACTCATGTCTCAAAAACATGGTTTTGGTGCAAAGTGGCAGGAGATTAGGGAATGATGGCTGGTCATTGGCTTTTTTGGGCTGATTTGCTTGCTCCAGTGGCCTCCATGTGCATATAAAGAATTAAAAGTTTTGTGAAAGATTAATGGATATGCATTTGAAATAACTAATAGAAACTGCTAATGAGAAGGATTCAAAACCTAATGATTTTCTTCGTTCTAGGTTGTTCAGATCCTATAGATCTTGCAATGATGTAATCTTGATTTTTGGTTACAAGGATTAGCTTATTTGAACGTCTAACTGTAAGTCATTCATGTTGAAAGAAATGGAATGAAGATAATGGTTATCAGATTCCCTCATCCCGAGGAGGGACACACAGGCAAGCAGACAAAACTAAAACAGAAAGAAGAGAGGCTATTTCCAATTACTTCCTTGTAATTAGATGTGGCAACTTGTAGCCCTTATCTCCTTATAGTTTAGATTTCTTGTTAACGTTGCATTATTTGTGAAATTACTAGCTCAAGAATAAAATTAAAAATACCTGTTTGACAAATATATTTCTTCATTATCATTTCTCTGTTTGGAATTTTCCCTCTTGCTCTTTGACCTTTTCTCCTTCCAGTCAAGAATTGACAGTATTTTTCTCCCATCTTTTGTATGGTAGATTTCTCTGTTTGGAATTTTCCCTCTTGCTCTTTGACCTTTTCTTCTTCCAGTCAAGAATTGACAGTATTTTTATCCCATCTTTTGTTTGGTAGATGTTGTGCAATCATTCACCATAATCCTAAGAAAAGAAATAACCTTCATTACATTGCCTACATTTGCAGTTGCAAGACCCCCTCAGCCAAATGAAAAACCAAACCTTGGCTTATTTTATTCTACATCCTTGAAACTTCTTAGACACCAGTTTACTCACAATCAACCTTAAAATACAAAAAATGCCTGAATTGAACCTATAAAAGCATCTCAATTCATAATAAACCAAAAAACTAGTCTTCTATATTGAAATGCTCGTTTCCATTTTGGGTTTTCATATTTCTGAACACTTTTGGCTCAAAGCATCGAAAAACATAACTTCAAAGTTGGCTTTCTATGGAACAAATACACACAAAAAGGACCAAAAGATAGAAAAAAGGAAGAAGTAAAGGAGAAGTGCAAGAAAACAAAATGTTTGTTTGGATTTTTTTTCCCTTTTATTTTTTCTTTCAATCTGTTCTGTTCCCAAAGTTTTGACTCTTTAATTTCATGCATAATTTGTGCAGAGTATAATGGTAACCTTTAGTCTAAATTATTAGCAGGTAAAAGATATAGTTTGCGACCATTAGGTTCCAATAAATAAGAATGCCTAGCCATGAGCTGTATTTCGTAATCTACACTAGAAAGGATTTTTTTTTTCTTTCTTTCCTCGTAACTTCCCTTCCATGCTCCAATTCCTGTGCGAATTACTTTGTATATGGCCCATATTCACTTGGATGCTGATTTCAAAGTTTGTAAGCAATAGGCTGTCTCATACTTGGGCCATTGTATATCCCTGTGTCTTAGTAAAAAGTGTTACGGTACTTCAGATATATTCATAAAAAAAACCTTTTACCCTTCTAATCTTAAAGTTGTGCAAATACTGGAAGTACAGATTTTGTGTATCGCTTATTCGATTTTCCACTTCTATTCTTTTTTCTTTGAAGTGTGCAGATGTGGGTTAAATTTGTAACTTGTACTGCTTCACTTCATGATGTACCTGAACTCAGTGCTGAGAATTAACAGATGGTTATTCTCGCTCACTTAACCTGCTTTTCTGTAAGGTTGATCTTGAATGTTAAGTCGTGGGGGTCCTTGCGCTGGGGAGTGGGGGGGAGAGGATTTTGTTGTTCTTCTTCTGGTTCTCATGTTAAAAGCCATCTGTTAACCTGCTTTCAATTTTTTTTTCAATGGTCTAATCTTACATTAAATAGTTTCACTTGATTTTCTAGGTTCCAATATTGTTATAAAAATTAAGACCAGCTTCTTGCAGGCTTTCATGTTCCTTCAAGTCCTTCGCCCAGATCCTCATCAAAAATGCTTATGTCTCCCTTTCGGTGCCTATCTTTGAAAAGGGTTAAAGAACCTGAAGATGAAATGGAGCACTTGCAGCAGCCAGGAAGTGACCCCTACCAGGATTTTGAAACAGCATATGTAGCGCAGCTGTGCTTGACATGGGAAGCTCTTCACTGCCAGTACACTCAATTGAGCCAGAAAGTCTCTTGTGGACTTGAAACTTCCACCTCTTACAATCAAAGTGCTCAGCAGTTTCAAGACTTTGAGATTCTATTGCAAAGGTTTGTGGAAAATGAGCCTTTTGAGCAGGGTTTAAGGCCAGAAATTTATGCTCGAATGAGAAATTCTTTGCCTAAACTGCTTCAAGTTCCAAAGGTCCAAGGTATAAAGATTAATGCATTAAATTTGGTTTACTTCAGCTATGCTATTTCTTTTGTTTTGATTGGTTATCAATTCTTGGTTGTGCATTTGTTGTTGTAGTTTTTTCTTCTCTAGTTATGTGAAGTCCATGCATGATTATGCCAGCATGAAAAAGACCATATCCAGTTTGTTGTCCCTCTTAGCCTATTTATTCATGAATTGTAGGCTCTGATCAGAATAACATGGAAGAAGAAGAGTCAGATTTGCATGTGCTTGCCCCAAATCTGATTAGTGTAATTGAGAGTTCAATCCTGACTTTCCATCGATTTCTAAAGATGGACAAGAAAAAATCTGGTGGTGTGCGGAATGTTTTTGGGAGTCAGAATCAGATGTTTAGTCCTGTTCAACAGGTACAATCTTCTCTTGAGAAGGTGAGGCTAAGATTTTTTTTCCCCCTTTTTTGGCCCTTTTGCCACCTTTTTGTTAAAATTGTTTTTATGTGTTGATTACATCCTGAGGCAGTCACGTCATTTTAGAAATTTACTTACAGGAATGCATGCATGTTTGACAAACCTTGTGTTCATTCTGAAATTTTCTTTACCAGTTTGTATCGTCTCTCTGTCTCTGTGAGTTGTATATCCATGTTGTCTTTGGGTGGTGAGAGGGGGTGTGGACTATTAACAGATTTTGGGGAATTTGGGATACGCTCCAGAAGTGGACTGTGTTGCTCCATCAGTATGACAACATGACAGAGTGTTGCAGTCTGTTTGGAGTGCTTTCTTTATAAGAAATACTGTGAAAATTTTTCCTGGAAAAAATATTATGTGAACCGCTTTCCTGGATTTATTTTCTGAAGTCTCTGAATTGCAGAAAGCAATGAAACTGAAAGAACAGCGGAAGAGGACAAAGAGGTGGAAAAAGAATGCATGGCCTAACATACCTGAGGATGTGGATCTACTGCTTAGCACCATTGATGTCAAAGTGTTATCTAGAGTTGTAAGAATGGTGAAGATGAGCAAGGAGCAGTTGTTTTGGTGTGAAGAAAAGATGAAGAAGACTGATTGGTATGGTGGCCAGCTGCAGAGAGACCCCTCTCCCATTTTATTTCCGTGTTAGGTTGTCGAGAATCAAGACTTTTTATGTGCACTAGTTGCTCCAGCATGACCAACTCCTATCGTTTCTTCTTTTTGTTCAGGGATTTCTTTGCATGAACAAATTATGCTCCAGCATGACTAACTCCTATCGTTTCTTCTTTTTGTTCAAGGATTTCTTAGCATGAACAAGTTAATGGATGTATTAGTGGCAAGTATAGTTAAGGTTCATTCTAAGTTATATTTAGGTCGAAAGAAATTTGCTATGTCGGGATCAGCAATTAAATATGGGATTTGTTCGCATCAGTATTATGTGGGATGTCCCAAGTGTGTTTCTGGGGCCGTGGTTTTACCCGAAATGGGGTGTATGGCTCCGTTTGTTTGGTCCATTCTTTTAGAAACATGCTGTTTAAAAACTTCCAACGTATTCTTTAATTAAATTTTTATTTTATAAATATATTTATTGAGAATAATATTTAAAATTATTATGATAATATTTTTTAAAAAATATTTAAAAAATAACTATTCAGACGGAACCATTTTCATAGTACACGCAAATCTAATCCTGTTGCTTAGTTTAATGTGTTTGTGTTGATGCACCAAACAGAGGTTTCACAAGGGGGCTTGGTCGTGGGTTCGATCTTGTCTCTCGCAATGGGCCTTGTCCCCTTGGGGTTGAGGCCCTTTATCATTAGTAAGCAGTTCACCCCTTGTGTGAGACCTGATAGCTATTGTCAAGCAGTTCACCCATCTTTTTTTTTATCAAGTGATTGTTTTACATGTTTGTTGTCTTATATAAGTAAAGTGAGACTCCCAATGATGTGTTAGGTGAAACTCTAAATTGTTTGTCCTACACAATTTAGAGGACTCCTAATGATGTGTTAGGTGAAACTCTAGATTGTTTGTCCTACACAATTGACTCTCCGAAATTATCTAAGTCCCTCCCTCTCCGAAAATCTCCTATCTACTGCAAGTCCTGGGATTTGATCCCAAGACCTACAGTGGGGGGAGACCCTGACCACTGGGCCATTAGCCCAGTGGCTAGCAGTTCAGCCATTTGCTAGCATGAAAACATTCGCAATGATTCTCAAAAAAAAAAAAAAAAAAAAAATCACAATGGAAGGTTATTTACTATATTTTGAACACGTATAAAAAGGAGCGGGAGTTGAAGAATTATAGAATTTTCAACTGTTGTAGTGAGACCGGCATAGATGTAATTCACCTAGAATTGAATTTTATGTCTATTCTTCTTAATTGAATACATTAATAAAAACTCGCTATATATAATCCAGTTTTAAACAATAAAAAACTTAATTGAAATATATAATATAATTCCCTATATATGACTTACAAGTTTTGAATAATAAGAAACTTAATTAGAATAAAGAATACAATTCTGATAAAAAAAACTAATAATTTATACTTAATATTTAAGTAAATAAATTACTAAAATAGGTGAAAATGTGAGTTGACTTTATCATGCATTAAATAAATCTCTAGTACAAAACATTTCCAATGGAATATCAGAAACCAACTGTTATTATCAACCAAAAAATAAAATAGAATGTAAAAAATAAAATGAAATAAAATGCCATCTCATTGTGGGAGGTCGCAGGAAAATCCTACCACTGGCAAATCTCATTCGTTTATTAGTGATACATTTTTTGACAGTGAATTATTCTGTATAGTGTAATTTTTTAAAAAATCAATAAATAATTCAATATGTCCTACTATTGACAGTGAATTATTCTATATAGTATAATTTTTTGAATGAATCAATAAATAA
Organism: Mitragyna speciosa; assembly: GCA_024721245.1. Taxonomy (NCBI): domain Eukaryota; kingdom Viridiplantae; phylum Streptophyta; class Magnoliopsida; order Gentianales; family Rubiaceae; genus Mitragyna; species Mitragyna speciosa. The sequence continues at coordinate 20,079,105 of CM045573.1, forward strand.
TTCAATATTTCATGCTACTACCGATATAGTTGGCTAATGATTACTATAATAACCTACAACAACAAGAGCTATGAATAAGGTTATAATTGAATCGAGTCGTTCTCTAATAGTTCACGAGTGGTTTAGTAAACGACTCTATTTGAACTCTAATTGACCGAGTTTGAGCAACTCGATTGGTTCAATAAATCAAGTTCGAATATAGAATTAGTAAATTTAAAGGATTGACAAGCCTTAAGTAATTATTTAATAATTATGTATTTATTCATTGAGCGTGGGAATGTAATCAAACATGGCACTCAAGTAGGTTGGCACGAGTTTTTTCAAGTTGAACCCAAATAATATAACACTATTTCGAATACGAGCGCGCACTACATAATTTTTAACTCGTTCGAACTCAAGTCAAGTCTGAATTGAACCTATATGTTAAGTTTGAACTTGAGCATGGTCACCTCAATTATATCTCTAGCAATGAAGATGTCAAAAAAACATTCGCCGTTCAAAAGAATCGGGATTAAGCCATGCCTGCTGACAGGTGCCTATCAAATGAGTACAACTCGTATGCAATCGCCAAATTATTGCTGTGTGTGTGCATATAGCTCGGAAAAGTATACAATACACCACGTGCATTGCCACGTGGTATACTAGAACTAATAATTTATCGCCATGTGGCAACGGTGGGCCATACTTTGTATTATTTGGCGATATGTGATTGATTTTAGTGCACCACGTGGCACGCCACGTGGCGCGCGTGGTGCACGCAATACTCACTCCATATAACTCATGACTGACACTTGACAGACTTCTAAATAAACTCATCTCGTCAAATCTAACGTGATACATATGATAGACTTTTAAATAGTACTCATATAGTTAAAGACTACTAGTAAATTATACTCTAATAGAAAATACTGAAAATACTACATTTAAAATGTTGAAAGTTGAAACGGCGTATAAAATAACTCCTATTAACCTCTCTAGCCAAATTGGTAATTAGGGAAATTTACAGATAAATTAAGATATGATATTGTCCAGAAAGTTTTCATTAATAAAGATAATGAAAACGATGAAAGATTAAAGTACTTCAATTGGCACAAGTGAGGTAGCATAACTAGCAATATCTCACACTCGGATTTATTACAATTTCTACGTGTTTTAGTTAAATTCTAATTATGAGACTAGCGATAAATTAGTTTAACTTAAAGCTACAAAAACTTAGTATTTATATTAAAAGAGAAACACTCGAAGAATATAGCAATACTATTATTAAGTTTTTCAATCCTTTTTTTTTGTTTAATAAATCCCTTTAGACTTGATAAATGCAGCGTTTGCTCAATGAAGGAAAGGCACCATTATCATCTCATTTTTGCAGGAGAGGAGTCTAATAATTTATGAAATATACGGATAATTTGTACCATATAATTGTTTCGGCATTTGAAAATAAATTATAATTCGATAATATTGAATATATTGAATTCAATTTGTTATTTATTTTAAATTTTAAGTTTTTTTACTTTTTAATTTTTTGAATTCGGTTGCTGAATAATATATTGATTTACCAAATTAAATTCGGAATCAAATTTGGTTCGTCACTAAGTGAAATCGAATCAAATTCTGTCAATAAATTTTAAAAAAAATTCTGAATTTATTTTTTGCACTTCACGGAAAAAGAAAAAGAAGAAAAGAAAAGAAAAAAAAAAAAAAAAGGTTAAGGTTGGTCTGTCTTGTATGATAATAGATACTAATAAAAAGGAAAAAAATAAAAAACTCCCTCTCTTTCTTCTCTCTCTCAGTCATATATACTACTACTGCTGCTAATACTAATTCATTTCTTGTTTTATTTACTGTAAATTATTAGAAGGGGGTTGGGGGGAGAGAATTATCGGAAGAATATCGACGGAGCTTCCAATTTGCAGCAGCGCCCCTTGTTAGTTGATAGTTGAGAGGCTTTTACTTTTTGGGTGGAATCTTTAGGGTTCTCGGTGAGTCTTTAGTTACCTGGTCTTCTGGCGGTTGCTTCCTTTGTTCTTCTTCTTCATCTTCTTCTTCTTCTTCTTCTTCTTATTATTATTATTATTCTGTTCTCATCTATCCTTATTTTTCATTTTCTTTTATGGGCTTTTGGTTGATCCTTTCTTTCTTCAGATTATCTTCGTTTTTATTCAAACTGCTAACCACCTCTCATCATACTAACTTACTACGGTATTAAAGTTTCCATTTTTATTACAAAGTGTTGACTTGGAATTATTGTTTATCACTACTTTTTTTTATTTCTTTGGATTAATCTCCACCGTCTCTCTTTCTGCTACTGTGCGTCATCCCTGGACTTTTTCGGTTGTATGTATGCGATGTTATAAAAATCCATTCTTTTTCTCTATAACCGCTTCCCGATTGCTTTCAATTCAGAGTTAATCTGTAAGTTCAATTTTCCTCTTTTTTTTTTTGGGTTGGTTTTTGAATGAGGTGATTTTTCCTTTCCAGTATTACTTTAGAGCTTGTGCGATAAATGCGAGTAGCACTTTAATTTTTGATTGTTTTACCTAAATAAATACCATGGCTTTGTATGTCCATCTATTTGTATGTATAGCATTTTAATTTTTGCTTTACGTTTTTCCCAACTCTTAAGAGTTTTTTCTTTTTTCCCTCCCTTTTAGTGTAGTGGAAATGAAAATTTAGATGTACTAATCGTTCATTGCTGGGGGTGGGAGTGTGCATGGTTTTATCATTCTGAATCTAGCTACCATTCGAAAATTTATGTAGAACATCAAAATGACTTCTTTTTGGTGTTTATGTAATGCAGACAGTGTCGTTTCAAGGGAATAGCTATAAACCCTAGATTTTAGTACCTAGAATCTCTCTGCCACACCAGAACTCTTCTTCTATTTAGATATTGAGTGCTTTGAGCTTTGTCTTTAGTTTCCATTTTCCATCATAAATCCATGCAGTGATTTCTGTTTAATTCCATTATATTTTTAATTGCAAGTTGGATAGGAGAGGATCATGTACTTCTTTCATTTTCATTTTTCCTCTTAGACAATTTACCTTTTTTCCCCACTATCACTTGTTCTCCTGCCCATGCAAAATTGGATGACTAATCATTTCTCAGTTTTGTTGTTAAAGGAATGCTGTAATTTGCTTCACCGAGCTTTTGCAAATCATTCTTTGGAAAGTATGGCAACTGAGAGCCCTGTGAGAATTGTGGAAAGTGCTGGAACTGGGAAATGGGCCTCTAATAAGGATGCTGCATCATTCAGATCTCCGTTAAATAATTTGGTTGAGGATGAGCTGGGTTTACTTCTTAAGGGGAATAAACTTCATGAAGATCATACAAGTAAGGTTCCTAACCGTAGTGGTAGTGCACCTCCAAGCATAGAGGGTTCCTATGCGGCCTTCAGCAGCTGGGGTTCAACTCTGGGAAGTTCAGGTAGGGCAGTTGATTATTATCAGATGGGCGAGCAACTATATGTTGATTCATCCAATTTTGGATATTCTTCCTCCAACGATAACTCAAATCCAGGATTTCCTCGACCAACCATGTCAAACGAGGGTCAGCACCAGGTACACCACATTGGGAATCTCGGCAAAAATTGGAGTTTAACAGCTTCTGGAGGTAGTGGTGACAGATCTTTACTCTTGGCTAGAAGCTCTCTTTCCACTCATCCCGAGGAGCCTGAGGATGATAGCTCAACCCAGCAAGCTTCGGATGATTGGGCTGAAAGTAGTAGTTCTGTCATGCCTGAACAGAACATATTGTCTCTATCTGGCCGCCATAAAAGTTTGGTGGACTTAATACAGGTATTGTTTGTCCACTCTGCAATATATTTTGATGTTGTTGCTGGGCATCTTGCTCTTTGTTTCTGTTTTGGGTGAAGGAGAGGATTTTATATGTAGTTAAAATGAACTGCTCTGTCTGAACAGCCTGTTTGGTTATGATTTAGGTTTTCCAATAAGAGTACCTCAGGAGGTCTAGATGTGTATCTTGGGAGTACGACCATGTTTTCTAGGCAATCATTAGCGTTTATTTGTGTGAGATTTAAGGAAACTTTTCCTGCTGTTTTACCTTGTGATTGTGATATAATTGTTCTCTATCTTGATGATCTTTTCATAGGAAGACTTTCCTCGTACACCGTCACCAGTGTACAATCAGTCTCGTTCCTCAGGGCATGTTACAACTGATGAACCGATTGACAATGAGATTCAAACTCTTGCATTGGACAATCTTTCTCTCGATGTTTCAAAGTTACCTGAATCAAAATCAGCTTCAGATTCTGCTACTAGAGTGGAAATTTCTCGCAAGTTAAAAGCTCTTGATGATTCCTCCACTACCTCCTTGCCAAAAACATCTTATCTTGACAACCTGGAGAGGTCACCTTCAACTCAAAGGGATGATGCAAGTAAAGACCAGTGCTTGGGAGATGAGGTTTTAAGAGGTCATCCCTCTGTGTCTGTTGACAGAAACAAACAAGATGACAAATTCCACGAGAAGAACATACTGCAGCAGCAGCTTCCTTTCTCTCAACAACACTCGCATTTCCAATTTCAGGCATTTCAAGATCAAGTTACTGGTCAAGCAGTGAATAATGTACGCAATGTCCCTGGAAAAGTTCCACAAAGCCACTTTCATTTTTCTTCTGAGGCTCAGCCAGTACTACAATCTCCTGGGTTCACACCTCCTCTGTATGCCACAGCAGCGGCATATATGGCTCCAGGAAATCAATATTATTCCAATTTAAGTCCAACTGCGATATATGCTCCACAGTACAGTATGTCCGGATATGCATTAGGTTCTACGTTTATTCCGCCGTTTATGGCCGCATATCCATCACGTACAAGCCCCCCAATGCCTTTTGATGCCAGTTCTGCACAAGGCTTTAGTGATCAAAGTACTGGTGTCTCAACAGGGGAAAATACTCCACAAGTGGGTGATTTTCAACAATATAACAAGTTTTATGGTCATCAGGGACTAATGGTGCACCCCACTTTTCCCGATCCTTATCACGTACAGTACTTTCATCCTCCCTTGGAGGATTCATATGGTCATCCAGCACCTTATGGTCAGCCTTCCCCAGTGAGTATGATTGGGGGTCAATATGATTCGTATGCTTCACAAAAAGATTTGAACCTTCCTGTTTATATTGGTGATAGAAAATTTCAACCTCCACCAACTGGGAGCATGAGCATATTGAGTCCAAGAAAAATAGGGACGCCTGGCAGTAATTACTATGGAAGTCCAACAGACCTAAGTTTCATGCCTCAGTTTCCTGGATCCCCTCTTGGTAGCCCAGTGCTGCCAGGATCTCCGTTGGGAGGGGCAAATCTTTCAAGTAGGAGAAATGACCCAAGATATTCTCAGGCTTCTGTGAGAAGTACTGGTGTTTATTCAGGATGGCAAGGGCAAAGAGGATCCGATGGCTTTAGTGATCCCAAGAAGCATACTTTTCTTGAAGAATTGAAAGCAAGCAATGCCCGAAAGATTGACCTCTCTGACATTGCTGGGCGAATTGTCGAATTCAGGTAATCTTCCTTGACAAGCTCCTTTTATGTGGTGTCATTTTGTGTGACTATGATGAGGTAAGAATTATTTCTCTACATGTTCAACCTCAGTGTTGACCAACACGGAAGTCGATTCATACAACAGAAGTTGGAAAACTGTAGTGCTGAAGAGAAGGCATCTGTCTTTGAAGAAGTTCTTCCACATGCTCCAAAATTGATGACAGATGTTTTTGGTAATTATGTTATTCAGAAGGTGCAGATTTAAATATTGTAGCGTCTTTTTCCTTTTTACAAACTTATATCTTCACTCTACTTAGAGAAGTGTATTATCCGTTTCTCTTGGGCAGTTCTTTGAACATGGCGATCCTGGGCAGAAGAAGGAGCTGGCACGTCAACTATCTGGACAGATGCTAACTTTAAGTTTGCAGATGTATGGATGCCGTGTTATTCAAAAGGTATGTGCATGTTAGAGGATGCATATCCTTTACAAGTGACAGTTGACTTTTTCAGGAAGGAATAGGTTTTCAGGTATTCATTTCCTAATTATTTGGCAGTGCCAGACACTCTTGGATTTGTATTTATTTTTCTGTTGTTCTACTTTCTACTCTAAACTAGTTCTTTACTTCAGTTGGTAATTGGTGCTTTAGGATGAGTTCAATCATGCATGAAATCATCTCTCTCTCTCTCTCTCTCTCTCTCTCTCTCTCTCTCTCTCTCTCTCTCTCTCTCTATGGGCTTCTTTTTCTAGGAGTCAACAAGATTTGATTTCTTTTTGACAATTGTCATTTCTTCTGCTTTAATTACCTACAAATCAGAAACAATTATAGTATCATTTAATGCTAAAATTTAACATACTAAATTTTAAAAGATCAATAAGAGTGTGATATCTTAATTCCTTCATTCTTTTTATGTACCAAATAGGTCAGTTTCAGAAATTTATGTAATAGCCTCCGTACCTTTGCTGTTTGATCCCTTCTTACTCCTAAAAGAATGTATAAATGTAGTTTTGCATTTTGTAGTTCTCTTTCCTTTTAATCTTCACTTCTGCTGATGGTAAAAGATGGATATGAAATGGGTAAATGATTCTGTTTTCTAGGAACAAGACCTAGATCCACTTCATCCTTTCCTGCCCGTAGCCACTGGAAACAGAAAAAATATGGTTATTTATTTAGTTGTTGCCCCCTGTTGCATAGAAATTGAACTACTTTTTTCATTACCTCCGTTGATTACTGGTTGAATTTCATTCCAGGCTCTTGAGGTAATTGAACTTGACCAGAAAACAGAACTCGTTCACGAACTGGATGGACATGTAATGAAATGTGTACGAGATCAAAATGGCAATCATGTGATACAGAAATGCATTGAATGTGTTCCTACAGAAAAGATTGGTTTTATTATCTCTGCTTTCCGTGGCCAGGTTGCTACTTTATCCACCCATCCATATGGTTGCCGTGTTATTCAGGTACTTCGATATATTTTAAAATCTATTGTTCTTTAAAGTTCTTGCAATGCCTTTTTATCTTCCAACCTCTTTTCTAATATGCGGTATATGTATTATATCTTGGTTTTCTTAGAGAGTATTAGAGCACTGCTCAGATGACTCACAAACTCAATGCATTGTGGATGAGATCCTGGAATCAGCTTATGTTCTCGCTCAAGATCAATACGGAAATTATGTTACCCAGGTTTGTGTTATGATATCACTTCAAAAATATTTAGTCTGGACTTGATAAATCTATTTGTGTACTTTGGACAATCATTTTAGTTGCCTTCTGTCTTGATTTCTTCTTCAGTTTTCATACTCTAAAAAAAGTAATACGCCTCGTGGAAATCAGAGGTCTTAATAATTAACTTAGTAAGCTGGATCCTATCTCTCTCGTGACTGCAGTTGAGTCTCATATTTATAAATTCATCTCATTTGTGTTCAAAATTTTTACTGTTGTTGCTATTCAAAATTACTTCGTCATCTATGGACCAGTGTTCTTTACCATCTCTCCTTTTAGATTTTAGTGTTTGATTAAAGTTGTGGCACATTTTTAGGCTTGTCCTAACATTTTCAAGTTTAATTAAGGCAGAAAAGAATTGTGGTGGTTAAAGCTGCTTGAAGATTTGTTGCCCCAAAAAAAAGACCTGCTTCCATTTGTCTTCTATACAAAAATTTTCTGCCATTGACTGGAAATGTGACACTTTATGTGAACTTAATGCAAATAGGTTCCAGTAGTAGTTCCCATTGTTTGGAAGGTACAATTGGTTTATGCATGTTGCTTGAGTCTTTTATTTTATCATGCTATTCCATCAAATTTCCTATAGTGGTGGATGTGTTTGCATCTAATTTAAGTTGCTTTATTGAAACTTGGGGGTTCTGGAGTGATTTGAGTTTATCAATGCTCAGAAATAATTTCCATCTCTTTCTGACTTCTCTGCTTCTCTTGTATAGTAGTCAAGTTTACCATCCCAGTTCAGTTGTTTGTTTGTTTCAAATTTAGGTTTTGGTGTCATCTTTCAGTTACTTTGAAACAGTTTGGGAGCTCCAATTCGTACTTATCAAATTCATTAGTCGGGTGATTGGTTTCTAGCTCCATCTCCTGTTAATCTTGTGCACTCAGATGTGGAAAAACAGAAAAAGAATTAGCAACAAAAAGCAGATTCCTCATTCCAGATAGAAAGAGATAATTGGGTTTGCTTTTCTGATGGTATGAATCACACTGTATTCGTAGTCAGTGTTGCAATCGTAATGTAGCCCTCCCATCATTTTTAAAAGCAAATTTACAGCATAAATTTGAAATGGAGGGATTTATATGCAAAGTGTATTTGCTTGGTTGAATGAAGTGGTAAGGCCAAAATTACTCTCTCTTTTGCAACCAAGAATTTTGGCAAAATCAGGTTATCAATTCTAGTAAGGCAAATCCAATTTTCTTATTAAAAAAACTTGTTTATTTTTTTCATATGCAGCATGTTGGTCACATATGCAGGGCAGGAAGTTTGAGTTGTGAATGAGCTTGGTCAAACCTATTCAAGCCTGTTGAGTTTGAACTTTAAGCCAGAATACTCAGTGTTACTGGTTAATGTGATAAAATTGCAAATGAGACTTATAAACCATTTTGTTTAGAAGTGCTCCAACAGTTGATTTGGAGTGTTCAATCAATTTATGCAAGCTACTTGAATTCATTCAATATTGGAGAATTGTGGCGTAGTTGTTCTTTGTCATGTCGTGGTTTGGACCCGTATCCAGGTGTTGTCTGTGTACACTCAATTTACAATAGAAAAGGAAGTTTTTACCACATGTCCAAAAACCCCTTCTCCTCCCCAGATAAAGGGAAAATAAGGTGGTAGGAAATAAAAAAAAATGAATGAAACTTTTATATAACGCCGGGATTACATTTGGTTGTATTATTGCAGCATGTCCTGGAGAGGGGGAAACAACATGAAAGAAGTCAAATTATCAGCAAATTAACTGGGAAAATCATACTAATGAGTCAACATAAATATGCATCCAATGTTGTTGAGAAGTGTTTGGAGTATGGTGATGTTGCTCAAAGGGAGAGCTTGATTGAGGAGATTCTTGTGCAACCAGAGGAAAATAATTTATTGGTAAGTGCATATATTTCTTGGAAGCATTTCTCTTCAATTTGTCACTGTAGATATCTCACTGGGTTGTTTTAATTCTATGAAAGGACTTAACTCTTTGTTATTCTTCAGTTAGTGCAACAGGACATTAATTGCATAGTTGCTAATCTCTTTTCTTGGAACCCAAGTTCGGCCATAAAGTATGTTTTGTAGAAAGCCGCATCAATTTCTTTATGCTTGAGATAATGAATTGATTGCAATGCCTTTAAGGTCCCATGTCATCACTATTAAGATGCATTGGTTATTTGCAATGATACTTTGACTACTTATCTATTCAGCTGAGTGCGCCTGAAAACTAATTTTCCATGCTATTAGATAGTTGTAGTATGATGCTTTGGAAAGGTTGAAACCCTATTCCGTATAAGTAAACTGTTGGCTTGTTTTTCACCGGCAGTAGCTGAAAATTAGGCTCTATCTGGAAAGCGACCTGTGTGTTGCTTCAAATATTTTGGAGAACTGAGGAAAAAAGGTGGTGGGTGTAATAGAGGAGAGGTGGTGTGATGGACCTTACAGTGAAAGCCAAGCTTTTGCTTGTGCTAGAGTATATGATGCTGTAGGGACGGTGACATCTTTTCCATCTGTTGTGAGAGGAAAGAGCTGGGGGTTGGGGAGGGTGACAGTGGGCACTGGGTTACATTAGAATCATGTTTAATTTCCTGTATAGTTAATTGTGGGTGTCGCTAATAAAATTCCTGTATAGATAATCATCTTTTCCATCTTTCCTGTATAGATAATCATCTTTTCCATCTTTGCCCTAATAAAATCTCTGCTTTAACCTTCAAAAGTGAGAAGATTTTAAAATACTATATGTATACATTTTCAACTTGAGCATATTTATTTATTTGGTATATCTGAAGTTTAACTTCTTTCGATAGTTATTCTTACTCGTACAATTTTGAATTGCTAAAAGAGTCATGGGAACTAAAATCCCATGCCTCAAGGCTTGCTTTGCCCTACCTTTTGAAACACTTTTTTAGATGGTCTGAGAACCAGTAACATGGATGATAGAACATAGCAGGAGGCCTTTGCTTATTAAGTTGAGGATTGTAAAGAAAAAAGACACGACTGTGAAGAGAAAAGAAGATACCATATAATTCATCCTGAAAGAGAGGTCTTAGCTTAAGCATTAATGAGTATGGCTACATTCTTATCTTCATCAGGACAATGACAAGACCACTAGCTTTGTCCTTGAATATTCATTAACTATTTTTTGCTGCTTTTCGTTGTGGCTATTAAATAGTTCGTTATGCGTGTCTTTTTCCTTGAGGGATATAATAAAGTCAGTCCCAAACTAGCCTCTTGGACTGCTTCTCTTCCTTGGGAAAAAAACCATGCGAGGCTATTTTGGGAGTGTGAATTTTCATTTTCCTCTCCTCAATAGATTTGTATGCACAATATATGCATTTGACACTTATTGCCTTGTTTGGTGTGCTCATTGTAGACAATGATGAAGGACCAATTTGCAAACTATGTAGTTCAAAAGATTCTGGAAATAAGCAATGATAGACAGCGGGAAGTATTGCTTAATCAAATAAGGATACATCTTCATGCTCTGAAGAAATATACATATGGAAAACACATTGTTGCTCGATTTGAACAATTGTCTGGTGAAGGTGCGTATATTTTAGCTCGCCAGAGTATTTTATATATTCTGGGTGTTGATTATCACATGATTCCAATATATGTGGGTTGATTTGTGGCTTTCATATTTTGTTGGAACCAATTAAGGCATAAACACATGACGTGCAACATACTGAGTGATGCCTTAGGTTGGTTATTCATTTCGGAGTAGCTAATTGGCACACATTGATATTACTCTGGCATTGATTATTTCCTGAAATTTAGTTTCCAACTTTGTGATGCAGAGTGTGGGAGCTCTGAAGGTTAGATTTTGCCTTAGGAGTGAGGAATTATGAAGACAGCTATTTATTCTGACCAGTAGAAGCATTACTCTGCTGGAGGGAGCTGAACTGACCTGGCTCTTAGTCAGAGGGAACAACAAAAACTGAACGATGTACAAGTGATTAAGTGTAGTGTTGATAAATTGCATGGCATGCTCTCTAAATGTAACTTAATAATACTTAAAAACTAGTACATATCTGTATCCTTTTGTCTGTAAGTCGGAACGCCGTATGTTAGATGTAAAGTAATGGTATTTGTGTCTCAAAAAATACTTGGTAGGAAGTGAGTGGAAATAATTTCTCCCTGTCACTGAATTCTTCTGGGAAGACACGATTTGTAAAGGTGGATGGCGTTGGGAGTGGTGTGTGGAAACTGAAACCATTAGTTATAAGAACCCTCCATCAGCCGGTAACGATTTAGCTATAACTAACTACGTGTGAACCGCTTGGTATGTGTTCGAATGGTTGTTAAGTAATCTTTGTTCCTTTTTTTTGGTCAACACTATGGTATCAGTTTTGGATTACTATTTCACAACGCCCTCAAGAGAGCTGGTACCACCGATCCCAAGGAGTTCAACTACGGGGTCTTGAACCTTGGACCAGTCAAATGACGATCTTTCATGGTAGTAGGTGAGCTTCCCCGCGGGGGCGTTTGTTAGCAATCGAGTATAGACGGTTATAAGATTTTGCGAGGCACGATTGCTATGAGAACTGATCTTGTGGTGTTCTCCCCCTGCCACCCACAACCACCCACCCCAGACACCCCCCCCCCCCCCCTTCTCTCTCTCTCTAAACTATTGTGAAGGAATACTTTTGGAAAATGTATGATCATTGAATATTCAGTGACCAAGCAAAAAGGAATATGTTTGCAAGAGGAGGATCTAGCGAGGGATAAATTTAGCGATGGCAAATGAATGGAATGGACAATATTTGTGTTAGATTTAATTGGAAAATGTAACATATGTATTATATTCAAATAGTTTTAATTGGTCTCTCGAGATCTATATAAACAGGAATAAAACGGGTCAGATTCATTTCGACATTGTTTAAACGTCCAATAGTAATTTTTTAATAGCAAAATAAATAAGTCATTGGGTATATTTGCAAGTTTGAGTCATTTAAATAATATTTAGTTATCAAATATTTAAACTGGCAATTTTGAGCCATTCAAATAAATATTCAAACCATTTACTATCAAACCCATTTAAGTCCCAAATAAATCTCAATAATACTACTTATATATATAACTGAATGAGTATTATTGGATATACTCTCAATTAGGCCTGACTCATATTTTTAATATTTGTTCCACCCAAATTAAATATGGGCATGGGAGTTTTGGGACTTGGGACTTAACTCTAGATGAATTAAAAAGCCGAAAAAGGAAAATAAACAAAATGGAGGAATGTTGGTACATACTAGCGAGGTTAGGGGTGCACACGGGTTAGAAATTTGACCCGCATGGGTTATTTCCTAATCTGACCTGCTATATGTTGGTCAGACAAAGTTGTAACCCGTATCTGTATTAGCATATAGAGATATTTGGTGGGTTAGATATTTGCATTTTTTCGGATTGTACCGCATATTGTTAAATTTACTTCAAATCCTAGATAATCTAATAATAATTAAAGCCATTTATAACAAATATAAACTTAAATAACATATATTAAATCAAGTGTTACAAATCATGAAATCATCGCAAGCACTAAAGAAAATTTTAATTTTTTGAGACAGAAAAATACCGTATACACAACTCTTGTAACGTAAACTCCAACCATATTTTTCAGGCAAAGAATGAAAAAAACACACAAAACAACTATCATAACTAGAATTTATAGTACCACATTTTCAATTTTTCACAATTCAATGTTGATAATACGATACTCTTTACTGCCTAGGATTTTTACATAATAAAAATAAAAGATATTGATATTAATATTAATGAAAAATAACAAATATTACATCGTAATATCACATAATAATATCTAATAACATATTATATCATAATAATAATATCATATAGTAATATTACATAATAAAATCACATATTAATATTAAGAAACCTTATAAAATTATATCATTATCCCTACATGCAGGTCAGGTCGGATACTCGTCGAGTTTTAAAAATCTTAATCTATATCCGACTCGTTTAATAGATTAACCTGCATACGACTCGTATCTCTTAAATCCCGACGGATCGGATACCAATATTTTTCAAATTGGATCCAACTCAGATCGTCCAGATTTTCGAGTCATCGGGTTAACTTGCACACCCTAGCATGGGACGGAAGGAAAAAAAGGTCGCAAAACGGGACTTGTGCGTGTGGCAAAAGTCACAAAATGGGACCTGTGAGTGAGTGTGGCCGGCTGATTGGTCAGACGGGTTATAAACAAACTAATTAAGGGATTCAATTTCAATTTGGCCCTTGCAAGTGTTATTGTTCGACCTCTAGTTGTAGCATCCATCTAGTCATTAAATGGTCTGATTTGATGGAGCCAGCAGTCAACGGCCAAGGCAACGTCGGAACGAGGAAGGTAGGCACAGGTAGAGGAGGAGGAGGAGGAGGAGGAGGAGGAGGAGACGGAGGTGTAAAGCCCCTGATAGTGATGATATGTGGTTCCCTGGTGTATTATCACTGCGCCTACCGCAATTCCAGCCTGGTGTCTCTGGTCTCCGACGTCTTCATCGTCCTCCTGTGCTCCCTGGCCATCCTCGGCCTCCTCTTCCGCCAGATGAACATCCAGGTCCCCGTCGACCCCCTCGAGTGGCAAATTTCCCAGGAATCCGCCAATTCCATCTTCGCCTGCCTCGCCAACACCATCGGCGCCGCTGAGTCTGTCCTCAGGGTCGCCGCCACGGGCCACGACAAGCGCTTGTTTTTCAAGGTTACCCACCCTCTTCCTAAATCTTAGATTCTTGTTTAGCAGAAGCATTTAGATTCTTACTTTAGCAGGAGCGTTTCCTTTTATTACTCCTCCTATCCAGTCCAATGTCTATTTATTACTAGCCAATACTCCTCCTAGTTTAGTAGTTGGTTCTTGAATATTTATTACCTTCCTTCCTCACTTCATTAACCATTTTTTTTATATACATACTAATGGTAATAATACTAACTCAATCATAAAATAAACTACCTTATAAGTAAGATAAGTAGCTTAACGCTCGACTCCAATATACTACCCCAATTTCTTAGGATTCTCAATTTCAGTTGCTTATCGTAGCAATACTGCTACGCCACTAGTGTTTGCATAACTGAACCTAGTACTTCTATTGCATTGTATTATGCCGTCGGTTCTGAAATCTTGTCTCATGACACAACTACAACTTTTGTAAGATGGGAACCTGGAGTGAATATTACTCATTTATACTTTACGTTAGTATTGCTTCATTATCTAGTGACTAGCGGTGGTTAATAGCGGTATCACCGTTGAACTGGATACTGCTGTATAAAATCACCTTTTTTTTTTTTTTTTAAATAACATTGTTTGCACGCTCTGCTATCCTAAGTCTGTCTCCCCAAATTTCTGCTATCCATTATCCAATTTAATCCCTTCCCTCTCAGAAGAATGCCGTATTAGCTGCTATATATAAATGTATCAATTGCAGCACTAAGCCACTAATTACTTTTGCAGGTGGTTGCTAGCCTTTACTTGCTATCAGCTCTAGGAAGACTGGTCTCCGTTGCCACAGTTGTTTATGTTGGTGCGGTATCTGTTACTTCTTCCCATCCCGGCCTATTATTTAGTGTTCTTTTTATTCGTTTCCCAGTAGATTCTTCATCCTTCCTTTGCTCATGTGATGCCATAACATGGGATCACGTTCCTTCTCTTATTTTCGTCGACCTTTTCTGTTCTTTATTGTGTCTTAAAAAGTTTTGTGAGGCTTCAATGACTTTTGTTCTTGTGGCAGGACTTTGCCTCTTATGTCTCTACACGCTCACCGAGGATTCAACGTTAATGAGCACTTCTTTCTCGTGGTTTTCTTGCAGAAGGGATTGCCCAACTTCAGTCCAAGACACTAGAACTAGCTAGCAGCTCTTGTTGCTTTACCACGTGCTTGTTGCAAATTCGCATACTACCTCTCCTCCGAGTACACACCGTAGATCTAATTCTTTGTTTCGTACTCCTACTGTAGACCTAATGCTTCATTTCGTACTTTCTTCTGTTAGTCTGTCACGAGTTCAGTTGTGTCCTTCCACGTAAGGAAAGAAGCTGCTTCTAAAACAGTGAGATATTTTGATATGTGACCATCTGTTGCCATCGGCTTTCTGCCACCCCGTTGGTCCCTGGATGTTGATACAAGAATTTCCAACACCAGCAGCAAATTACATGTCCCAACTCTACTTCAGCTCCTTTTGTTGTGTATTGGCACGGGTTGTTTTCTTACATGCTAAACTGTATGCTTGAGACGCACCATCTTAATCGTGTTTCAGAGTTTGCCTTTAAAATCATCGTTGCTGAAATGTCTTGGCAGCAGAACCTTAATATGCTAGCAAAGGCCAATACTTTCTCATTTTGACTAAAGAAATAATGTTTGATTGGCACGCCCATGGGCCGGTACACATATATCAAGAATACGAATTGGCAGTTACGAGGTGGGCGGGTGATGTACCGCATAATTAGAGCTGACAGTGTTGCGCATGTTCATGCAGCTACAAACAAGTTATTCTAGACTTCTCGTGCCTTGGTGCAAACAAGGTGAGCAAATGTGAGAAATCTACATTCACGTAATTTTGATGATGAACATGATATGATCATTCACTTAATTAGATATATTTATCTCAAGTAAAAATTTCAGCCGGCGCATATCTTAAATCACACCAGCAATCGAGTAATAATCTGTCTTGAGCAGCAGCCAGTTCCAGATTTTCTTTTGGACAGAAGCTACTTCTATGTAGTTCCGTTGGCCCATGGTGGAATGTGATACGTGAAATTCCAGGAGTGTGTCAGACTCCATTGGATTAACCAATCTCACCTATCACGGAGTAATATATCCTTCCACGCTTCATAAAACATCCAGGTGATGCCAGAGGATGGCATGACTTTTAAAGAACTTGCACCCCAACCTCTGTAAAGGCCCATCAAACCCTCCTCCTTGATGACTTCTGAAAGTGCCGCTGCCATGTGTGGTGGGCATTTACCTTGTAATGCTCCCACCATTAGCCGTTTTCTTGCCACCTCTAGAGGATAACTGATTGTGCTAGCCATTAAACCTAATCAAGCAGAAAAACCAAGTCTTGTCAAGAACAAATAAGACAGCTTTTATACCTTACGTGCAAGAGAACAACATGAGATAATAGTTGTTTTGCTTCTCCTAAAATGTAACAATTACAATATAGAACTAAGCAGCAATGCAAACAAACAGCAGTGCTTTCTACAATTAGAAACCAGACTTTTTAGCTCTCCATGCGGAAAGTTGAAATAAATCCAAAAATTATATGCATAAAAACACATCAGACAACCAGCTTTTCAACCCCCACACCAAAACACAGAAAATGAAGAAAAATAACGCTTCTTGAGAAAGTGGAAGCAAATGGGAAAAAGGTAAACCAAACCAAAGAGTTTTTACTGGATCTCCATGGAGTTCAGCATAATTTTCAGCTCCTCTTTTAGTAGGCATAACAAATTGAAATTTTCACCTTTGAGCGAAACCTTTCTTGAAGGCGCAATCATGGTATTTTCATTTAGCATAATTAGAGCAACAGTTAGCATATAGTAGCAGAATCAAAACTTTAACTTTTGGGACAACCTCTCTTTGAGCACAACCATAACAATTACATCTTGACCTCTTTAGTTTAGATCATAGGAGCTTGACATCATCCAAATAACTCTTATGGACTGAAATTACTTTGCATAAAAATTTGAATCACTACATTATATTCTTTCATATTTAATATGTCATTAATGTTTATCCCTCTATCTCCATCTTGTCTTGTTTCACTGACTATCCATCTTCAATTGTTATTTCCACCAAAGCTATCATAAATGTGTCTATTGTTGCTTAGTTGCTCCACCCCAGGCAGAAAAGGAACATTTTGCCAGCTTGTAAAAAAGTTGGCAAGTGAAACCATCATATCAAAAGTTTGTCACTCAGTATATTCAATCCCCAAAAGTTCAACAATGAAGAAGAGAATCACAAAAAATCAAACACAAGAAGAAATATTAGCAAAAAATCTAAACCAGCAGAGTCACTGCAAAATTCTCACCTGAGAAAGCTCCAAGTAAAAGCATCTCTGCACGATTCAAAGATTCTTTTTTCTTTGCCAGGCAGTAAGACTTCTTCATGGTATCATACATAAAATAATAACACGTGCTATATGGGAGCATGCCAATTAATGTAGGTGATATACCGGCATATAAAGAACCAAGACCACCATCCTTGTACATGTTGCAAACAGCAATGGACAGACTGGGATAAACTTCTGGAGATATGGTCAATCGGTCCTGAATAGAATAAAAAAGAACGAGCTTCGTGCATTAAATTTCTAAGAACATAGAAAGAAAACCAAATGATCTGGATAGCACTTTTATGTGTACCAAAAGGAACCAGCAAGGAATGGGTGACAAAATGTTTGAAGAGATATCAGATGAATCAATTTATTCCTGTTGCACCAATATAATTTCTTCCAAAGAGACTGAGAAGATTCCAACATCATATACCTTTAAGACTTCAAGTGGATGACAGGCAAGTGTGCTAACAACTCCAGCAGCAGCACCAGCTACAGCAACTGGAGAGAGCCAGGAGAGAGAAAGGTTCAAACTGAGATTACCAATCCGCACCTTTGGGCATTCAGTTTGAAGCCATTTCTCTTGCGCTGAAGTCATTGCTCGCTTGACACATTCGAAAGTTCCAAGCTCAATTGCTTGAGTCGGAATAATGCGCAGCATGTTAACCGTGTTTCCAGCCCATAGTCCCTGCCAACCCTGCTGTTCAATGATTTGACAAAAACTGCCGTAGATGTTCTTTGAACCAACACCAACGACCATTCTGGTTCTGCATGTTTTACATCGACAAAAGTAGAAAACGGTTCAATGCGATGAATCTTATCTTGCTTATGTGATGCGCATAAAACACAGTGGAAAGTGAGAAAGTGACTTTAATGAATTAGATTAGAATATCTTTGATCCGAAGTTAAGTTAGTAATGGTTATAAACAGAAGTAACAATACAGCACTTGGGGAGAAAAGATGAAGGATGAAATATGATACTAATTGTTGTAAAAGAAGTTGAATCCAGAAATAACATGTTTTGCAGTTAGGTTAAATACGTAACATAGCAGTATTTCTCAAACGAAGTGAGTCTCAAGTATTGGGAGCCAGAGTCATACTTATTAAAGTCCTCCCTCAATAAAGTGAGTCTCAAGTATTGGGAGCCAGAGTCATGCTTACTAAAGTCCTCCCTCAATAAGCAGTAGTTTGAATAATTTTGCTCAAAAATTTTACAGTCCCTCAGTTTCATTTGATGCATCGAAAACATTTGGTGAAATCAAGAGGAGGTCTGTATTTGCTGTTTGTTGTCAATTCGCAGCAAAAAAAACTAAAAAGAAGAATCCAAGTAACGGCTACGCAGGGGGGAAATAAGCCCAACCAGAACTAAATATCTAAAGTGAGGCAGATATAAATACAAGAAGGAACCAAATTATGCAGCTCACTCGGGAGTAACACTACTACTAAACATCAAAGAAAACTCATAAATAAATGGAGTAAAACTAATACTAGACAATAGCGTAAGTGATAAAATTTGGAGGAGAGGAGAGAAAAAGCTAATGAACCTGATGGTCTCGAGAGGAGCAAGGACGGCTTTAGTCATAGCTCCGGCCAAAGCACCACTAACAAACTCCCCTACTTCTCTGCTCCGGAAAATTTCCTGAAAACCATTTTATTTATCCATCCATCCAAAATATATATACACACACACACATATCCATATATATATAAAATAATAATAATCTAAGAAATTTTCATCTGTCTATCCATCTTAGGTCTTAGAGGTGAGAATAAGATTACATCATTTATAGTAGCAGTAGAAGTAGTAACAAAAATAATAATAATGGATGTTAGCAGTACTACTGCTCTAGTACTAGTAGTTGTTGTAAAGAAAGAAAGGAGAGAGAGGGAGGAAGGGACATACATGGAGACGTGGGAATTGGAAATGAGGTAGAGAAAGAGGCGGAGGGCGGAATCGGAAATCCAGCAGCAAATGATGAGTAGGATGGGTAGTAGTTGTAGAACATGATGATGTAGCAGCAGTGGTAGCATTAGCGGCAGTGGCGGCGGCGGTGTCGAAAAGGTGGTTGTGGAGGAGCAGCAGGTCCTTTGGTACCACCATCATCAATCCATATAAATCTCCTCCTCCCCCTCCTCCATCTCCCCCTCCAATCATCGAATAGCAGCAGCTCTTTTTCTGCGATTCAGATTCCACCGCCATCCAACACTCACACCCGATGATTATGAAATTTTTTTTTTTTTTTTTTTAACTGCTGCTGGTGCTACTATAATTGAATCTCGAATTTCTTCTCTTTCTTCTGAAAGTTTTTGTTTTCCTCGATAGAGGGATCGGGAAGGAGGCGCCCCGCTAAAGCTCAGGGTTTAACTTTTTTTTTTTTTTTTAAAAAAAAAAAGGCTCCCACTCCCAATCTATTCCTTAGTTTTTTTTTTTTTTTTTTTGAAGGTGTTATTAGTTTACTATAAGCCGCGTTATTACATGTACTATTTTATATAACTGAAATTTTCATTTTGATATGTTTAGTCAATTCATTATGTTGACTCGTGACTTTCACATAACTGTTCATTAAAATGTAAATTTTTAAACAAATTTATCTAACATGTTCTTAATAGTAATTTTAAACATAAATTTAAATTTTTAGTCATTTTTTTATAAAAACTAATTCCTAACAAAAAAAAAAAAATTTTTTTAATACTCACATCCAGTGTGCCATTGAACTAGCATTATTTCCTTTCAAAAAACAAAAAAATAGCATTATTTAATTTTAGTGCTAGTAGTGGTAGCAGTAGCCTCCAAAAGAAAGGAGGGCGAGCTGTGCTTGTCCCTCGACGCTTTCTCAGTTTCTCCCCGGGCGGGCAGTGAGTGATATTTTTACTTATTCAACATAGAAAAAGGGGGGGAAAAAATGGGTAGTTGTCTTGTCGAGATATTTTTGTTTTTTCTTTTTTGTCCTCTTCCTTTGTTCCTTCTCCGTTTTACTTCTTCTATTGGATTATGCTGTTTCTTTCATTATTTCATTCGTCTCGTGCCCACCCAAAAAAAAAAAAAAAAAATCAATTTTATGCTCATGATATGTACAAACGCAAAAGATGCTCCACCACTTTTAACTCTTCTATAACTAACTGGATTTGCACATTTAAATTGCTTGAAATAAATACTTACTTTTAAACTCCGTCCCTCTGGGTGACCTTGCAAGCGAGGGTCTTTTTTCAGTTCTCTTGTTTTATTTTTCTTTTTTTTTTTTAACATAAGAAAGTGCTAATTTTTTTTTTTAAATCAAATATTCATTGATATTATCAGTTGCCCTTCATCCGACGACAAACTTCTGGTTCTGCGGTTGACTGGGTCTGCACATGTCGACAGGTATACCAACCCAATATCATTCAATCATGAGATACAATCTATCGCACGCGTCCACGTAGAGCCTGCCTCTGTCTGACTGCCAAGGCCCATCAAGGTATTAGATCTCATTGTAACAATATTTTATATGTT
Organism: Mitragyna speciosa; assembly: GCA_024721245.1. Classification (NCBI taxonomy): domain Eukaryota; kingdom Viridiplantae; phylum Streptophyta; class Magnoliopsida; order Gentianales; family Rubiaceae; genus Mitragyna; species Mitragyna speciosa. The sequence goes on from CM045573.1 coordinate 20,099,840, forward strand.
GTATAAAGGGTTAATTCCAAAAACTCTTTCTAACGTTTTGTTTGATCAAAGTTGCAGTTTATCGCCTAATCTTTAATTTTTTTTCACTTTATCCCTATTTTAGTCCACATCATCAATTTAATGTCTGAATGAATTGACAAAAATACCACTTTCTAAATAATTTTTTAAATTTACAAATTCTTTTCTACTTTTATCTTTGCAACTTTATAGTTGAAAAAAAAAAGAAATTGTCTGAAAATTTTTAAAACTTATTGCTCTTGAATTTATTTGGTAGGTCTTAAATTCTTATCATACACTAAAAGCTTGCCAAAAACTTGTGTTTAATAAATACTTCAAGAATTATTTAAGAACTTGTCCCCAAAAATAAAAGGAGTAAAATTAAAAAAATAGATTTTTTCTTGATATTGTTTAGGGAAAATGTCTTGATATTTTTTAGAGTAAGGATTTTAACTTTTATGGCTAGTTTTAGAAATTTTGGACAAAAAGGGAAAAGAATAAAACTGAAAGAAAAAAAGTTGTGTTGTTTAGGAGTTCAGAAAAAAAAAAAAAGGAATGAATTTCAATATATATATATATATATATAGTTATTGATGGAAAGTATTGATAATTTGAAAAAAAAAATTGTTTAAGAGGTGACATTTTTGTCAATTCATAATATTTTAAATATTAAGTTGATGAGTTGGATTGAAATTGGGGATAAAGTAAGAGGAATTAAAGGTTAGGGGATAAAATGCAAGTTTGACCAAACGTTAAGGGGATTTTTTGAGATTAGCCCTTGTATAAACTAATAAGGTTTGGGAAAAAAAAAAAGTATAAACTAATAAGGAAGTTCTTTGCAAAAAACTAACATCAGCTTCAAGGATACAGATGAAAAGATAATGGTAGATATAAGTGTTTGATACGTCAATGGAAATCAGAGAGAGACAACATTGAAATAAAATGATCAGGTTGTAATACTCTCTTATTCATTAGCTCATACCCTCTTAACAATAATGATTACATCTTTAAAAAAAAAAAACAACAACAACAACAAGTACAAAACTTAAAAGTTGTTGTTTAAATGAAACAGGTGTCTAAAAAATTGAACAATCGTACTTGGCAAAACTTGGTAATGCCATAATTAATTTGATGGACTAATATTATACATCAAATCTACAACCAATGAATAACAAAATAAATCAAATAAAATAAAATTTAGATAAACGTTCCATAATCAATAAATTCTTGGGATGTGTGAAAGATTACAAACGCATATCCATCAAATTTATATAGAAGAACTTGTACGCAAATAGCTGCAAAATCGGTGTTCACCGCCTAAAATATTCTTACCAGATTATAACATGGAAATAACACATGAACTCTATTCGTGTTTGATCTTATTCGGATGCTCTTTTTTGAATGAGCACACATATATACATGCATACATATACACATACACACACATATATACACATACACATACTATGTATGTATATATAGTATTGACTTTTGCATGCATAATACACAATGTAGACAATATACTTTCAATGGGTATCATTGCACTCAATAAATGAGTAAATTTTTATTCACGTGATTACAATGAGAAAACATTAAAAAAGATATTGGAGTTCATTATACATTGACAATGACAATAATACTAATTCAAAATATTATGACAGTGAAAAAAAAAGAATGGCAATTTAAGGACGTAGTGATTTTATATATTATTGATTTTCTAGGATATGAATTTCTAAAATTACTAGGATAATCAATTGGTAAGTAGTAAATTATCTAAACAAATAATGAAAATTTTATGGGAAAACATTCATAAATATCATAATAAGTTATGGTGAAAAATAATATTAAGAGTTTGTTTGGTTGGACTAAAAGGGTTTTCCTGGAAAATAGTATATATTTATTTTATTTTTTTGCCAAACACTCCTATGTGAAATATTTTTCAATTTTCCTCTGTCTAGCTGAATACAACATGCAGACTTATTAAGTGTAAATTTTTTGAAAAGTTCAAAAGCGGTGTTAAACATTAAGCACCTATTTTTCTACTTTCATTCAACCAAACTAATTTTTGTTTTAATTCTTATCTACTTATTTTCCCTTCATTTTGAGTCTCACAATAATCTATCTATAGTTATATATACTTTAATACATTATCTTATAAATTAATTTTAAATACAATAATCACTATTCGACTCTAATTACTTGTCAAACATAAATTAAATTTTTATTAGTATTTTTAAATCACAAAACATTTTCCGTCCAACCAAACGGACAGTAAAATAGAAAGAGGAGGGAAACTATTAGAGTCAGTACCCTAAGATACTGACTTTTTTTTTTTTTTTTTTGATAAAACAACATTTATATATATTAAATAAATTAATACATTAAGGTTAGAGAAACAACTAAGTCATTTGCTTGCTATACCTCTTGCCAACAAACTTTAAATATTAGATAATGAGATAAAAATGATGAAAAGAAATGAATATCATATACAATGGATTGTAACTCATAAAGAGTGTTTAGATGGTTCCGTAAGCAATAAATCAGTTGAAGACTATCAATGTGAATGTGGATTTTTTGAAAGCCTTGTAGAGACGCTTCCTGCAACGATTTGAGACATGTTATGGTTTCACTCTATAGAGAATATATTGACTATATATTCATTACTTTCTTAAATAATAGTAATCCATCTTGATTTTTACATACCAAGGAAATAGTTGCCATCCCATTTGTTGACCTATAAGAGTCATCTACAGGAAATGTGATTACATTATGGACACTTCTCATTTCATCTTGAAAACCCTTGATCAATACCCTAGTATTTAAGTCTGCAAACTCGGAAGAATGTTATGACATCATAGATTTATGATTGACGTGAGACATCTTTTGAGATCCGTCCATATTGCTACACTCCGCATAGGATATATGTGCTTTGTCTAGAATATCGATCGGATTAAAATCTGAATACCTCCAAATATGGTCATTCGTTGCCAACTAGATATGCCATAAAATAATAATGGAATGCTTTTTACTATTAACATATTTCACCCATTGAAACCATTGTTCCGCCCAATTTCTAAAAGATAACTTATGGCCCACGTCAAAATTCAATCCCAGTGAAGAAAGAAACCAGGTTATTTTTAAGTTAGGGCATTCAAAGAATAGATGTTCAATGGATTCTTCACTATTTCCACAATGAAGATATATAGGTGAATTGACAATACCTATTTGAAACAAAGATAAAAGAGTAAGGCAGGCATTTTGAAAATGTATCCATAAGAAAAATATCAACTTAGTTGGTAAGTTCAGATTCTATAGTGTTTTTAACAAGTTATAAGGATGATCATAAAAAATTTTGCTACTGCACAATGGTTTAGCATGGAATTTCAAATTGGTTGCTGCGTGATAAGCTTATTTGGTCGAGTATTTACCGTTATTCTCTAGTGACCAAATAAGCGCATCCGACTTTTTTTTATGGGAATACAGATGGATGAAAATTTACTAAACACCTCATGAGGAAACAAGATAGAAATAAATGAGCATTCTCCAATTTCGATTTTGGTAAAAAAAATCACTTACCTTGAGAGAAAAACTTGAAGAAGTAGATTGATTATATTGTAAAGAATTTTGAATGCCTCGGATCCAATCTTCAGTTATGTGTATAAATTGAACATTTCCTAACTTCTACTTTAGTTCTTTGATCAAGAGATCACGACTCTATAGGATACTCTTCCAACCCCAATTTGAAGTGGATAAAGGTTAGACCGATAGTATCACGCCTCGGGCCCGCAGACCCAACGCGCGACCAGAGTCTAAGCAGCCAAGTCTAACTTTTGGGCTCCATCATCGCTAGCCAAAAATGGATATCCCAAGTTGGATTTGAATGCTTAGACTCAACTTATACATTGGTTCATATTACTTCACTTTTTTGATGTAGGAGAGGGTATTACAGTCACCCCTCCTTGTTAGGCTTTGCGACGCAAAGCCCAATCCATATCATAATCCGAACTATCCACTCGGTTGTGTCGGATTCTAAAGGTGACTCGTACGGACTCTAGAGGTGGCTCTCGCATTTAGGTCGACGTAGCACTTAGCCCCGCACAGTACTTAGTTCCTTCACTTCCTTGCGTAGTCCGGCCCAATACCATAGGCTCAATTTCACCTTGTGCAGAGATAACACGAGGTTCGCTCTGATACCATTCTATCATGCCCCGAGCATGCAGGCCCAACGCACGACCAGATTTTAAGCATCCAAGTCCAACTTTTGGGCTCCGTCCTTGCTTGTCCAAAATAGATATCTCAAGTTGGATTTGAGTGCTTAGACTCAACTTATACACTGGTCCATGTTACTTCACTTTTTGATGTGGAACAGGGTATCACAGATAGAATTTTAGAACAATATTTATTCAAGAAAAATTTAGATGTAATAGAGTCTTTTGTGATGGGATTTTCCAAGCCAATTTTCCCAGGTAAGCTTGATCTAGCTCTGATGTTAAACGCATTCTAAGCCCTCCAGTGAATTTTGATTTACATATCTTATCCCATTATCTTTAGTGAATTCCTATTCCATCTTTATCACCATGACCTAAATATGGTTGTTAGATGGTAATTGTTTATCATTCATCACCGAAACTGTGATAGGTATTATTGCAAATTCCTTGTCACACTTCGCCTTTTAATTTTTGTCCATAGGAGATCTTTAGTTAATCACTACCTTCAAATAACTCAATGATTAATCAATAAACGCCATTATGTGAAGTTAAAAGTTGAGCCTCTATATGAAACTTAATTATATACAGACTGATAATTATGTATTGTGGCCTTAAAAATAACTATTGTTAATAACTTTGTAATTGATTTTCACTAGGGACGTACTAAATGAGCGTGGTAAAATATGGGGTAGTAGGTGATTGACTAATTTACAACATAACTGTTATTTTTTTTCTAAATTTATCAGTGTTATATAGAGGATTGGCCTGGAAAATTGTTAAATATGACATTGCATCAAAATTACTCTTTATACTTTACATATAGCAAGGTAATATATTGTCGAAACAATATTTATTAGTTTTAATATATTGTCGAAACAATATTTATTAGTTTTCCATATATATATTTTAAATTGACAACTTCTATTTTACACCTATTTCTACTCCTGGTTTAGCCTATTTTAAAGGAAAGCCCAGCTGGGTACCAAACGCGTACACTATGCACCCGTATAGATTAGAAGACACATGTTAGTGACAAATTGATGGAATGTAATGTTTGAATTTTTGACCTCCCACCCCACAAAGACTTAAATCTACTGTGGTGACTAATGAGAAATGCTAATGAATCTTGCGTACATTTAATAACAAAAGTAAAACGTTGATTAACTAACATAACATTTATTATATGTGCCTTTTTCTTTGGATAAATCATCATTCCCGTGTAGGTGTATAAATTATTTTAGAAAATAAAAATGGTTGTGATGTACATCTCACGTGCAAAAATAAATTTTAAAATTTGAATAAAGATTATATGTAACAGGTACGTAGATCATTTGCGTAGAAAAATTTCCACACCAACAATGTTGTAAAGATAAACTCTTCTTTAAATTTTGAGAATTTTAATATTTGTTGTTCAAAATATGTAAAACAGTATTTGAAGCCAGAGGCATTATCCTAACTGCCCGATTTTCCTTAGTTATCTTGAACATTTTTTATTTAGTAACTATTTGGTGATTAATATTTAGGTCCATTTATCAAAACTAACAACAGTTGATGACCATAATCAATGAAATAGTAAAAAAACACGTAATGTACCGAGGAGGATGTTGAGAAGCCAACATCATTTAAAAAAGGCTTAATCTCAAAATATCCCCTGTAATGTTTGATAAGTAGTGTCGCGTCCCATTTTTCGAAAGATGGAAAAAGGAAATTATTAATGTGTTATTTATTGAGAAAAAATGTAGGTTTTTTGTAAAATGATTTTTAAAAGATGCTTTATAATGAAAACAAAAAGAAAAAGGGCCTAAAATGAGACTTTAAAAATACGAAGGTTTTTGGGCCCGAAAATAGAGTCTAAAAAAGGGTTTTTAGTAAAAAGGGAGTCGCCACTTGGTATTGAGTTTTGGTGTACCAAGTCACTAGAAAATATTTTATAAAAGGTAAGAAATCAAGAATTATTTATTTAGAAAATGATTTTTGAGAAAAATGAAAGAAAAAACAAGAAAATCCTTTTTAAGACAACTCCGGGTCTTTAAAAACAAGAGAAAAAGATTCAGGACTCACAGTTGAAGAAAGGGAAGGCAAAGGCTCACGGCTAAGGCACCCTTTCAACCTAGCCGAAACTAGTTGTGAGATTTAGTCCAAATTTTCCTAATATAACCCTAATAGTTTATCACATTTGGATGCAATTATATGAATGCAAATCTAGTCCTAAAAATAGATATCGTTAAGGGACAAAATGTTCCATTGAGGTTTGGTCGGAATTATCGCATTAATTGCGAAATCCGAATATAGACATCGATGGAGTTACGAGTATAGATGCAAGAATGGAATGCAAAAGAAAAGGAAAATAGTAATATAGGTAGTAAGTGAACAAAGAAAGTGATAATGCAACATAATGGGTACGGGAAACTAATGTCTCGTGACTAAATGTTTCTACTCACGGAGGAGGGAACGGCACGTACGCTACCGCTTCCCACGTGAGTAGGCGACTGTTTTCTAATCGAATCACAAATAAAATGACCTAAGATTCTAAGTGAAATGTGCCCTAAATGTCAATCATTGAATATATGTAAAATAGATAATAATATATAAAAATCATGCAAAAATGGAAAAGGACCTAAAAAAGAGAAAATGTGTGTGAAATGCACACGAGAAATAATTTTAGTACCAAAATGACCTAAAGGTCTAGCATTGGACTAGCCTATTTTCTTAGAAATTCTCCACTAGCATTGGACTAGCGAAGAAATCGAAATTAACCACAACTAGCGTTGGACTAGTGTGATGACGATACACATATATCATAATAAACAAGTAAATAAATAAAAACATATATTAAAGCAATAATCAAATATAGGCAGATAACATCACATAGGAGCACATAACACATAAGTATGATATTCTAGATGCAAAATTCTAGAGAAAGCGAATAAAACACATAAGCACATAGCACACATAGCACACAAAAGCCCTAACTATTACACTGGGGAAGCCTAATTACAATCTAAAAATGAAAAAAAAAACCTATCTAACCTATCTATTACATTTTCTATCTAAAATACATAAGTTTTTGTTAAATAGATGAAATTATAAACTATCTATTACATTAACTATCTAAATATAAAATTTTTGCTAAATAGAATATTACCTATCTATTACGCTTCTTTGAATAATTAAAAAAATTAAATTCAAATAAATAACATGACATAAATAAATAAATACTCACACATGAATAAAAATAATAAACACAAAGAGATGCATAAAAAAAACATATAGAAAAACACATAGGAGCACGTAGGAGCATATAAAGAGACATTGAAGGGTAATAGATGTACCTCTCATTCGTAAACTCGGTACAAATTGCTAATAAAGTGAACAAACATGTCAAAAAATACCACTGTTTAACTAAACAAACTACTAATTAAATAATTTCATACTAATCACTATAAACATGCCTCAATAATTCAAAACAATTATAGCAATAATAAACAAAAACAAAAAAAACAATAATTAAATAAATAAGAAAAAGAAAGAAAGAAAAAAATGTTTAGTTAAAGAAGAAAAAAATGTATAGTTCAAAGAATAAAAATAAAAATAAAAAGCAATAATACATAATTAAGTTTTTAACATACAAATAAGAATTACCAAAATAACTAAAAGAGAAATAAAGAAACTAATTTGAGCATTAATTAGACTAACAAGACCAAATTTTAGAACATTAATTATAAATTTAATAAAATAAAAATAAAATGTGAAAAGAAATAATTAAAAGTTTCGAGGACTTAATTAAATCTTTTTTTTTTGGCAAAAATAAAATATTCCAAGGTTTTGGATTAAAAATGAAAATTTAGACAACATTTTTAGAGTAAAAATATAATTTACAACAAACAAAAGGGTGAAATTACAATTTCAAACCCTAGTTAAGGTAATAACATAGTTTACAACAAATTTAAAAAGGCTAAAATATAATTTGCAGCAAGCACAATGCCAAAAATAAAAATTTTCAGCAATACTTAAGACTAAAAATGTAATTTCAGCGAAGTTATGGGATAATACATAATTTACAGCAGCATTTAAAGGCAAAAAATGTAATTTCAGCAAGTTTAATGAAGTAAAAATCAAATTTCCAGCAACATTTGAGGATCAAATTGAAATTCCAGCAATTTAAGAACTAAATTGCAATTTCTAGTAATTATTCAAGGATAAAATGAACTTTACAGCAATAATAAGCCCCAATTTGTAAATTCCAACAAGTATTAAACACCAAATTATAATTTTTAGCAACATTCAAAGGCTAAAATTCAAATTCTAGCTACTTAGGGGGGCAAAAATATAAATTCCAGCAATATTCTAGGGCTAAAACGTAATTCCAGCAAGGCATAATGACAAAAATAAAATTTTAGCAAGGTTTGGGGGACAAGAATGTAATTTTCAGCAACACTAGGGACCAAATTACAAATTTTCAGCAACATTTAAAGACTAAAATACAATACCAGCAAACTTGGGGGTTAAAATTGTAATTTCCATAAATATTGGAAGGTAAAAATGCAATTCTAGAAAAGTGCAGGGGTCAAAAATAGAAATTAAAAATATGTAGGGGCCAAAATTATAATTATGTGAAAGTAGGGGACTAAAATGCAATTAATTAGGACCTAATTGAAAAGAAAATAAAATTATGGGGGTCAATTTACAAAAAAATAGAAACTTAAATGTATAAATTGTAAATGTTCAGAGCCACAATAACATTAATAAAAGTCTAAAGATTATAAAATAAATACATATTATTAATTAAAATCAAATTAGAAAACAAAACCAACAAAATGGTGTAGTTTTGAGTGAAACTACGTCAAAACGACGTAATTTCACTAAATTTTTTTTTTTTCGGTTTCATTTCTTTCCCTTTTTTTTTTCTTTCTTCTTTCTTCTTTCCAGATTTCTTCTCTTTTTTCCAGATTTCTTTTCTTTTTTCTCTCTTTTTTTCTTCTGGTTCTCTCTCTCTCTCTTCGCCGGATTTCTCTTTCCGGCCTACTTACTCTCTCTCTCTCTCTCTCTCTCTCTCTCTCTCTCTCTCTCTCTCTCTCTCTCTCTCTCCTGGTCCCCTTTCGTATCTTTTCTCTCGGTCCATCATCTCACGGTACCTCTTTATTTCTCAAACTTTCCAACTGAAATTCCCCAAATATAAAAAATTAAAGCCCTAATTTCTCAATCGAATTTTATTGGCATTATTATTATGATTTTTTTTTTAAATTTGTAAAGAAGAAGAAAAGAAGAAAAGAAAAAAAAATGTAAGAAAATGAAGAAAATTGGAATAAAATAAAAATCCTATGGACTTCTTAGAATAAATAAATAAAAAAATAAAATAATATAATATAATAAAACTAAAATTAAAAATAAAATTCAGTATTACTAGAAAAAAGAAAATTCAATAATAACAAAAAATTAAAATTTTAAAGTTAATTTACCGTTGAAAAACATGTCATAGACAAAAATATACAATTTGAAATAAATACCAAATAGTCTTTAAAAATTATTAAAAAAAATTACATAAAATATACAAAATATTTCACACAAAAAATTCTTAAGTAAAGGTGCATTGGAAAACGTGACATAATATAATAAAAATTATGAAAATCACAAAAATACTAAATGACTTTTAAAAATCACAAAAATTTTACACAAAATATATTATCCCACGAAACACATATACTAAAGTTTTCACTCAAAATTTTTTAAGATTAAAGCATTCTTGGGAAATGTGCCCTTAATAAATAAAAAGACAAAAATTAAATAAATACTAAACGACCTCTAAAAATTATGAAATTTTTACAGAAAATTTATGAATATACAAAATGCATATATAAAATTTTCACTTGACAATTCTCATAAAAAGTGCATCGGAAAACGTGCCGTTGAATGAAAAAATACTAAAATTTTAAATAAATAATAAATGACTCCCAAAAATCATTAAAATCATAAATAATGATAAAATTAGTAAAATTATGTATTTAGGAAATAAAATAAAATAAAATAATATTTACGTGGTGAAATTACCATTTTGCTCCCGATGTGACGAATTAGTCATAACATACACAAAAATTGTAATCGACCCCCGAAAAATAAAAAAAACCCCGAAATGAAGTAACACACATATTTTGACAAAAGTATGCCAAAATTTGGTATCTACAGGTAGCAAATTACCCCATGTGTTTAAAAAATACACAAATTGCCCCTTATTTTAGTAACAAATTACCCCCTCGTGTACACTTCACCTTTATAAGGGCAATTTTGCCCTCATAATTTTTTAATATTGCTATTTTTGTTAATTTTTTATATAGAAACAAAATAAGGTTACCATTTCAGACCATTTCAGACTAATATTGTTGTTGCACTCTTATATAAAAAATAAAAAACATGACTCCAAAATTGTAAAAAATTTCGCCACAAACTTTTCATATTATTTGTATTCAAGATGGAAAAAGTATGAAAAAATGAATAATTTATTTTTGCCATGATGTATAACGAGTAGCTTATAAAGTGAATATAAATTTGTAATTTCTGTCAAATATATTTAAGATGGAGTATGAATAAATGCTAGTAATATCATTTATGTTAATGACAACAATAATAATAAAAAAATCAATTATAAACCGGTGTTTCTAACCAAAACAACATAAGACCAACTCCATCTAATAACAAAAGTAGCAAAACTATATATATGAGTGTGTGTGTGTTGTAGTTAATGTGTTTGAAATTTTTCTCTCCTTTATTATGTTATTCTACTTGCTCATGGATGGTATAAATATTTTAGGTTTTAATACAAAAAAAAAAGGAGATTGTCAAAGTATTGTGTATAGAATGACACAAATGTCTTTTGTCAATCAAGGTGGTAATTTGTGTATTTCCTAAATATAGGCGTGCTACTTATGCAAAAATACACGGGGCATTTTGTGATTTAGCCTTTTAAAAATTAACAAAAGGCTAATGTTATTTATCGTATCAATGTCATTTATGCTTATATTAAAAAAATTAATACAATGCTTCAAAAGCACACCAAGCTCTGCTTAAATCCTATTATTAAGGTTTATATTATATAATTTAAAAAGAGCATCATATATAATAAACAAACTTTTTACAAAAATAAAATTTGTTACCTTTTTTCTCATAGGAGTTAACCAAATAATTGCACAAATATAATAAAATACTACCATTTGGAAAAACATACCGTCGTATTTTCTTCATTGAAAGCTAACCAAAAAACTAGCCAAATGATTAAAGTAAATTTAATCGACAACGAAAATTGTAGCTACTAAATTTTATTTCTTAGAAAAAGCAAAATCACAACCCAATAGATGGACCAAACCTTAATTGAAAAAGGTTATTGAACCCAATTTTATTCGTTAATCATTGGACAGTGATATTCGTAGCATAATGCCCTTTTTGTCCTCTCTCATTTAAAAAAAAAAAAAAAAAGGATGTGTCCGTAGTAAACCGATTTTATCTACTAGTAATAACACTAGTAATAACAGTGGAATTGTCTTGCCCTTTCAGCAGAATGAACACAACTAATGTGTATAATTGGAATTTAGTAGGCATTATTAAGGGATCATTTGGATTGTGGGAATACGAGGGAAAATACAGAAGAAGACTATGAGATATAAAATGATTTCTGTTTTGATTGATTTTAAACAGAGTAATATGGCTTAATTATGTAGAATTAGTTTCAGTTTCAAAGTGGACTACAACGGATATACATAGGGAATAATTACAAGAAAATACGTAAATTGATGTGTAATCTTTTTATTTTTTTTCCCGCTTTCATCTCTCTAAAAAATAATTGAGTAATTCATTAATTTTTCTTTCATCTTCAATTCAAGCGAGAGGCCTGGGGCTAATGTACTTTTGCCGTCAATCCAAGAGCCTGATTTTTTGGGGCGGGTGTTACCTGTCTAGCTGTGGCCCGTTTACCTATTTTCCCGCGGCCGCGCCGGCCCTCCCCCCGCCGTTGAAATAATTTGATTGTTACCTTACCAACTATAGTAGTATGATTGTTGGGTATCGTATTATTCTCCCGTCTTAGAATTTAGTTGTTCGATCGTCAATCCTCCAGTTGCCAAGAGCTCCCCCAGACCAAACCCCCCCCCCCCCCCCCCCCGCCCCAAAAAAAAAAAAAAAGAAAAAAGAAAAAGAAAAAAATGCAGAAGCCCTAAGTTTTTTTATTACTGTTGTTGTTGTTGTTGTTATTATTATTTTCTGAAAAAGATTGAGAATGCAGTGAATATCAGTTCAGTGTTTAGGAGGGTGGATTCGATCGGATTGGAAACTAACTAATGGAAATGGGGAAGAAGTTAGTTACGAGAAGAGAGCTATTAGACCAATGGAGGGGCATCGAAGAAGAAGACGATGACGAGCAGGGTCATGACCTTCTCAAGCGTCGCCGTCTCCGCCAACTCAAAGAAGGATGGTTTGTTTCTTTTTTGGTTTTTTCATTTTTCTGGTGAATAGTTCTTGATTTTCTCTGTGTTTCCTGAAATATGGTGACTTTATTGTACTTGGATGAAAAATTTATCGGCGGCAAAAGTTAAAATTAAAAACTATTACCATTTTTCTCCAACTGATATTGTCACAACCCTCTGTAAAAGAACCCAGTGAAAATATGAACAGACTCTCCTCCTCTCAGAGCAAGCGACTGACATGCTTCTTCTGGCGTAGTTCATTAGTCTAATCATAAAAGCAAAATAAATTGACTTTCTGTCTCTTGCCTTCTCATTTATCATTAATTAAACTTGCATATCCTCACACCTGCGCACAATGTCTTCCTTCATAGCTCAGGGATGCCCTCAAAACAAACAACATATGGCTAGTTCAAGATGAAAGGTTCTCCCTTACACCATGGCTAGTGAACATGCTTCTTCAAGCGTAATTATTCGCTTCCTACTTGCACATTTTATGTGTAAAAGGAGGCCTTATATACTTTGACTTCATGACCTGCTTCCTACTGCTTTGAAGAATGTTCATCAATTTCTTCGTTGTTGTTCCCCCCGCAATCATCTTATTTTTTTTTAATTTTTCACTTTTGTTTACTGGGTCTTGTTCGTCTATGAATGACTAGTTAGATATGTATGCACGAGTGGTCATTTGTTCTTGTTTTTCTTTCACAAATTTACCTTTTCGTGATTCTTTTTTCAGGTTTTCTGATGCATTCAACTTTTTAATTGGCTTGCCGGATGACAACCATATTTGGTGTGGCTCTTGGGATTTGATGGGACCCCTTCTGGAGACTTTCTATAATTATTCTAATGATGAGCCTCATGATTCCCCTCTGAAGATTTTGTGGACTAGGATTTCTGAAGAAATGCGACACTGCATTCAGTGCATCTGTCGGCATCATCGCACCCAAGAAACTTATAATAATGATTATGAGCCCAGCTCCATCGGAACTCTTCTGGAAGTAGTCCGTACTCTTGATGAAGAAAGAATAAGTAAAAACCTTAAAGAGATAAATGCAAAATTATCTCGGGGGGATTATGAGCCAGCACTTGTGAATTCCGAAGTTGTTTGTGTCATGTTTGAGGTGTTTAGGCTACTTTTTCTATTTTTTTCTCTCTCTTTTTTCACAGCTTGTGATTGTGTTATCTAATGTGGTTTTATTGGACTTCATTTGCTTTCTCCAAACTGAAGTTGAAATGTCTCACTGCTCCTGATATAATTAACCACTGGCCCACTACTGAAGGAAGCGCATCATTGAGATAAATGCTCTATTTTTCTGTAAGAATTAGATCTCTGGTCCAGATTTGATGATGGAGCGGCTGAGATTGTACAGAAACCTGTAGTGAAATTGTGTTGATGAGCTTAATAACTATTTCATCCAGATGGCCCATCCGCTTACTTAAAGAAAAAAGAAAAAACTATCTTTCTGAAGATGAATAGATTTCTCAATTTCTTCCTGGAATTATGCCTTGCTCAAACTCTTTCTCATAACAACCAAAGTAACAGAGGGCAGGAGGTGTGCTTAGAAGAAGAGAATTGGAAAAATTTAGTAAGATCACAGGAAACTGTAAATCCAAATGTTGGTGAAGTGTGATTTTCTAAAATGTCTTCATCATGCTGCCATGATTTAGTTAATGTTTTTCTCGTTTATTAACAGAAGGTAAATAGTTGATTTGGAAGTTAACTAGGTGAACTCCGTTCTATCAGCTTATGTCTTGACACAAGGTTTGCATTTGAAGATCGACTTGACATGGTAGTATGGTGGCAAAAACTGTAGCGAAAACAATAGTGATTTATAGTGTTTCCATGTTGCCTGCACTAACCTGAATTTTGTGTGAAGATTTGTTTTGAACATTTCCAACGAATAATTACGTGCACTTTTGGCAAGAGACTGTTCTTAAGTCTTTGCAAGTCAAATATTTGGTGACCATTGAGTATTGGAATCTGTATAACTATCATTGTTGTTTGTTGAATTGAATGAAATTAGTCCATGGTTTTATCATATTTTCCACGTTTTACATGCAAAGCTTGTGTTGTTGATTTTCCTTTCCTCTTGGTTGGGGTTTGAAAACTTGTGGACTCTTTAGCTGCAAAAAAAGTCCTGCCATTTCTTGAATATATTATAGCTGCTTCTAAACTGTAGAAAATGTTATGATTTCCTAGAGTTTCATCATTTCTGCCCCATTGTATATCAATTTTACTTTCTTGGGAAATAGGGTTGCAAAACCTATGGATTATTCGGCTGAAAAAAAGAGCCTGAGATTTCTTGAATTTTTTATAATAGATTTTGAACTGATTGAAAATGCCTGAATATACCTTGAAATTACATAAAGGGCCAAAGAGATGATGTATTTTTTCTCCTATCAATCATTACGTAGTCTGATGGAACTGGCTTTGGCCTAGGTAACAAGCCTCCTCCTGTTACTCTATACAGCTTCGCAAGTTTGATGCTTCAACTTCTCTTTTTGGTCCTCTATTTATACAATCCTTTTTTTCTGTCTTGTCTTTGCAAATTCCTAAATGCCATCCTTTTGTGTCACTTTGTCCCTCATTTTCCTCTTTCTTGTTAATAATAGCTACTTTGGGGTGTAAAATGAAAATTTTTTTCTCTTAATATAATACGTAATAGTGCATTAAGCTTTGGACGATAATTTGCTATTACAGAGGACCCTATAGTTTGTTGTGCAGTGTTGCGGTTTTGTTGGATCACTAGATTCATTTATGTTATATACTTCTGATTTGAAACAAATATTATTGTTTTGTTGCAGGTCTTGATGTTTCCTGTCTTGTTGGATGATCAATCTTTGGCTGGTGAATTTGAAAATTTTGTTGAAGCAATTGATAACTCTCATGAACTGACATTGGAGGGAAATCAGCAATATCCAGTAAGGACTTTCTCTCTTCTATCAATCTTCAGCAGTTGATTGGTTTTGAGCTCCTATTTTTAACTTAATGATCAATCCTTTACTTAGGGAGTTTATGCATTACTTTTCCTTAAAAGCAGAAGAGCACGTTCTATAGGTTTTCGCCTGGCTGGACAAATGGGTAAATTAAGGTACTCTTGTACTCTTATGTCATGATGGCATTTAGCTGGAAAAATTGAATCTTAATTTTTTTTATATTACTGATCCTGCAACTTGTTTGGTTTTAAGGGATTGTTACTGTTGTTACTTTTTTGTGATTTGGTGGATGCAAGCTTATTTGCGAAGGCTGAATATGGCTTATTCAACTTACATTTTTCGGATGATCCAAAGAACTGTCCTGAATCTATGGCAAGATTTGCCTTGTTATTCCTTTAGGCTTGAGGGGGTTCTAATTGAATATTAAGCATGAAATTTGCCTTAGGAATTAATAAAATTGCTGATGATTCTATGTGTTTTTACTGTTGTTAATGCAGTCATTTATTAGATACGTCAAGCATTTACTTTTTCCCCACACATTAAAAATTTTGGCTCTATTGTTAATAGTTTTAAAGCATGGATTTTGATGAAATTGATGAAATTTTAATTTTTATGCTGGGTAGGAGATCAATTGAATTGGATCCGCTGCAGCATTTGCTGAAGAAATGCATTAGTTTTCTGGAGACTGAAATAATACCACCAGCTGCTGAGACTTCTAGACCTAGGGTGCAGCTGGACCGAATAACTGTATGGCTCGGGATTAAAGCATTGTAGGAAGCAGTCCCTTTCATTTCTTGATACTAAGTGTAGTTCTCTTTTTTACTTTTCCTGCTAATAGTTCCTTTTTTTGGTATCTCGAAGGCTTGGATTCTTAGAACCTCCAGCATTTGAGGAAGGGATATTAGAGCACTACCCGGTTTTCTTGAGTATCATACTCAACCATATTAGTGATGACTCTTTTGAATTTTCTTATGCTGTTAATTGCCTGAGGCTAATCTTTGAAATGCTTGGTAAGGGTCTTCTAGTGCATTGTTTTATCAAAAAGACATTGCATTTTCTATTACTTGTAGCTTATATATGAAAATTTTTGTGCTAAGGATGTAAGCTTTGGTTGAGATCTACATTGTCTCCAAGTGTTATGCATAATACATTGCTGGGACAATGTTTTCATACTCGAAATGAGAAAAGCCATAAAGAAATTTTTGATCTTTTCCAGCCATTTTTGCAGGTATGTTGTCCTTATGGTATCAAGTCCTCCACCAATGTGTTCTTTTCTCTTTATCATCTTGCTGTGATTCTTTATGTGGTATTTGCTTGCTGATACTAAGGTCTGTCTATCCAGTCTCTAGAAGCTTTGCAAGATGGAGAGCATGAAAAGCAACGGAGGCATTGTCTTTACTTCCTTCTGCATCAGGTGACTGTGAGTAGTAACTTCAGCATACTGATGAGAAAAAAGGCTTGTCAGGTTATTTCCTGCCTCCACAATGGCTAAAGATAACTATGTCCCCCCACCCACCCACCCCAAAATAAAAAAAAAAAAACACCAAAATAGCAATGTAACTTGTTCCTTTTAATGTGGTTTTGCTGTTTATGCAAGATTGCGCTTCTCATTGTTCACCGAGGTTACAAGATGAATCCGCCTTGCCCACCTTATGACTGTGCGCACATGTGGTATGTGCTACATACCTCTGTCCATATTTTAGACATGTTGGTTATGGAAGTCTGCATGATCATTTGTCTTTGATGAAAGTTCCCTGCAAGACAAAATTGAACTTTTATAGTTAAATTTTCTGCATAAGTTATAGTACTCCTCTGGTGTATATCTGGTGATGTCAGTGCCTGTATTTGAGGGCAATGATTGGTCTTTAACTAACCAAACAGCTTAGACTGCAGAAACTAAGGTTCAGAATAGGGAAAGGTAAATTTATTTGAAGATTGGTAAATTTTGTACAATCCTACCAGGGATAATTCTATTTATAGAGTTAGAAATTTCTTGAGTTGTAGTTTAAATTGTTTTGTGTAAGAATCGTGAATATTTTAAGCTTATAGAAGAATTATTGTGTCAATAACTTTATAGTTTGACTTCAAAATTTTTACTAAATGCAAACAAGAAATGACTTTGACTTCAAAATGTTTTGCTAAATGCAAACACATAAATGACTTTGTCTTCATAGGATTTTATGGTCACCCTTTGAAAAGTATACATGTATTTTACTTCTCATGTGCCTTTCGTGTAGCTTCCTTGACATGTATGTTAGATGCATTTTCTAGAAGTGGGCAATGAATATCATTCAATAAACTATTGACATAGGCTTGAAATCTTCTGAAGGATGATGATGAGATTTTTTTTTACTGTTTTTAATATTCTGGAAATTTGTTTACTTTGACATATAGGATTAGCTGACCCATACATATTTGCTTGTGTTGATTGGTGATATGGCCCTATAGACTTGTAAGTCCTTTTCTTTCAATTATCCAGGGGCCCTTCTCTCGTCTCTTCTTTGAAGGACTCATCACTTCATATCTCACTGAGACAACCTGCCTTTGATCTTATGCAAACTGTTATTGTTTCTGATGCTTCTGCATTGGTTGCCATGATTATGAATGATCATTTGCTTTCAGCTAATGAAAATGTCATGCCTATTGAGGTTAATAATGAATATGATGACAATGAAGAGCTCTTTTTTGGTGATGATGTTGAAGAGAAGAACACAAGTTGTTGGAACGAATTCCATTTGCAGAGAAAAAGTACCGTGCTAAAATATGGGGAGTGGTTGTGCATTCCAATGTTATGGTTTGATGTTCTAGTTGGAATTGATCCTTTGATCCTTCCAGTATCATTTGCCAAAGCTGTTTTTTGGGCTGTATCCCGTTTTTCTATGGTAGAGGCAGAGTATAGCGTCCCATTGGCTGTTTCAGTGGGGGATTTGCTGACGACCTGTGCTTCAGAAATTTCTCATGTTTTTGGATGGAAGGTCCCATCTGGTTCCGATGATGGTGGAGATGGAACAGTATCTAAAAACTCAGTTAGTGTGTCAAAAATGTATATGTCTCTTATAAGGACATTTAGGAGGTCAGTTGTCCTTTTTCTTTTTGCTGATTGTGATTCCTCATAGTTGATTGCAATGCTGAATATTAAGTGCCTGCATCTAGAGGAATTGAACAGGGGGGGAAAAAAAGAACGCATAAATATTTCTTATATTTGGATTGCAGGTTGGCTTCCCATTTTATTGTCCGAATGGAGCAAGGTGAATTGAGGAAGCAGTGGACCTGGGAGCCAATGATGGCTGATAGTCTGATTCTTTTACTTGTTGATCGAAATGATGTACTAATTTACATTTGAAAAAGAAATCTTCTATTCTTTGACCAAATTAATAGGTTCCTATTTGCTAGGTCTTGTTTAGTTTTTATATACTTCCTCACTCTCTCCTCCTCTGTGCGTATCACCTTCTTCTAATCGTCAAATTTTTTTTATATCTTTGGTCCAGAATGACAGACAAGTCAGTAGGCTTATCCTCGAGCAATTTTCAGGCGAAAAAGGACTTACTTCTGGTCTGCAGTTTCTTTGTTCGAGCCACTCTTCATTGGCAGCCATCTTTCTAGGGTTGAGACATGCTCTGAAACTGGTAAGGTGTAATTCTGGAATGAATGAGTTACTTTACTTTTCACTCTATGAATAACTATATTTTGGGTAGTTTTAGAGTGCGTAGTATGTTTCAGGAACTAATAAGAGGCCTTTTTTTCTGAGGTCAGAACATATTTGTCTGTGTTTTCCCTTCAGATCATTAGCATTGTGATTGAAACTGTAGTCTTGTAATCTTATCAGAAAAGGGTCTGATTCGTAAAGTGTTAGTCTTACGTGCATAAGATGATGTTCTTTGTGCTGCAATTGACACCCATTCGTAGTCTCATTCCTCTCTTCTCAAAATACTTTTTTGTTGAACTCTTTTTATCTGTCCCCTGATACTTTTCCTTTAATTGTTGTTTTTCATTGTCTTAACTTCGATCACATATTTTCCTTTTTCACCGGAAATATGATCAAACACTGTCTGATTATGTCCAGGTTCAGTTGGACACTGTATTACTGAACTTTCAGACGTTACATCATTTTTTCTTCGTGCTATGCAAATTAATAAAAGAAGGAAATTCATCTGCACAGCCAACATCTGGAAATTCTGCAGGAGTATTAGATGATTCTCAGTTTTCTTCCCAAGGTGGATTTTTAAGGCAATCAGTTTTTTATCTGAGAAGGGACAACCTACAGTCATCTGTTGTCAGCTCCACAGTTTGGGAGAAATTCTGTTGCTTAATATCAGAAATGGGATGGCCATCTGTGGTGAAGTGTTTGGCCAAAGGGAAGGCATTTAAAGATCATAAAATATCTCAGGTTAAGAATCTTATAATATTTTCTCATGGTCGAGTTTAAAAGCTAGGGTGCATTGTGCATCTTTATGCATTCTTCTGTGTCCTACCATAGCTGTTTAATGCATGGATACATTGTCCATCATAGCCGTTTAGTTATGGTGTAATGTTAAGACTTGATTTGGCAGTGCATTGATATATTACTGTTGTCTTTGGTGGTTATATTTTAGTTCCTTTCACTTTTCCACCAATTGCGTTTAAGGAGACTGCACTTTTGAGCCATTATTGACTGTAAAATTGGTTATAAGCCCGGCTCACAATGACATGCCTTGGTTTTTCATGTGGCTGAGATCTACCTTCTACTGAAAGTCTTCTTAAAAAACCAAAAAATCCTTCCCATAATCTTAGATTTGCTTCACACATCAGCTGTGGATTATGCAAGATAAATCATTTGTTGTTGCGCTTTATATGATTGTTATTTGATTCATGGTTAACTAGAATTCTTCATTTCTGGTTTCAGATGACGAGTGTCCGTTTATTTGAGATTCTCCCTGTTATATTTGGAGAGCTTTATCGAAATTCAGGCATCATGATAAAAGTTAAAATGGACTTGAAGTGGCTTCATGATTTGATGGATTGGGGTAGGTCATCACTTGCTGTAGTGGCTAGATACTGGAAACAAACTCTTGTTTCTTTGCTGGGTGTTCTTAAGAAGTCATGCAGTCAAAACTCTGCTTCTGCAATTAGGACTATTGAGAAGCTCATATCGTCAGGTGAATAGTTTATTTATTTATTTTTTATTTTCTCCTCACCTCAATTTTACTTGCAATATGAGTAGACTTATGCATGTGGATTACAGATAATGTTGCGATGGATGAACTGAGTGATCAAGTCACATGCCTTTCTCTTTCATTAAGGGATGAAGGTTATGTTGCATTAAATAAATCAACTATGAAGTCTGAAACGTTATTCTCTGGGGAATTATTGCATAGACAAAATTGTTCACTTGAACAACCATTATCCTCTTATGGTGAAGAAGCGCAGCTGATAGATTCGGATAAATTGGTTGCTATAGGAAGGGTTGATGTAATAAATCATCTGGATGATGATGAAGAATTAGCACTTTCTGCTGCCGAGAAGATTCAATCTCATCTGGGTTTGATTCAACATGGTTTGGATGATAATGCTGTTTGTCCTAATCCTGTAGAAAGAATTATGCATTCTATTGAAGAAAATGATTCTGGGACTAGTTCTTTGGGATATCAATCAGAAATTCTGTGTGAAGAAAGTCAGGGCGTTTCACCTATCATTGGAAAGCTGGAGATGGATAATACTGAAGGTAGACAGCAGCCTAAACCTGATTTGAGGTTAAGGTCTATAGAAAATAAGGAAAAGGAGATACACCCTAAATGCAGTGCAAATTATTCTTGTTCCACACGAAATGACTCTGACTTAAAGTCATCCATTGAAAGTATCAATTCAAGGAGAATTGGTTCGTCTAAACTTCAACTTGGTTGCAAATTGCAAACATCAGTTGATCCAAGTAATGACTTTAAAATTAAGAATCATCAAAGCATTGACAAAGTCAATAATTTTAAAAGTAAGGACCAGCAAAGTATTGACAAAGTTCTGGAAAAAAGTGATTTAGTCATAAATGAGCCAGTACATAATAGGGAAGATGATTCATGGGATTTTGCTTTTTTCAAGTCAGCAAGGCCTCAAAAATCATTTTCCAAACCAATCAACCATGGTGCCAAACGGCAAGTCATTCAGCTCAACTTACCCGTAGAAAACAGGTCTGGGAACTGGAGGGTAAATGTTGAAACAAGAAGATTTAAGGCTCTCAGGCTTGATGATTGGTATAAACCAATTCTTGAGTTGGATTACTTTGTGACGGTTGGATTAGCATCAGAAGACAAACGTGGGAATAAGATGGTTAGCAAATTGAAGGAGGTCCCTGTTTATTTTAGATCACCTGATGAATATGTTGAAGTTTTTCGGCCACTAGTACTAGAAGAATTTAAAGCACAACTTCACAGTTCTTTCCAGGAGATAACTTCTATTGAAGAGATGTGTTTTGGAGGTCTATCTGTGCTGTCTGTGGAGCGAATTGATGATTTTCATATCGTTCGCTGTGTCCATGATAATGCTGAGTCCACAGGTTCTAGGAGCATCTTGGATAATGATCTCATATTGCTTACCAGAAAACCATTGTCATGTTCCGCCCATGATGATTTTCACATGGTTGGGAAGGTAGGTATACATATTTGACTGCATCTTTTACAAAGAGTTATCTTGTTTCATTGTATAGTTATAGTTATCAGCTCCTCTGTCAATCTTTTATGGTATCATTTTTCAACTGGCACCTGAGATCAGTGTTTACAGTATCATCAGTCAAGTAAGCTACTTATAAAGATGTGACGGAGTTCAGACTGATGCACCTATATAGTGGAAAATCTTCAAACTACTCTTAATGGTGCATAGTAAACATATTGATGTTGCGGTTATGCATATGTATGTATTTACATATAACCTTAGAGTTTTCAATTCATTTTCAGGATTATACCTAAATCCTTCCCTAAGAACACGTGTTACATGGATAAATTGGGTCAATTTTTCTGAATCTGTGGGAATGAGCTTTCTTTCCCTATCAATGTCTTTATCCTCGGGGTTTGTAGGTTTCTTTTGCTTCTCTAAATATGCTAAATATTTTCTCATCTTTCTACAAATGCTGTGGCAACTTTGTCTCTCAGTTTAAACCTACAGTAGCTGAGGGTGTTTGTTTTTTAGCAGATTGTTTAATTCGTTAGATTTCTGTTGGAAGCTCATTGGATCTAACAATCAATTTTGAAATTATCCACGTTGTGTTTTGCTTTACATTTATTGATAATTGTTTTCACTTTGGTGATTTTTGTGCTCAGGTTGAGAAGCGTGAAATTGACATTAAAAGGAGATTAAGTGTCTTAGTTATCAGACTTTATCTGCAAAATGGTCCTTCTCATCTTAATCGAGCTAGAAAGTTCCTTGTTGAACGAAGTAAGTGGTGCATTAGTCGCCTTATGAGCATTACACCTCAACTTCGGGAATTCCAAGCATTATCATCATTGAGGGAAATTCCTTTGCTTCCCATTATTCTAAATCCAACTAGTCATCGTCATGGATTTTATAATTCTAGAAGAGAAAATCTTGGCAGATTGTCTCAGCCTCTGCAGCAGGTTCTACAGTCCTCATATAATGGCTCTCAATTGCAAGCTATCTCTGCTGCTATTGGATCATTTGATTTGAAAAATGATTTTGAATTGTCCCTTATACAGGGTCCACCAGGTTTGTTGTATTCTTCCCCTGTTTCAAACTTTTCCCCCCTGCTCTGCAGTGTCTTTAGTATGGAATTTTATGCTGTTTGCATATTTTACTGATAGGGACGGGCAAGACTCGAACTATTTTGGGAATTGTGAGTGGTTTGCTTGCTTTATCCCAGACTAGGGATGGGAAAAGGTTAGCAGGTCAGGATCCAAATTGTACCACTAGCTCTGGCATATGTTCCCGATCACAGATCAACCAGTCTGCTGCAATTGCTAGGGCATGGCAGGATGCAGCATTGGCCAAGCAACTACATGAAGATGAAGACAGGAGCGCCAGATCATCTGGCAGTAGCATTAGAGGACGGGTTCTTATCTGTGCTCAATCCAATGCTGCAGTTGACGAGTTAGTGTCAAGAATATCGACTGAAGGCCTTTATGGTTGTGATGGACTGATGTACAAGCCCTATCTTGTTAGAGTTGGCAATGTCAAGACTGTTCATCCAAATTCACTGCCTTACTTTATTGACACACTCGTCGAACAGCGTGTCGCTGAGGAAAGAGTAAATGATGGAAATACTCTGACCCCTGTGGACTCTGTCTCAGTTCTTCGTTCTAATCTGGAGAGTTTAGTTGATCGCATCAGGTATTATGAAGCCAAGCGTGCTAACTTAACTGATGGAGATTCGGATACAAAAAGTCTGTTAGGAGGAAGTGTCAAAGGTGATGACATGAAGGAATCAATTGATACAGAACTTGAAGCAAAGCTGAGAAGTTTGTACGAGAAAAAGAAAGCAATATATAAAGATCTTTCCTATGCACAAGCTAAGGAGAAAAAGGACAGCGAAGAAAGCAAAGCTCATAAACACAAGTTGCGAAGGGCTATACTGAAAGAAGCTGAAGTTGTCGTGACTACGCTGAGTGGCTGTGGTGGAGATCTTTATGGCGTGTGTGCTGAATCTATCTCGAGCCATAAGTTTAGCAGTTCATCTGAAAGCACCCTGTTTGATGCTGTTGTAGTAGATGAAGCAGCACAAGTACTCTGCTCTGTTTTCTTTGTTACTTCCCTATTTTTCTCTGTTTTTCTCTGTTGTTTTGTTTCAATAAGACATCTGGTATGTTCTTCTTCTGCTTCTGATTGATAGATTTTCTGACATAGGCCCTTGAACCTGCTACATTGATTCCTCTTCAGCTCTTGAAGTCAAAGGGAACCAGATGTATAATGGTAATTAGTAAAAAAATAATAATTAGTCATCATTATGGTATAAAGTTTGATATTGAATGGTCTTTGTATTGAAGGTTGGTGATCCAAAACAGCTTTCTGCAACAGTTGTTTCCAATATTGCCAGCAAATATCTATTCCAGTGCAGCATGTTTGAACGTTTACAACGTGCTGGTCATCCTGTCATTATGCTTACCCAACAGGTAGTCTCTAGGTACTTTCATCCTTCCACCAGAGGGTTTCATCATCATGCTGTAATGGCATGTTAAGCTTGATGTTTGAATGTTTGCCCAATTTTGTGAAACACTTTCTGTTAGCATGGAAGTACCTCATTCAGTGACTTAAGTATGGTATTTGATGTGTTTGGTCACACTGATGCAACTTAAAAACTGGGAAATTGTCAAGATAATGACTTATGTATGGTATTTGATGTGTTCGGTCACACTGATGCAACTTAAAAACTGGGAAATTGTCAAGATAACCCTGAATCCAATTTAGAAACTGTTCAAACAGTCAAATAATCCAGCAAGACCTGTTTACCTCTCATGTTTATACTTGTGACCAAGTACATAATTGAGGACCCAAAAAAGGGAAAATTAGAAAACATAAATTAAATAATTCTGCAGATGTTTTGTCATTAGATGCTGATAATGAAAAGGCATATAAGATAATCTAAATGGAAAGGAGCATGCCTTTGACAATTTTAGTGAACTTAAATAGAGATTGGACATATAGAAATTAGTAAGTTTATTGAAATTTGCAATTGGAAAAGGTCCTGACGAGTATAGTTCAGAATATTAGTTGCTTCTTCTCTGGTTGCTCTTTTTTATCCGTTATAGTTGGGCCACTATCCTTGATTATATTTGGGATGTTCTTACCAATATATCTAGATATGAGATATTCAAACATTATCTCAATATGTCAGTATAGGATGCACCCGGAGATATGTCGCTTCCCTGCTTTGCATTTCTATGATGGCAAGTTGAAAAATGGTGACCAGATGTCCAGCAAAGCTGCAGCCTTCCATGAGACTCAAAGCCTTGGACCTTACGTGTTCTTTGATGTCATTGATGGACAGGAAAGTCATGGTAAGAACTCTAGTTCGCTATCCCTCTATAATGAATGTGAGGCTGATGCGGCAGTGGAAGTGATAAAATTTTTCAAGAAAAGGTATGCCTTCTCTCTTCTCAATTCGTCAACTCACTATATTATTCTTTCTTGTGTTGAATGTATGGTTCTTTTGGATAGGTACCCATTAGAATTTGTTGGTGGAAGGATTGGTGTAATAACACCATACAAGTCTCAACTTTCTGTTTTGCGTTCACGGTTTTCCGGTGCATTTGGTTCTTCTATTTTAGCTGAAATGGAGTTTAATACAGTTGATGGTTTTCAAGGTCGAGAGGTTGACATATTGGTGCTTTCCACAGTTAGAGCAGCAGAACATCAAGCACCCAGATTGAATTCTAGCAATATTGGATTTGTTGCTGATGTTAGACGTATGAATGTTGCTCTCACTAGGGCCAAATTCTCCTTGTGGATTATGGGAAATGCAAGAACGTTGCAGACAAATGAGAACTGGGCTTCTCTCCTGAAGGATGCTAAAGAAAGAAATTTGGTCAGACAAGTTAGAAGACCTTACAACAATTGCATTTTTAAGTCAGCTTCACATGAAATTCCTTCTGTTGAAGGTCCTGGGAATCATTTGAGGCCGGTACAACATGTTGAAAAGGTAAAAGCAGTTTGCAAATATGCTGATCTGCAAAGAAAAACACTAAGGGTGCATCTGAAAAGAAGAGAAAATACATTACCAGTGAAGCACCTGTTACTTCTGTAACAGGTAATGTTGAGCATGTTGTTTCATCTGTAAAAACAATTGTTAAGGAAAGCAAAAGAAGAGTCATGCACAAACATAATTTTTCTATGAAGAAGGACGTTGCATCAGTTTTTGTGGAAAATAGTGAGAGCCAAATATCCAAGGATTTGAAGTCTTCAGTCAGGGAAAATCAAGTCAGCAATAAAGGAAATTCGGGTAAAAGTGCTATCGGAATGCACTGTAAGAGCAGGGAACTTGATGTGGGTAATGGAAATATGGATGGATATTTAAGCAATAAACCAGAGCATTTGAAGAAAGTGAAGGGCGAAAATCATAAATATTTGGAACGTTCAGTGTCCCAAAGGTGTTTAGAATCGTCCAAGCACAGGAAAACGTCACTGATAATGGACGCGGGGGCAACATCTTCTGAAGGAAGCCTGGAAGTGACAGATAGAAGGGATCTTGATAAAGCTTCAGGTCAAGTAGAGTTGCCTAATGATACAATTATGAAAAGGAAACAACAACGTGTTGCTGTTGATGCTCTTCTTTCTTCTGCTCTTATATCTTCAAAGAAGACTGAATCCTCGGCAAAATCATTGCCTGGTAAGACCCTTTCCACAACAAGCGTTGAAAGTCGCATAATCCGACCCCCAAAATTGAGAAAAGGTAAAAACCTTGTACTGTACTTGAAAATTATTGAATTGTCATGATGATCGCCTTCCCTTGCCTAACACTTATATTCCAACCCCCTTCCTCCCAATCTAAAGGAAAGAATAAATACTTGATAAAAGATTATAGAAGCTATGATAATAATATACTTTTCCTCGCCTGGTTGGAGAGTTAACCAAGCACAAGAACATGGAGTCGGAAACTTGTCTTTTCTTTAGGGTTTGGTCGAAGGATATCTAAATCCATTTTTTAGCTCGTGAAACTTTTTCATATCATTTGACTTGTATTGTATGCAGAAAGTAAAACCGGAAAAGAAAACAAAGAAGAGATTATGATATCAAACAATTTTCTCTAACACTGCGTTGTCACTTGTAAAGTTTATAGAACGAACTATGAAACAGAAAAAAGGAAAAAAAAAAACAAAAAACTGAGAATTGTCAGAACTTGCTTTTCTAATTATTCCTGTGTCTTTATCTTATGGGGCTATTTGATTCCATGATCAGGTTCGTGATGAAGAAGTGGAAGAAATCTATGGATTTTAAAGGGATTGAGGAGTCGTGATATGTTCAAAGGAACTTGTACGTGATAAAAGGGGCTTTGCTACAATGTTTTGTCTCTCGTTATGTTTCCAGGAAAAAAATCAGCGCTCCCGAGATAAAACTGTTACTTCTCTGTGTTCTAGTCAGGTTGAATTCTTTCGCATGCTGAGATCAAAGTTCAGATAAAAAAACGGCTACTCATTGGGACTGGGGGCACTCTTTAACCTAAGAAATCAACTTCATGCGTGCTGGTTGTCCCTAGCGATATTTTGTATGACACCAATGTAATTATTAGAAGCCACATTTTGTATGATACTTCATGCAGTGGCTTTCAGTTATAGGCTATAGCTTGTCAGTGGCCCGCCTTTACTTGGATAATGAACTCTTCTTATTAGGTTTTACGGTGGGATTTTTTATGCATTCCACTAACATTTGTAAATTTAACCGCCAACCATCAGCATGTCTTTTCTGACTCACCTTAGAAAATTACCTTTTGACTATACCTCCCTCCAATCCCCAATATTATACAAATGGCATCTAACATATTCCTAATTTATTTTTAATGTTTTGGATGAAAATATTTAATTTATATAAAATTGTGGTATCTCAAAAAATTCATATTTGTTAAATTTGCACAAGCATCAAATGTGCCTTTAATACCAGTAGAAAATAATAGTGGCTGCTAATTTGAATATTGATAGGTTCTTGTATTACACCATATTTGTTTTTCATACGCGAAAAAGCGGACAGTCATGTATCACCATTCATTTCATTGTGTGGTAATAAAAGACGAGAAAAAAAAAAAAAGGTCAAGTTTAACATCAAAGATGCGCACATATAACATGGGAAATCGGTTCCAATAAATAGAAAAGAATCTTATTCGGAGCACCTTGTTACAATAATGTGTGCGCGCGCCCAAAAAAAAAAGTGTGTGTGACAATAATATGTATGTGTGTCAGTGTGTGTGTGTTAGAATTAGGGAAGTGATACCTTCAAAATTCTCCTAGCATGGCATGTGTGTGTAACGGGCAGGGTTATGGCGGACACCGGACAGCGTAATATTAAGACAAGAACGAGGAACGTGGGGTGGTGTTGGAGCTGGGATTTTCTATTTTTCTCCTTTTCTTTTGTTTTATTTTTCCCTCCCTCCCATTGGGTTTTGGTACCTAGTGGTTTTTTTCAGGAAATTGGTACCTGGTGGTTTTGTTTGTGGGGCACGTTGCGGTGACAATTATTTAATTTAACTCCATATATAAACAATATCACTCCACAAAAACACAATATAGTAGAATTGAATATAATTGGGCTCTGTCTCTTGCTCTCTGTGGTTGAAGAGAGAGAATCGAATCGAATCAATTCACCAGCAGAAGAAGAAGTAGAAGAGGAGAAATGGTGGATGGAGCAGGAGGAGGATGGGTAAGAACATGGAACGCATATACCCTGGGAGTCATTCTTCTGATATTGATGTCCCAATTTGTGAGGTGGTGCGCCGCTCGTTTCCGCTGTTCCCGGTCCGCGATTGCTCCTAGTTTCAAGACCAGAACAATCCCTAATATTACCTTTTCATCTTCATCCGCTGTCTCGCAAACTCGGTCGGTATCTTAATTTCTCCCTCCCTCTCCTTTTCTAATCTTATGTATGTTAGTATTGCTACTGTGGGGATTGTAATACCTGGAGAAGCAATCTGTATTCTGTTGTGTTATACTACCCTCTATTTACTCCTCGTGGTTCTCCTCCTCCTCCTCTCTCTCTCTCTCTCCAGAGTTATTTGGCTTTCCTTTTGTAGTTTGGCTTGTTTTACTGTCGTTGGAACTTGCAATAAGCAATTGCTTTGTTTCGATTTATTTATTTAGAATATTTTTAATTCTAGAGTCTCCCAGTTCCAAAGATGCATATTGCTTTTTGCTTGTGAGCTAGCTTTTATCACCATTTTTCGCTTCCATCTTGGAAATTACTTTCAGGACTTCTACCATTGTATCTGACTCGGATCTCAAGAATTTGCTTGATGACTTGGATGAGAAGCTTCATGAGAATGAGGAATGGGAGCGTGTAATTGCCAGGAGTAATCATTTTTTTTCCTACACTGCCAAGTCTTGCAAACCTAAGGTTCCTTTTTGCCTTCAATTTGCTTCCTTGTCATACTTTAGACTAGGCCTCATTTCTTGTGCCAAAGGTATCGTTCTCTATACCTGCACCTTTTTGGATAAGGGACTTCCTGTGTAATACTTAATTCTCTTGGAATCCGAGCTTGAGCTGGAACAATCTGTTCTTTACTTATCATTATGATTTTTTTTTATCAACTCCTAGCTGTTTTTTTTTTTTTTTTTTTTTTTCCATTAGATTGTTTTTGACTTAGTTGAGTTCAATTGTAGTCTTGCTTTGCATTTTCTCTGTTTCTCTGTTTGCATGCATGCCCAACTTGACATGGATCAACTTTAACTATAATTATTTGCCTTAGATTGTTTTTTTTTTTTTTTTTTTTTTTTTTTTCCATTAGATTGTTTTTGACTTAGTTGAGTTCAATTGTAGTCTTGCTTTGCATTTTCTCTGTTTCTCTGTTTGCATGCATGCCCAACTTGACATGGATCAACTTTAACTATAATTATTTGCCTGTCGTTATCTTTGAAGACCCAAAAAAATAAAAATTGTAATATCAATAAAAACAAAAATTTCTCATGATTCAGTTACCATTCTGCAGCTAGCTATACAATAGAGCGGCACTTCGTAGCTCAACCATTTTGGCACTACAGTGTAAATGCTAGTACTTTGTTACTGCATCTATTTCCTAGTTCATTTCAGCTAGGTCACCTACTGTTAGTACTTTGTTACTTGGCCTGATGTTTAGTTTTCTTACTTGCCTTAAATTTAGTATTCAACTATATCTTTAAATTATATGTCCTTTTCTGTTGCAGGATGGGCCATTGAAATATTTGAGTATTACAGTGTTTGAGAATTGCTCCTCCAAGTTGCTGAGAAATTTTTATATGGATAATAATTATCGGAAAACCTGGGACAAGACCTTAATGGAGCATGAGCAGCTGCAGGTGGATGAATATAATGGAACAGAAATTGGTCGCACGATAAAAAAATTCCCCTTCTTGACACCAAGAGAATATTTATCAGCTTGGAGAGTTTGGGAAGACAAATACGGGGCCTTCTATTGTCTTAGTAAGGTATTTGAGGTCTTTTTAGCACATCTGATCACCTTATAGTGCATTGAGAGTGATGTTGTTTCTTAAGCTTGAGTATGAGAATGTCTTGTATGCATCTGTTGCACCACCTAACCTTGATGGCAATATTATGCAAACAAATTACTGATTCAGAAATACTGCACACAAAATGTCTCCAGCGGCCTTCATTTCCCCATTCTTGAGCTCATCTCTGTCCTCTCCCTGCATCTTCCCCAACCCAATCCCCCCTCTGTTTAACATTTGGTAACACAATTTTCAAGGTTTAAGGAAGTTGCTCAATAAAAAGCATGGTATGGCTGATCTCGACTCCCCAAGTGGGAAGATGGCAGAAAGCTGTGCGTATATACTGCACCAAATATAACTGCAACTGAAAGGAGCCTATAGTATGTTGTTGTATTACCAATTCAAATTAGATTTGCATGGGGTGTCTTCTTATTTTGTAACAAAACTAACAAGTTTTTAGGACATATTTTAGTGCTTTTTACATAACGTCAATCCCCTGGTATGGTAAGACCAGTTCAACTTTAAAACTTAGTATCTTCTGGAACGGCAAATGGATGATTTAGCATTAGGACCGAGGTGGAAGGAGAAAGTGGAGGCATAGAGGCAGTTTCTTTTTGGGTGTTTTTCCTTTTTTTTTTTTTGGGGGGGGGGGGGGGGGTTGGGATGATTGGGGGATGAGGATGGGAAACAGACTGCACTGAGGGGCTTGTAAGTGCTGAAAGGAGGTGGAATAATGGTTTGTTGAGTTATGGTTGAAAATTCTCTTTTCTTCTTAGTTTTTACTGAATAATTGTCTTTCTACACTATGTCATGAGCAATGAAGTGATGTGGTAGATGTTTACAAGATTTCTCGGACAACACCCATTCCTTTTTCTGTCCCTCGCTTTGGAACGTTGAACTTGAGCCAGAAATGGACTTTCTTTTATACTTGTAAATTATTTGTTACAATTTATTATTATTATTTTTGCCTGTGATATTTCTCGTATTTCCTGATAAGGACATTGTTCGTATGGCTCACTGATTTTGCATATTACAATTATCAGGGATGTGAACATCCTCTTGCCCCAAGACAGAAGAAATATGTGAGGGTTATGTTCCTTAGGTCTGGTTGGCGAATCAGAAAAGGCACGTATTTGACTTATTTTCTGATTTTTTTTCTTGTGTTTCAGGCAGATAGTTGAGCTTTCTCTTAGCAAAGCATATTCAAATCAGGGAAAAGTTCAGAAGTTTTAAGTTTCTAGCTGCAATCTTTGAAATGTATGCTTTTATTTTTTTTTTCCTCGTGAAGGATGGACTTGAGTAGAGAGGTGCACATCATCTTTTACTTCTTTTTTGGCTCAAATAGACAATGAATGAATAGGTGCAACCCATTTTCATGGAGATTCTATGTTTTCCCTTCTGATTGGAGGGGAATTCTGATGAACTTCAAGTCCATATTCTTGAGTATGCTAAGTCACTGAAATGGCTGCTGAATAGGTATCCAAATCACCTGCCCCTCTCCTGGAGACTAAGTTTGGCATATGGGGACAGGAAGTTGAGCTCGGTATGCACAAGTTTCATTGCGAACAAAGCGTATTCTCAATTTGTATTATAGGTTGGAATTATAGGAGTTTCTCTTTCAGACATCGTAGGGTAGTTTCCTTAAATGGAATGTTATGATGCACAACCAAACCATTCTGATCTGTCACACTTGTTTGCATTCTTTTGCATTTCCGTCACCATGTAGTAATTTTTGTAACTTTAACACATTTTACTGTACTGTCACGGGCTATACTGTATGGATTTCATTTCATGTTACTGTAAGTTGATTTTGTCACAAAGTGAGTCAATGATATTGTTTGATTTCTTCCTCCCTGAATTTTCTTCCTTCAGTAGCTGGAAGAAATGCATGTGAAATTAAAATGGTGCATCAAGAAGATGCAGGCCTGAATGTAGAAATGGCAAAGCTGGCATTTGCGAAGGGCATATGGAGTTATGTATGCAGGATGAATGATGCACTTCGTGCATACTCTCCTCAGTTGACTTCATCTTTGAATGCAACAATGCTAATTCAGAAGGTTAGGAATAAATTTTTTTGTTGTCCCAAGTTCTCTTGGTTTTTTTTTTTTTTTTTTTTTTTAAGGCATTTGCGAAGGGCATATGGAGTTGTTTATGTGGGATGAATGATGCCCTTTGTGTATACTTTCCTCAGCTGACTTCATCTTTGAGTGCAACAATGTTAATTCAGAAGGTTAGGAATAAATTTTTAGTTGTCCTAAGTTCTCTTGGGTCCCCTAAGTGTCTGCCAGAGCTATGTAGCCCAAATGTATTGTAAAATACCAAATATGACCTTACATCATGGGCTCAAAAAAAAAAAAGGTTATTCATTATTATTAGCAAGTTTGCATTATTACCCCTGTTGTGTGACATCAACAACCACTTGTATATTTGCGGATAATGTCAAAGTTTTTTGGTCCGTCAGCTTCTTTTTAGAACCAAAAGTATTTCTCTTCTTAAGGTGGATAGGCAGAGAATGATTTGAAATCGTATTGGTTTTAGGTTTTGAGTTCCCAGACACCACAAATTTGACTTGAACCTTTTCTGCTGAGGTAGTGCTAGGGTAGTGTTATCTTCAGAGAAAACCATAGCCACATTCTGCCATGAACTCACAATCACAGATCATTCTTTTTGACATTTTCAAATTCATTGATATGGCTTGCTTAAATCATCCACATGCATTACCGTTGTTTTTGGTGGCTCAAACCTGACCGTATATCACATAGTCAGTTGTTTACATTTTGCTTGATTCTATATGTGTTTATGTATGGCCAATTTTTAAGTGTTGCCTGTCTGTTAAGCTACTGGTGTATTGATCAGCCTGTTGCTTACTGGTAATAACTGTTATGGGTGTGTGTGTTATGAGCTGTGTGAAAGCGTGCCTTTTCCTTTTCTTATTGTATTTGTTTTTCCACATAGTTCCCTCCTGGAATGGAAGCTATTGATGACACGTCCTCTGCAGTTCATCTAAAAACCTCTGCAGCAAGTACCATTTGCAGCCAACCGTCATCTGATTGCTGTACGAGTAAGTTATCTAGGAGACATGCAAATAAATTGATAAAAAATGCTTTGATCCTGCTGGGGGGGGCAGTCTACCTTTCTCGGGGTCATTCCGACTTGGGTGCAAAGGTTGCAATGGCATACATCTTGACCAAGTTAACTAAGCATAGTGCTTTATCGAGGCTCAATAAAGCTGGCAAGCCTTAGTATTGCTGAGGTTCTGTATTGTGAAATGGAACAGATGGAATTCAGCAATACAAACGCAACAGATGCATTAAAATGTTGTGCGTTTCCTATCGAAGTGAGAGTTGATGAACATTGACCTTTTGGCTCTAGAAATGATTATTTTAAAATTTTGTACTTGGGTATGGAGATAAGGGTTGATGAACATTGATCATGGTTGTCGTTAACCACCGTTGTAATCCACTGCAATTGTAGCTATATCAATATGTACTGTTGTGTACTTAGTTATTATAGAACAAAATTTTATTGCATTGTTTTACAATAGTAAAAATGTGTTTCAACACTGTTTTCTCGTAAAGAGTCCTACGTTGCTGTCTATGTTGTAAGGATAGCAATTAGTTCTACTCTTCATTTCTTCTTGGTTTGGCTGGGAATTTCTCCTCTTCGTCTCATTGCAGAGAAAAAATAGCTGAAAGGATGTTATTTTACCTCAACTGGCGCTTGGTGTCATTTTCTTTTCAGAGTCCAGGCTAATTAAATGTTCCTTCGTTTGTATGATGATAATTTATGATTTATGCAATAGGAGACAAATTAGGACGGATGGTCTAGTACGGTAGAGTTATACGATTGAGGTCTGAAAATTCGAGGACCGTTTAATATTTATTTGGAGGAGGTTCCTTTTGTTTAATGTTTTTGTTTTTGTTGGTTTTTTTTGGGGCGGGGGGGCGGGGGGGGGGGGGGTGTGTGTTTGGGAATTTATAGATGGATTTAGATACAGCTGAAACTTCCGAATGAGCACACATGGGTAACATTGTTGGTCGGGGCTCCATTACTTCGCATCGAGTACTCCATTCCAAAGACATGGCAATAGTAATGTTTTAGTGGACAAGCTGTGGATATGAAGCCATGATAACAATTAAGAGTACTGTAGCAGGATTATGCAGCAATGGACAAGTTGTGGTGACTTGTCATAACTCTTTGCAATCATGTTACAGTAGTGGTATCTCTATTTGCATTTGCGTGACCGCATGAGGCGGGTACGGTGGTACTTGGTTGATAAATGTGGCGATATGATAATTTTGCTAGTGGTTCCAGAATCGGAATCGTTCAGAGGGTCTCCCGCATTTGGGGCCGAGCAGTCGGGCGATGTCCAGTCGACGAGCATTGGGTAGAATATATCAAACGCATTATTTGCTGAAATCTGAGGGACATCCACAGGGCCAAAAGGACAGGGGGCCATTTTTCCTTCTTCTTCTTCTTTCCCTCGTAAAATCCGGGGTTCGTGTTCCTTTTTATTCTCCCACCTGGAACCTCACATCGCATCCCGAACCAACAGGAATGGTATCTATCCCGTTATCGCTTTTAATCAAAACACTTATTCGGGTAGACAAGGGGCCATTCTTTTTTTTTTATTATTCTTCTTTTTTCTTCTCCTTTTCTCCCCCCTGTATTCTGGTTCGTCCTCCATTTCCAAAAACAGGCTGCATTTGCTGAGGCCTGGCTTTTCTCCTCCTCCACCACCACCCTAGATGGCGATGACCCCTCCCCTCCCCTCCCCTCCCCTCCTTGTACTCCAACTGGCGATTCCTCGGTCCCCAAGTTTAATTTGTAAACCTTAATTTGCAGTTGGTGGTCGGGTTACCCCATCCTCTTTTCTGGTTAACCCATGTGCGTTTTTAGCATTTGCTTTCCTGCCATGACATTATTCTGTGAAATGTAACAGAGGACATTTACATTTACGCTTTGTTTTCTTCTCTCTTCTTCTTTTTTTTTTTTTTTTTTTTCTTGTGTTCCCTTTTTCCCCCCTCATCATTGCCGCAGCTGGTGTTGACTATCTCTCTGTTTCAATTCCTCGTCTTTAAAAAGAATGCTGGCAAGTCACAGATTGATTAATTGGGTTATAGCCAATTCAACATCCTTTTGAGTTTTATTGACAACACTTCCTCGGGTTGTTCCCGATGATGATGATGATGATGGCCTCTGATGATAGCACTGCTCCTCGCTATTGTCATTACTACTACTACTGTTATTATTACTTTTATTACTGCTGTTTTAGAATTATTACAACAGGGCAGCTGCTGCTGAGACGTACCACACTTGAGTTTTGCTGGGTGGTGCTTCTCCTGATCTCCTACAACTTTACTTCCGTGCTTTCCAAAACCAATGCTCCAGATGGTATTAATTATCTCTCCAATTTTTTTTTTTTTCCTCCTCTTATTCTGCAGACTTAGGATGACTCCAGTGCACTCCAGTTACTGCCATACACATAAGCTGTGACTTTTTATCTTTTTGCGTTATACCATGATAATGCAGCAACACCACCCCAGTCTACTTTTTTGAAGCCACACATCGTCCTAATAATAGTTAGAGATGGATTTCCCAGTGGCAGCAAATTGATAATCTTTCCCTCATCTCTACAGGAGTTAAAATTTACTTGCTCTAGAAACTCTCATCAGCCCAAGATTGTGGACATTGTGGATTTAACTCAACTACAGTGCTAATAGAGAACAACGAACTTGGGAAATTTTGGATTTCAGGAATTTCTAAAGCTTAACGCTTATAAAAAGATTCCAATGCTATTGCACACATTGAATTTGTTTATCACCGGTTTGTCCATTCTTTTCACCTTTCATTCCCAAAATCAACAGTGAAAGCTCACTTCGTTCCCATAACAGTGCGTCTGTAATTTGTAGGGGAATCAGTCATTGAGAGATTCTGATGGATTAATAGGCAGAAGCTCCTGGTGTTCCACCATTGGTGATGGCATTAACACATTATAGTTATTCCAAAACCCTATTCCTCCCACTTTCCTGTAACGCCAGGAAGGAAAATTGAAAAAAAAAAAAAACCAAAAAAATTAAAAAAATTGAAGCAAGAAGACCAGTTCTGTTGTTGAGTCTGAGCGTGCTCTTACTCGTGCAAATCTATAACTGTTTGGGTCTGTCCAATTATCTAACAAATTGTTTAAGAACTTGCCAACTAACAAAGTTAAAAGTAAAAGCATTTAATTGGTTACCCATGCTACAAGATTATTGACCCTGCTGCCTCTGCTCCCATTCATTTTGACGTCTTTACATCTTAACAGTGTCTGCACTCAATGTCCTATACATCAGCATGAATTCTCCATACCAACTGGATGGCTGGAAATCAAATGGAGGTGACCCCTGTGGTCAATCTTGGCAGGGAATCAAATGTTCAGGCTCCTCTGTAACTGAAATGTATAGGTTTCTTCCCCAGAAGAGAAAATTATTTGATCTATAGAGCCAAGTGTGTGGACTTGGGTCCATTTACTGAACGAATCTCTTGTGTATTAACTTTCTTTCAGTATTTTCTCAGTGATCTCTCTGATTTAGGACTCACAGGATTAATGGGCTACCAGCTTTCAAGTTTGACATCAGTCACTTACTTGTGAGACTTAACCAGCTCTTTTATATACACAAATGAAAAGAAAAAAACCTTGACTTTGCATCTTTCTGCCAGACTGACTTGATGACAAGAAGAAAACATAAAAGATTTGGATGATTTGACCTGATAATGATGCACTTTTTTGTCTATTACAGTGACTTGAGCAAAAACAACCTTAAGGGCGATATACCGTATCAACTACCTCCTAATGCACAACACATGTAAGCCATATGAAACTATTTAAAATTTTCAAGTGACTTGTTTTTGTTCAATGCCAATTAAGGTTGTCTTTCTGATGGTTTCTTGGCCTGAGCCTTTTAGACTAAAAGGGGTTTGCATAAATAGTAAGGAAATCTGTGGTTGTCCATGTATGAATCTGGTGTTTAACCCGGTTCTGGTTTTGACTCTTCTTTTGATTCAATTAAAGCTATCTTCGTTCAGTTAACCATTTCTCTTTCCCCCAGGGTATTGGGTAACTCAATTTCTTTTTGGGCAAATAATTGGTTTTCTCTTGTAATAGGTTAAAGAATGATTTTCGAACTCCATTTGTATGTTTTCTCTGTGTGAAATTATTTGTCAATGTAATAGCTCTAATGCATTACTACTCTAACTGTCAAGAAAAAGATTTCCATAAATAACACCCAAATTTAATTGCTTTTCGGAAATAATATATGCTAAAAATTGTTTTTCCTTATTATCCTGATCAAAAATGTATTTTTAAAACTATTTTCGATCCTTCTCTTAGCATTAAATATTTTTGGTAGCTACAATGATTGTGAATGGATTCAGATACTGCGCAACACTTGTGAATGATTATTATGATTTACTGTGTAGAGATCTTTCAAGGAATCAACTAAGCGGCAGTGTGCCATATTCAATTTCGCAGATGATTAATATTCAATATTTGTGAGTCTCTCTCTCTCGCTCTCTCTTGCTCCCTCCCTCCCTCTCTCCTTCCCTCCCACACACAAAAGAAATTGTAAAAATGAGACAGATATCACTTGGCCTTCTTATTTGTTTTATGTAAAGTGCTGATTTTAAGGGTTTTGCAGGGATCTTAATCACAATCAGCTCAAAGGACAGCTGAATGATATGTTTAGACAACTTTCTAAACTCACTAAGTTGTAAGTATGGTGATTTTTAGCATTCACCTCTTTGTTTTAAATTTCACTTTTCAGAGCATGCATCTCCTTTTTTTCTATAAAGGAAGCATGAAAAAGGTTGGAAAGACAGTATTTTAAACACATTTAAATTGAAATTTCTTTCTGGCTTGAGATGAATTCTGCTTTTGTTATGGGTGAATTTGAACTCCATCCATTTTTATGTCATGTGATACGCTTTGTTTTATTAAAAGGAATAATACTTGATGAGAGTGCAAAAGAAGAATTAAGGAAAGGAAGAAAAAAGTGATTGAGAAGAGAAGCTTAATGTTGCAAGGACTAATGGAGATCAAAATCCAGGAGGCATAACTCGAATGGAATAAAGAGATTATGCAGGTTTACATGGACTTGGGAGTTTTTAAAACTTAATGCTATTTATTGAAAGAATTTTTGATTAGTTCAATTAGCGTCTTCAACCTCAATTTCCAAAGTGGATAATACAATAATTTAAGCTCCAAGCCTAGCTAACCAATAAAAATAACTACAAAAATGATTAAAACTAAATGATAAAGTAGGTTTTGAAACACAATAATTCTATCCTATCTTATATTTACTATTCTTTGCACCTTTTACCTTGCATCATAAACCTATTTCAACATGATAAATACTAAAAAATAGTTAAATTGAACACATATGTTTCCTACATTTTATTCTAACTTCCAGCTTGCTTTAGTTTCACTTTAAAGTCATCTTGATGTGAATACTATCATTTAGACTGGGATCAAAAAATATAGTACAGGACCAAAGTGAATTTGGAAAGGGCCAACTGGCATTGCCATTTAACATGATTGGAACCCTTATTTTATGCTGTAGCATCATGGAATCACCTAAGGAATTGATATCTTGAACTTGTGGGCAACTAGATGTGTTAATTGTTGCATCCATTTTTGTGTATTTTGTAATGTTATGAACATATTTTACTTTCAACATCTCTCTCTCTCTCTCTCCCTCTCTCTCTGCATATAATTGTCTCGGGGAGTGTATCATTCAGGATTTTGGATTTGAAAACTGTATTTGTAAATGTGTCGCTGCTCTCATATCTAGGGATCTCTCGTTCAATTCATTAACTGGCAATTTGCCCCAGAGTTTTAAATCCCTCTCAAGCCTTAACACATTGTAAGTAACCTGATTCACTGACTCTGGATCTGATGTTTGTGGAGCTGATAATTGGTACAATGTCTTCACGCAGGCATCTGCAGAACAACCAGTTTACCGGTTCAATAAATGCCCTTGCCAATCTTCCCCTTGATGATTTGTAAGCCGGCCTACGTGTTAAGCTTGTATTCACTCGGAGTTTGTTTGTTGCTGTATTAGTTTCACACACACACACACACACACTGTGTGACTGACTTTGCTGCTTTAAATCCCTGGTTTGCAACAATCTGAACTATGTAAAGAACTGTTTCTGTACTTATGCTGAGGTTATAATGATCAAAATCTTTTCTGTTTTAAACAATCTGTAGTTTATTTCTCTAGTAATAGTTCAGAATTCAGTTTGACTTTTGTCTTAATCATGGGAATTAAGAACGCTGTACTCCTGCTTGATGTGCTATATTTCCCATGCATAATTTTGCTTATATGAAGAACCTAAAAGAACATGTCGGCTAAATGCATGGCAGGAATGTGGCAAACAATCAGTTTACCGGTTGGATTCCTGATGAATTGAAAAAGATAAAAATTATAGAGTGAGTACTCAGCTGACATTGCATAGTGATGTTCTTTCCATTTCTTTAGTGACTTTTGAAATTATGTTCAAGGACTGGAGGAAACTCTTGGTCTTCGGGGCCTGCTCCTCCCCCACCCCCTGGTCAGAAAAGTAATCCTCATGCCAGGCAATCAAAAGAAGAGATGAAGAAGTCTGGTCTAAGCGGAATAGTTATTGCA
Source organism: Mitragyna speciosa (assembly GCA_024721245.1). Classification (NCBI taxonomy): domain Eukaryota; kingdom Viridiplantae; phylum Streptophyta; class Magnoliopsida; order Gentianales; family Rubiaceae; genus Mitragyna; species Mitragyna speciosa. The sequence goes on from CM045573.1 coordinate 20,140,195, forward strand.
GGAATAGTTTTGAGTATTTTGGTGGTGTTTGGTGTGTTGATTGCTTTATTCTCACGAAAATCTTCTCTACCTTCATCACATTTTCTGGAAGAAGATAGGCTTAGCCACCAACATAGTCCTTTTTCTCCGCTTGCAACTCAGTCTGATGACTTGCCTGCCTATGTGCAGAAGGATTTCAGAGGTGACTAACTCTCTATGTGTATGTATATATTTTATATGTGTGGGTGTGTACATACACATACATAAACATATATTTGTGTCAGTGTGTGTGTGTGTGTGTGTGTAGGTATATACATATACTTATACACATATACATATATATGTGTATAAATACATATGTTTGTGTGTCTACACACATGTATGTATGTTACCTATATTCACTTTCTCTATCTCTGTTCTCCTTCCTATGTACAAAAGTGAACTGGCAAACAATTAGCATTCTGCTGATTAAAGAAAAGAAGAAACCTTTTATAAACTGGTGTATTAGACATCTGATGGTGCTGTTATCTAGAATGAACTCTTTGTGTTCCCGTTATCAGCTTGATTACCATCAAGCATAGTGGTAATGCCAAGGTTGTGAATCATTAGTTTGGATTAAGTGTAATTATAAGTTTAGAGCATTCTACTGTTCAAATGATATGATAGCCCAACTTTGTAGGTAATTGAAATCCTTTTTGACAGCTTTGCGTAACATTTTCATTCAGAATTCCTTGGAATTATTACATCAATAGCCAATGGCAATGGATGTGCCAGAGTTCCTAGTACAGTTCTGATGCGACTAGTTCAAAGATCTAATATATGACACATGCATGATGTGTGGGAAAGATATTAATCGTCACTACACCATTCTGTGTGAATCGATTATGGGTTCTTTGCAGGATTTGTCCCATTCTTGGTGGCTAAATCCTTCCTGTTTATGAAAACTTTGTGATACTGTCGAATTGACTTTTCTTGACTTGCTTTATGTTGTTCTCTATAGATATCTGGTAGATGTGCTCTGTTGAAGCAGTCAGTTCAGATTTAATTGTTAAGTAACTAATGTTTCTGGCAAGTCCAAAATAGTATGATTAGTATCCCATTGCCAGGAATTGGACTTGTGTAATATTGATTAGTATTTTTGGGACAGTATTGGCAGACAATTAATTTTTCAAACTGTTTTTAGCTTAAGGCACCCCTGATATAACACAATATATTAATGATGTATTTTCATCACAATGCAAACAGGATAATCATTATCTATGATGCCTTTTTTCTCTGTTCATTTTGTCCATACGACTTCTAATTGGAAACATGGATTACAGAAAACTTTTGGTTTAGTGTCTTGTTATACATATATCTATATAACTTTCTTGAGAGATATATCTATATAACTTTCTTGTTTCTCACGGTCTACATCCTTATTTATGATAAACCGTGTATGGCTTAGTTATTTTTGATAATTGGTCCAGTCAATTACTCTTACCCTGTAAATTGTCTTCTTGCTGGTTGATCTTATGCCACTCTGCTACTTATACTTGCTTTCCTGTTGACAGAACTGAAATCATTGGATTTGTCTTCTTCGGTGAAATTAAAGTATTTGCAGACATCTGCTTCAATGAGTCTTAAGGCAGGGAAAACTCTGCAGGCATCTGCTTCACTAGGTTGTAAATCAGGGAAAGCATTGGAAGAATCTCCACTAGGAGGTCCTACAATCCCGCCTTCCAATTGCTCCAGATATACCATTCATAATGAAGTTACAGATCATCTGCATGTCAAAAGGTGCAGTTCAGTTCATGTCACTTGCTGTTCTCTTTCAGAGTTGCAGACTGCCACAGGTAACTTTGCAACAGGTCGCCTTCTTGGAGAGGGATCAGTTGGTCGAGTCTATAGGGCAAAGCATGCTGATGGCAGGGTATGCATAATTTCCAACCTTTTTTTGTTTGAAATTAATGCATTCTCTGCAACATATTCATTTGCCATTCTTATGATTTTTAGTTTGAGATCTCAGGGTGCAAGGATGACACAACTGTATCGTATTGTAACCTTTTTTTGTTTGAAATTAATGCATTTTAAAAAGTACATTTTTAAAATATTTTCATTGGTTATTAGGACAACAATGCACATTTATGAGGTATTTTTATGTCAATTTTTAGATGATACGAATGGTTAAATTATTTTTAGAAGTTACAAGTTCCAAATAATTGTGGGTGTAAGCAATTAGTATATACTTTTCTCTCAATCACTAGAGGTGTCCTGGTTGATAAGATATTAAGACAGAGAGAGCGCTATTGCTAAATTGGAGGCGTGGAAGAAAAATCACAACAGAATAGAGTAGTTAAGAAAACTAAGAGAATGTAATGAATAGAGTGCACATTGGAGTGGAAGTTAAATGAAAAATGACCATTCAGGGATGATGTTTACAAATAATAATCAAGTTATCTGGATATGTGTCATAATCAGGGAGATTTTCTTGATACCGTTATTTAAGCATATAGAACAAAATGAGCTAACTGGAGAAATGCTCCTTGGAATCTCTTTGGTATGTATTTACGTATAAAGTCAAAAGTGGAAAACTTTACAAGATAGAGACAATCCTCTCATATTGTGCAGAATAGAAAGCACTTTACACCCTAACTGCAAAAAAAGTAGGCTAAGTAGAATGGAAATAATGTCACCTATGGAAACGAATATAAAAATTCAAAAAAGTAACAATATGATAGTTTGATTATTATCATAGAAAACCAACTAGGAAGAGTTGAATAGCAGCTATTATTCTGGGAGCTGAGGTATATGAAGAATGGCTTTTTGGTTCCTTTCATCCAGTGGTCAGGACATGGCAGAACCAGATGCCAAGATGGAATAAAATGATATAGAAGGTGTCAGTTTTAAAGGTGATGAAATTGCTCTCAATAGCAAAACGGTTCATGTAGCCAACAGCACATATTCCATGAATTCTTGACTGTGTTTTATTGCTTTTAGTATTAAAATGGGAAATCTAATTGATGCTTGAACTATTGGCTTGTTTGTCCTTGTCTTCAGTTAGAGAATATCAGCACCCCTAGTAATATTGTATTACAAGACTTATCCAGATCTTTTTGCTGTGTAGTTTATAATTGTTTAAGAAGTTGTGCATGTGTATTTTAATCATTAAGCTGTTTAGAGTTACAAGGTCACATTGCAACTGGATTTTGCACTTTTTTTTTAACCTTAATTTCTTCCTTCAATTTAATTTATTGCTCCTTTGCCAGATCTATAAGACTTAGAGTTGACCTGTGTATTCTCTTTTTGAGGTCCCCATTACATGTTGTGTCCACAATTGTAACCATATTAGATGGCTAATTTAATTCTGTTTCCAGAACTATATTTACTCCTCCCATATTTTGCTAATTGGCGAACTGGTACTTTCGAAATTGTATGTCGTCATTCTGCTTTTTTATTTAGAGGGTGTAAATGCTAATCTCACTATGTAAATTGTCCTTACAATTGGTGTGTTCACGTTTCATGCTTGCTTTCAGTTGTACTTATACTCTAATTGGGATTAACTACTCCAATGGGGTACGGAATGTGCGGATCCATTTATTGCTAGAACTAATTAACCAATTTTAGTAGTTGTTGGAATCTTTTTGATCTTTGGTAGATTGTGGAGGACATTAATGATTAGATCTTTATTGATGCTTGTTCAGGTTTTGGCTGTTAAGAAAATAGATTCCTCACTTCTGCAAGGAGGATATGGGGTAAAATTTTCAGATCTAATATCAAGTATCTCTCAGCTACGCCACCCAAATATTGCAGAACTGGTTGGTTATTGTTCAGAACAGGGACAAAACATGATAGTCTATGAGTATTTTAGAAATGGTTCACTTCACGAGTTCCTGCACCTGTCAGATGACTTCAGCAAACCACTTACGTGGAATACCAGAGTCAGAATTGCTCTTGGCACAGCTCGTGCTCTTGAGTGAGTTTGTCGCTCTTTCAGTGTGAATTATCTTGACATTTTTGCTCATTTGGGTAATGCATACGTTGACTAGATGTGACTACCAATCTACAATGCTTTGAAGAACATATCAAGATTTCAAACACATCTAACCATCTAACTGTCTGTGGTGTTGCATAGGTTTTGCTGCTATTTTGTCTGCTTCAATTTGCCTTGCTGTACCCATTATTTTGGATGATGCATTCTTGTTGTGTAGATTGACTACCTGCATGTGTTGCTGATGCATATCTTGATTCAAGTTACATCTGTGTCGAGACTTGACATTCAATTCAGAAGTAGGATGCTAGTCTCTTATATTTCGCATATACAGCATCAAAAGGAAAGCCGAGTTTCAATTAGATTAACTTCACAATTTTGTGTTAATTTTGTGATTACATACACAAATTGCTGCTTTTCTGTCTACAAATGTTCAGGAATTGTTAGCTTTGACGATAGAAATTCCTTAGAAATCAACTTTGACTGTATCCTCAGAATTGAATGACCTGTTGTCCAGTGCTTATATCATATACGTGCATTGTGATATATCAACACCAAACCCTCACAGGCAACCAAGGTGTGGATTTTGATGATACGAACTTCATGTTAATCTCCCACTTTTGCAAAGGATTTTTTGTACGGCTCAAGAGGGAAAATAGGGAGAGGATTCCAAACCCCCTCCTTACAAGGACTGAGCACTCACCCAACATATTTAGTCAACTAATGACTCAATATTCCATTTTGTTCAGGTATTTGCACGAGGTTTGCTCTCCATCTTGTGTTCACAAGAACATAAAGTCTTCTAATATTTTGCTCGATATGGAATTAAATCCACATCTCTCTGACTGTGGCTTGACAGTATTTTATGAGGTACTTCTTTCAATGCAGTTTTTCCAATACATCTTCCTATAAGTTGTAAGTTGATGCAGTTTTAAGGTTTATGATGGCTAATTATTTTGGATTTTTTTAGGGGTTCTTGTTTGCTTTTAGATGACGACTTATGATAGATAAAGCTTAAAAATTTTTCATTTTTCTCTTTTTCCATTGTTCCTAGTCTTTGTCGCAATATACAAGTAAATTGTATAATGGTATTTTACTATAAATGGCAATTTTACTTTGAGTTGATAGGGTAAATGGAAAAAGCTAGCTAAATCGTGAAATAATTGTATCTAAAATAGATAACCATGGCAAAAAATTATCATTAACCAAATATGCCTACTAGAAAGTAGTTTGGTATGTTCTCTCAAACCTGTGGAGACAAGCTGTATGGTGTCAAATGTGATCCCATAAGAGGAAAAGAAAAGAGGATGTTAGCTAGAAGTTCTGATAGTATTCTTCCCATTTTCTAGCTTTTGAGTTAGAATTATGTAGCTTATTCTTCTGAATATTTTATTCATCTAGTTGAGTTTTGATCATTGCAATCATACACAATTGATTTTTTTGTAGGTTCAAATTATTCCCCTAAAAAAAAAAAAAATCTCTGCATCCTAATGGGTTTACTAAAATGAAGGCATCTCTGGTGCCTTCATTTATTGCGGAGAATGGATAATTTGGGTTTGCCAAAATGGCTAATCCTCGAGTGATTATCATTACCTTAAAACTGTCGAAAGAACAACTATTGATATAATCCTAGAGATGAAACAAAAGAACCAAAACTGGGACCAAGCTCTTTTACCAGATATTGAAAGTTGGAAAATTAAATTGTGACTACTGATATTTTCCTACATTAGCTATCCATGTGGAGGGTAAAGCGGAGTGGGAAATGTGGAAGGAAAAAGCAGCACTGAGGCAATCATCTAGTTGGGGTGTTTGAAACTGGATATTATAGGCACTATGACACACTTGAAGGCTTTAGGAATAATTTGCCAGCAGCCTGCTATTCCAAGGAGTGCATGTATCTGTTAATATATAAGTCATCCTTTACATTCCTTACTCAATATTCTTAGGTTTTACTCTTTTGGTTCAATATTCCGTCTATAATTTTTCAGATTTTATGCTGCCACTCATTTTATGCAGCCATGTTTTTGAAGTTACTTGTCAAAAAGCATTTTCACTCGTTTTTTACAGGATCTGGTCGAACAACATTTAAGCAGGTTCAGCCTAAACAAGATGTTACACTTTTATTATTGCTGAGGCATATTTCAGTCCTTTTATCTGATCCCTGGAAAAAAGAAGATTTTTAATTCTTGCTTTACTATTTAATGTACCATTTCCCACAGTTTGGTGCATTGTAATCAATCTTTATGCCCTTTGTTGTTTTTATCTACTAAATATTTAGAGCCAATGCTCTAGTATTGTCCACACCTGGTTGACATGTGTAAGTAAGTTCTTTTAAGTTATGTGAGATAATATGGCAGTTTATGCAATTCTTGGATGTCCCATTGAAACTATTGTTAAGAACGTAAGGTTCTGTCCTAGCTTGAAAATAATTAAAAAGTCCAGGCAAGATATGATATATTATCCCGGCCGAAACTGGGAATGATTAGCTGGTTCACGCACATCCCCTCCAGTGGGCAGAAAAATTTGTAATTCACCCCAAAGGAGGTGAGCAATAGATCACCTGAAAAGATAAATCGAAATGTAAACTCTAACATTCTATAGTATATGTCAAAGAGGAACCAAAACATAAATTATAATCTTCTTATTCTTACTTTTGTTGTGGGTTGGACAGTGACTGTCTATATGTAATGGTTGAAGCTGTAGCATGGTCTTATTAGCTTTTTTATGTTCTTGGCTTAGTATAATATAGGCATTCTTGTTCTTGTCATTGGTAACATTTTTAGATTGTTTAGTTTTACTTATTACATTGGTTTTGTCTATAATGAATGATAGTTATGTCATGCTTTGGTTTATTTATTTGGATAAACAATACTTCCATAAATTATTGGAGAAATCTATGGTTTCCGGTATTTGGATAATGCTTATAACTTGTAGATTCATTCCTTTGAATCTGGTGCAAGAGCAAGGTCCAAATATACGATACTCCATTAATATTTGTTGTGTTACCTGAAGTTTCTCTCTGTCTATGCAAATTCTTCTATGCCAAAATTCGTGTTGCAATCATTTTAGATCCCAGTTTATTCTTTTCCTGAGTTGACTCTTTTAATTGGAGAAAAAATATCAGCGCACGAACAAAAATCTTGGGACTGGATATAGTGCCCCTGAATGCACAAAACCTTCAGCTTACACGTCAAAGAGTGATATCTACAGCTTCGGGGTGGTTATGTTGGAATTGTTGACAGGTCGAATGCCTTTTGACAGGTATATCTTACTTGAAGGCAACCATGGTACCCCTTAAATGTCTTGATTCTCACTAGTTTGTTGCTTCTGATGTTTAAGTTTAAAACCAAGATCGGAACAATCTCTTGTCCGGTGGGCTTCACCTCAGCTCCATGATATTGATGCCTTGGGAAAAATGGTTGATCCTGCCTTGTGTGGGTTGTATCCTCCCAAGTCACTCTCTCGTTTTGCAGATGTAATTGCTCTGTGCGTGCAGGTGAGAAAAAAAGCTTCCAAACTTCCCTCCCAGATTATGCTTGTAGAGCTGCAAGGAATTTCATGTTTATATATGTGCATTTGGATAACGTTGACTGTGCTCATATTCTATATTGTATTTTTTTTTCCTCTTATAATAATTCGAATCCATTTTCTGATGCATGAAATGGTTAGTCGGAGCCAGAATTTCGGCCACCCATGTCTGAAGTAGTAGAAGCATTAGTTCGTTCAGTTCAATGATCAAGTGAAGAGTAAAGTGGAAGAATATTGGTGCATCTTGTTGGATGGATGAATGTGAATCAGTGACAACTAAGAGTGATTATCTGAAAACATCAAATGATGAAAGCCAGAAGACGAGTACTTCTTGTAGAGCTTCCTTGTAATGACGGGTTAAAACGAAGGAAAACACCATGGTGTCATTGTTGAACGAATGGGAATAAAGTCTAGCTTTACTCTTCTTGTATTTAATTGACGACAAGTGAATATACAACTAAATCTTGTTCTACATTATTCTCTCAAAAAAAAAAAAAAATCTAGTTCTAAATTACTACAAAAATTTCACACAAGTCCGACGTCCCCTTATCCTTGTAGTAAAATAGGAGCCTTACAGCCTCACTGGAAGTTGTGTGGTGTGGGGCAATATTAAAGTGATATTTATTGTGATTTATGAGTGAAACAAACACAACAAACAAACAAAATTTCCCCAGTGGACTTTTGAGGAAAAAAAAAAAAGAAAAAAAAAAACAAACAAAATTTCCCACCACCCCAACCCAAAAAAAAAAAAAAAAAAAAAAGGTTAGATTTTCCCAGGAGGAAGAGTCGTTGGTACTAAATTAGTACCAAACAAATAAAAGCGTGGGAGATGAGAGAGAGGCAAGCTTCCTTCTTAATTCTTATTCATCTTGCAGATTTTTGTACATCGATTCTCTCCGCCTGGACTTGGAGTTGAGAGACGTCCGGTGGTGGACATCAAATCCCCCAACGAGTTTTAAGTTCGGACTCTCCAGGAAAGACAGGCTGCGGGGATGCCCATGCGGCCCCTACCCGCCGCAACAGCTTCTTCTACTACGCATGTTCCACTTGTGTGTATATATATCACCACAAAAAGGAAAAGTGACGATGTCTGGTGGAAGCACAGCGTTAACGTATCATCTCCTTCCTTCCCGATTGTTGTCGATAATTCGCGTAATTTGAGGTGGTCACACCCTCAATCACGCTCACTAATTGGGTTTCGATTACGCTGCGCCGGGGATTCATTTTCTTCAAGTCCAGCTCCAAAACCACCACGTCCACGTCGTGGTTTTGGTCCAAAACCCAGTCCTCCTACTCCTCCACAGTCTCCTACCAGTAAGGATAAGGTATTTTCCGTTGGACAGCAATATTATTATTATTATTGTTTTGTCGGTGTTCTGACAACAGTATTTTACTACTAGTTCTTCTAGTAACGTAACTGAATTTTAAAATTATAATGCCCTTGCCTTATTATCTTTATTGATTGATGATCAAAATGGAATTTCTTTTTTTTTTCTTCCTCCTTTCATAAGCGTTGATCTCTAACTTAGTAATAAATCCAAACAACCAATTGTTTGCCCATACCATTCTTTCCTTCATTTGATTAACTAAAAATTTTACCCAAAAAAAATATTAGACAAGAAAGAAGAACCCATCTCCTTTCTTTTTTAATTACCTTTCTCGCACATGTATAAGACCGAATTCACTCTATTTCTGTAAAGCTCACGAATCCTTAAATTTTCGAGGAATCTTTCATCCGTGTGACTGATTTTTCTTTCCAGGAATCCTTCATTAGTGGTTGTGAATCACTGATTTTTTTTTTCAATCTTTTCGAATCTGTTTCAATTCGTTATAGCTACCAATCCCAATTGTCCTTGTTTACTGGTTACTAGGCACGGAGGCTCACCGTTAGTAGACACGGGGGCTTACCATGCTTATTTGTTGTGGGATGTGATTGATACATCACCAAGCAATGCCTTCCCCACATTCCCTGGAAAATGGATTTCGCATGAAAATTCAAATAAAAAAAAAAAACTCTTATTCCTCTCTCCATAATTTGTCTCTTTGGTTAAATTAGTCCTAACGTTTCACTCTTGGCCAATTTGGTCCTTGAAACTTGTGTAATATTAATTTCCAGCCAAATTGGTCCCTAATGTTTGGTGGAAACCAACACAGTACCCAAAATATTCTGTTTTGACTAAATTGATCCCTAAAGTCTCATAAAAGTTTAAGAAAATTAAAAAAAAAAATTTTAAAAGAATATTAAGAAAGCATAAAAATTGTAAGTATTGGTTAAAAATGAGTTTTAAAATTATTTTGCTTTATTTATAATGTGTAAAATTCATTACTTAATATTCTAAAATTTTATACTCCCTTCGTCCCGTTTTTTATAGGGTTACAATTTTTTTTTACACAGTTTAAGAAAAATTAGTTAATTTTATTGAAAGAATAAATTAATCTATGATGTTTCTAGAATACCTTTATATTTATTATTAAATATTTACGTTAAATACAAATAGAAAATTGCACCATAAGACAAATTAATTTCATTTTATATGTAAATGCACGGTTTGCTATGCACCTTTCACTTATAAAACAGTAATTAAATAAGGGTATTTTAGAGGAGTTAAAAATTAATTACATTCTTCAATTGGAAAGTGGACTATAATTGGGGACGGATGAAAATAGAAAACAAGCCTATGAAATGGGACGGAGGGAGTAAATGATAAGTTAGGGCTTGTTCTCAGTTGTTCTTCCTTTTTAAAAGTTGATTTTGTAAAAGCTGAAAAATAAAATTATGTTTTTCTGGTTAACTTTTTTTAAAACTAAAAACTGTTTCCGAAAGAATCTCATAGGCTGCTTCTTGGAATCTACTTTTTTTAGCTTAAAGAAAAGCTAAAAGACATATTTCAAAATTAGTTGAAAACAACTCAAAACTGATTTTAGCTTAGAAAAGCTTTAATTAGCTTTAAAAATCAAATAAGAACAAACCCTAAGTAATACATACAAATAGGACATTTATTTTAAATTTTTATGACTTTTACATTTTTTTTTTTGGAATTTATATGAAAGTTTCTACAATTTTTGTGATTTTTAGGGCTTTTATATAGGGTTCAATTTGGTCGAAATTAAATATTTTGGGGGGATTATATTGGTTCTAACAAAAACATTAGAGACCAATTTGGCAGAGGGTGAATACTTTGGGGACATATTGGTTTCGGTCGAAAGTGAAATATTGGGGCCCAGTTTGGCTGAAAGGCCAAACATTGGGAATGAAGTTTTCAATTTTTGCTTAAATTTTTTATTAATTTTTGTTTAGTTTACCTTACCAGTTGGCTTTCTGCACAGAAATCATGGAGAACAAGAATGGATGATGGCAAGAATTTGGTGCTGCCAATAAGGTAGTTATAATCCTCCATTTTCTATTTAATTACCCTATCATATCTCTTCTTTTTCTTCTTTTCCCCGCAGGCTGTACAACCCTTCTTCCATCGCATAACAATAGTTGTTTGAGAAAGCATTATTTCTGTTGTACTATCAAATTGTTGGCATTCAATTCTCTCCCCAATGCCGATTTCACTGCTTCTGGCCATGGTTGTCACAGTTTACAATTTTCAACTTTGCCATGTGGCATCTTTTTACATGTTTTCCCTGTTGTGCTGTCTATGCCCGTATTCAAAAATGAGTTTTGATTCTTCTCATGCAATTTTTGACTTTGCATGATGGTGTTCTTTTCATTTTCCCTGAAGAATAGATATCTTTTAAACACGTATATAATAGATTGTTACCTGGTTCTTTCCAAAAGTGATCATTCTCAATATACTATTAATCAGTCTTCTACATACGAAGGAAATGCAGGTCCAACTTTTAGAGAATTTTGATGTAGATAGTTCAAATCCTGAATTAGATAGATCTTGTGATTGGGAAATTAACTAATCTAGTGTACTTACCTTCTGTCTAGTGTCAAGGGAAGTTTTTGATCTATTCCCTTCACCTTTTTTCCATTGTTTTGAACATGTAAATGAAATCAGCCACCACTCTTTGCTTTGTGTAGTTGTCGTCTAAGATGATTCACAAGTAACCTGTTGTCTGTTCCTTACTATTATTTGGTGCAGGAAATCATCTTCGAATCAATCCAGTATTAATACCAATAGTGAGTAAAGACTGCTTCTTTCTCTCTATTTGTGTACGTGCGCTTCTGGATCATGTTATTCGCATTGGAGCTGATTCTTGTTGCTGTGTCAATATTGTTGATGACTAGCCAAAGCAAAGTCTTGATTCAAGCGAGTTCTGTGGTGTCAAGTCTGTGCCGTCTACTTTATTCCTCAATATGCATGATTTTTTTTATTGTCTTTAATTTAAAAGGAAGGGGGAAACAAAAACTTGATATAGCCGTGCATGGGCTTTCATCCATATGTCTATATAGTTAAATTGTTAAAACCCCAGTTACAAAAACTGTTTCATTTTAGTCTTCTTGTCATTTGGAAACGTACGTCTCCATGCTGGTTCAGTAGATTGTGTTTGTTTGTCCTCTCGATTGACATATTTATACATCACAAGAATGACTAATTTTCATTCACTCCGCCGCCCCCCCCCCCCCCCCCCCCCAAACCCCCGAAAAAAAAAAAAAAAAAAAACAGAGGCACCTGTTGTGAGTTCTCAAACTGATGAAAAATCAGGCAACATTCCCACGGATTTTCAGTTTGAGGAGCGGCTGCAAGCAGTAAAAAGGTGCTTCATATCACCGACTTTGTTATCGATTTAATGTCACGTTCTTGTTTTTCCAGACAGACTGCAGCTTATGTCCACAAAGTTTTGTTTTCTTTTCCTTGTACACAAGATTAAAAAGTTTGATTTATACATTTTTATTGTTGAAGGTTATGGTACAGTGATTTTTATGTGATCTTTTCTTCCCATTTCATCAAAGTAGTATATTTTTTTACGCGTGCAAATGGAAATGCATTTGGCGTACCAAAGTTATGCCTTGCCCAATACGACTTTCATTTTCTCTTTTTCATTTCTTTTATATGATTTACAAAATTAACTCTTATTCATGAATTTGATGGAGTCACATTCCGTTGTGAACAGTATATTATCTCTTTATTGTTTTGAATCACAACACCATGAATAATCACCTTAACTAATGCCAGGTAAAATTTGTCAGGTATTTTCACTGCTTATGATGATAACTTATTTTGTGCCGCTTTTGAAATGATAACTTTATGTGCAATCTTTCTCTTGCAAATTGTTTAGCCCTTTGTCAGACTTGCTGTTCAGATTCCCCCACCATGACTGAAGCATGTCCATCATCTCCTATAACTTCCTTGGGTATAACTGTCATGATATCACATCTAAGTTAATTAATAGCTCTCTGGTAACTTGTTCCTTTCACGTATAAATAGCTAATTGCAAATTGTTGCTTTTCTATTGATTTTTTTTTTCATCTTTTCCTTGTTAGTCGTATCTTTGTTTAAACAGCTATTTATTGACTAATTCTTCTTTGAGTCTTTAGATCAGCGATCCAGAAGAAGAAAGCAGAAGAAGAGAAACAATATGGAGCAATTGATTATGACACTCCAGTTAAGCCCAAGAGTGGTACTTTTGGACTGGGTACTAAGGTAACATCCCAGGATGAGCTGATGCATCTTTCTACCATGATTTCAAAGGTAGTGTATTATTCATATCTGATATGATCTCTGATTTATTTAGAATTTGAACTGGACAGATTGGAGCTGCAGTCGCTGCTGTGACTTTTGGACTGGTTTTTGCTTTTGGGGACTTTCTTCCCTCTGAAAGGTAAGGCTTATGTAAGTGGAAGATTTCTTTGAGCTTTGTTTGAAAATGCATTTATCTTTTCTTTAGTTTGTATAATATGTTCTCTCCTTTTACCATATATTACTGTGCTTTCTCTCATTGCTTTTCTGTCTGAATAGACACCATTCTGAAGATCAGGAGATGCATTTGCTAGTCATCTAGAATAGTGTTCCCTGATAGGCCTAGGTTCCTTCTATGTTACATGGACTCTTCACTGACCCCGCTGCACCCATGTCCTACCGTGTCCTATCGGACATGGGTTTGGGTATGGGCGTGGGATAAGTGAACTCAAGTGTTCACTTTTTCCAGCCGTACCTGTGCCAGACTTTTCATTCGTAACCGTGTCCACATTCTCCCATACCTGAATCCATGTAACATAGGGTTCCTTTAGATACATGCTGTGTCATTTTTAAGGGATAATTTATTTTGGGAAAGTACATAATGTCCTGCTAGTAATTAATGAGCTTTTGCCAAATGTCCTTGATTGGTTTAATTTAGAAGGTTAAGGGATGAAAAGTTTTTATTGGCAGAACTTGTGGGGACCAAATTGGCATCCAGACCTTGGGGAATCAAGAGTTCAAGTAACCGATGTAATTGTTTGTAAATACATGAATTCTGATGCATCATTCACTTCATTAGGCCCATTTTGGGTCTATGAGCTGCATTGATCACTATGAACATGAATATGAAAATGGAAAGATCTTTTCTTGCCGGTGCTGCTTAAATCTGCCAGTTCACTTTTATGGTTCACAATAACAGTTTTGGTAAATAAAGCTATATCTACCTCCTACATGAAATTATGTATTCACATAGGCTTCAAAATAACTAAGCATTTGTCTTGTATCCAATCTTTTCACTGCCATTTGTCCTTCAGAAATATCCACAGGTTTTGGTACTGAAAGAAACAATTTGATCATGATTTTCATTCTTGGTTCCAGCATTAGTCCGACTGAAGAGGTCAAGCAATTTGATCATGATTTTCATTCTTGATTCCAGCATTAGTCCGACTGAAGAGGTCACCACTGTTGTTAAAAAAATTTCATCTGAAGATAGAGAAAGTCTAAAGGTAAAATGTTGGACTTAGCATTAAATTTTGTTTTCCAGACAGCTTGAGATTTTCCTTTCTTTTCTAGTTAGAGGGCAAGAAAGAAAACTTTATGTTATTTGCTGGAAAGAGAGCACTTACAGTAAGGCTTAGTTTGGAGGTTAGGAAAGAAAAGAAGTATCAGTTTGTAAGTTTTCTCCTCTCTTGTTTGGAAGTTTAGAAAAGAAATAGGATGATTTAGAATACGTGTACGAAACATTTTTGTTATTGCATACCTTTTTATGGACAAAGATGGCATTTTGAAAAAAAAAAAGGGGCATGTGTGTGTGCGCGCTCGCGTGTAACTTTCTTCTTGTTTTCTCCTTTTCTCTCCTGTTTGGAGAAAATTTTTTTACCGTATCGATGATTTATCCTTCCAGATTACTTTTTTTTTTACCTCATTTCATTTCTAAGAAAAGTCTGAAACAGTGGAAAGCCAAGCTTTCTCTTCTTTCCTTTATTTTCTTTGCAAATCACAAACTCCCAAACTAGCTGTAAAGGATGAAGAATGGTTTTTGATAAAAACATCAAATTTCTTTGTACATTTAAGCAGTAGTCACTTTTCGTTTAATTATCATAAGGAAAATTTTGCTGCAGCATCTGCCTAACAGGATTCTTGAAGATTTGCGGTTGAAAAATCATGTCAGCAGAAGTTAGGGAAGAGCAGCTTTTGATTAAATATGGATATAGCATTTGGGCATCTTGGTTAAATGCTGCTCTAACATGGGTTGTCAGAGCTCCACTAAAAAGGGCCTTAATATGTTCCAACTGGATTATGCATGGGTTAATTGGATGTAGAGCATTAGCAAATTGTGTTTGGCCATCATGCTCAAATCAGTTAAGAATAAATTTTTGGATTTTGAATGGCATGTGTTACTGATTTGTGCTAAAATGATGTAGTTTAGAAGGCCTCAGTTGCATATTCTTTCTTGTTGTTAAGTGCTAAGCCTATTTTGTGCATGATTAGTTCATAATTTCTGTAATGAATTCTATAGGATGACAAGTTACTGATATTATTTCTGCTACATGCATGTGGATATTATACAAATTTATTCTTTCGCAGAAGAGGCTGCAGCAATTTGAGCAGATGCTAAGCATCTCCCAAGAAGATCCCACTGCACTTGAAGTAAGTTCCGATGTTAGAGGTTGATATGTGTGGCCCTAATCTTTATCTGCTCCATATGGCTTCAATTATCTGATTGAATTTACATTATTGGGTCTGTTTGGACTGTGAATATGGGTGGATTTGGATTTCGACCATCCACCCAAATCCCCTTGGTTGTTTGGATCACTTAGGAGAGATTTTAATTTGATATCCACCAGCTAGTTGAGAATGAATTTGAAAGGTTAAAATTGGTTCAGTCAAATTAGATGCCACATAAAATTGTTCCTTTTTCAAATCCATTTGTTTAAAATCCACAAGTCCATCAATCCAAATGGACCCTACACATCTGTAGTGCCTTGATCATTTGTAACCTTGTATCCATTGATTCCAATTCGAGAAAGTATCCAAAATTTAATTCAAAGGATCTAGAGAAAATTTTCTTACACTTTCAAAATGACTATAATTTTATCTTCCGCTTAAGCATTAGAAGCTTTTGCCCTGTTTAAAATCCTCTCTTTTATGACCCACAGTAGCACCATAATATCCATGGAGAACATGCTCCATTGCAGATTGCAATTTAAGACCTCTGGGGAATCCTGCTAAATTTAGGCTATATTCGTCAGGAAATGTCTAGTTTGTGTACCTGTCTGACAATTACTAGACAGGGTCCTGACTCCTGAAACGAGCTGCCTCTTGAGTACCAGTGTTCATGCTCCCCACGCCCACTCCCCCCCCCCTCCCCCGGGGGCCCAAAAAAAAAAAAAAAACCACCGAAAAAATGAAAGAAACACAATAATAGAAATGGATTCAACTCTGCTTGCCTAATTATCTTCAACAAAATCAAGACGGGGTTCCCTGGTTTACTGAAATGATTTATCCTAAGTACCAGATCTCATGCTCCCCACCTCCACTCCCCCAAAAAATCCACTCTGTAATACCAAGACCCAGAATAGGTTATCAAAGCCATGGAATAGAATATTCATTATCATTCTATTACATGGCAACAAAGCTAGGGCACAATGCTCATTCCTTGACCTTTTGTTTTTTTTTTTGGTAAAACAGTTAAACTCCAATATGCTAAATATGGACTGAAATCTATGCTTATTATCAATACATGCAACATTGCATCTGGCATCCTCTAGCACTTATGTACTAAAGAAGAAACACAAAATAACACGTAATATAATTGTTATATATGAAAATCCCAAAATAAATCAATGATTACATATATTTTTGAAGTTAATGTCGAGAATTATTTGTTGTTTTAACTTTTTTATGTTAAGTAGATAAGACTACTTCTATGTGGTATTGTTGTCAATAATATAGATTTAATGCATTTAACTTTTTTGTTGACGCAAAGAATAAGCTACTGAAATAGTGCCTGTGATTCTTCTGTGTTCTATTACAAAGTATTACAAAGTATTTTTACTCCTGAAAACATCTAGTAATATGTTATATAATTTTTCCTTTTGTGTATGTACGGTATAATCAAGTACCATTGCAGATTTGATTAAACAGGTATATCGCTAAAAAACTAATTTACAAATAAAGATGGCTGTATAAAATGATCATTAATTTGCTACAAGCAATGTAAGGTATTAAATTGTATGATTGTTTGTCTCAACTAGGATTATTAATGTATCTGTGAGTGCATATAAGAAGACTTTTGAGTGTTGTTGAAGATGAGATAAGAAACCCCATTTTTTTATGGAAGGATCATTCTTTGGATAGTCTTTACCTGTGTTAATTGACATTACCAAAAATTGAGAAGAAAAGAGAAGTTGGAACAGCAATTCAATTTCAGGTCTCTGAAGCTGGTAGTGTTCATGGGCTCATTTTTGGGTTTTTGGTTATTTGTTATTTGATACCAATCTGAGATTTGCACCATCCTGTCCAACCTAAGATGCATGGTTTCAGCTGAAAAATATAGTTGTTTGATTGGGGTGGTCTGGCAAAATTGAAAATAAAAAGATGATCCAAGAATATTTGAATCGGTTGCACAAAAATGGAATTACTCTTTGTTGTCTGGTCATACCTCCACAAGATTTGGGCTACACAGCCCACACATACCATCAGTCAGTTACTAAATTTCCTTTCAGTCATAAACATCTTCCTGCAAATTGCAAATCCAATGGACAAAGCACAATACTCACAAATTGTAGAGACAAATTCCCTTCAGCATTAATACACCCTCATCCCAAAATCTGGTGAGCTGAGGAGGCTGGAAAGGACGAGGTTTCAGATGGACTTGGGAGGCAAGATAGTATGGGGAGCAGAAGTACTGGAAACACTGTGGTTTCATGTGTTTAACAGCATTAGAAATATAAAATTCATTGGATAGGGTGACCTTAAATCACCGTTGCTGGCTGGTTGGGTGGGGTGGTGAATATCTGTTCCTTGGCAGCCTAGTACAGAAGGTTGTGCTTTGGTTAGGAATATAAATAGACCTCTTATAAGTTGCATATGCAGTTAGAATTTAGTTGTATTTATGAGTATTCTTCTTGTTAGAAAGATCCTCTCGACTTGATGCCTATGAGCCAGATTCTTTGAGCTCTAACCCACCCCCCTACACCATGGAATTTGTTGTCCACAACGGCCAAAACGATTGTTTTTCAACTTCTATTACCCATATATCACTTGTTTGCCCATTTTTAATTAGCACTAGATTTTCTTTGCAGTCTTGCTTTGTTTACTTTTTCTATTTTTTTCTGAATGCATCGAGTTCAACATTTTGAAATTGTTTCAGGGAGCTGCAGTAACACTAGCTGAATTAGGAGAGTATGATCGAGCTGCCTCACTTCTTGAGGATTTGACGAAGGTATATTCTTGATTAACCTGGTATAGACTTACAAAGAAAGTTTAGTATTTCAAATATTCTTATCTATCGATCTTATTATGAATTTTCTTTGTGTGTTCTTCAGAAGAAATCAAGTGATCCTGATATTTTCCGTTTGCTAGGAGAAGTTAAACATGAACTCAATGATTATGAGGGAAGTGCCAGAGCCTATAGAAATTCTGCAAGGGTTAGTGCCATATATATTCAAGGGACACTTCACATTCTCTGAACAATTGCTGCTCTAAAAGTGTTCGTATAACAGACAAGGTTGAAGCCACAGTGAGTTGAATTAGATACTTGGTAGTAGAAGGTTAACATAGCAAGTTTTCACAATAAAATTAAGGGAAACCTTTTGTTGTGAGAACTTGTGTGGCATCACTGTGAAGCTCGTCAAGTGATGCACTGGAGGACCCTTTGGTGGTTCTTTCCAGTGCATACGTTTTCTAGTTTGACCCTTGTTTTTTATTTGCTTTGCCTTTTTTCTTACTTTTCAGAACAGCTAGTTCAGCAATGATTGTGCCATGCAAAGATGCTAGAGATAAAAATCTATTGCTTGATGTTAACACATTCTTATCTACATGCTCATGGCTTATACAAATTTGTACAGGTGTCAAAAACTATTGATTTTGAAGTTCTTCGTGGTCTTACTGATGCACTGCTTGCTGCCAAGAAACCCGGTGAGGTTGGTTGACCTAATAATATGATATGCTTAAATGCTGCGACATGGACCTTGCACTCTTGTTGCTGCAGTTGTATGGGCATGGCACTTCTGTGTGTTAATACTTTGAGAAATAGCTGTAATCATCTTTATTTTTGAAGTAACACAAAAATAATCATAATAAGTTACTGTAAGATCATCCATATTGTATAATTGACAAAAAATTTAAAGATTTTGCCATTTACTAGGGGACAATTTTGCGAATCTTGTTTCTCCATTTTGCTTGATTAAGGTAGACTCTTTTGTTGTAGCAGGAAGGTCGAATAATGGGATAAATTAAGCTTAGAATTAGCATATCTGCTGTTTTCAGTTTTCATTGTAGGAGAACTAGTTGAAAAGATTTTGAACTACGCATCAAAAAAAAAAAAAAATGGTATTGTTGATACTGAAGACCTATTGTTGAATTCTTCAATGCAACCCAAATAAAGCATAAGCATGAACCGGAAGATTGTGCAATTTACAGATGTAGAATTTGAATTGTCAACTTGCAATCTAGTTGTAATGCTGTTGCTTTCTCTTAGGCAGCCGTCCCACTATTTGATTTAATGTGATCTGAGTTCACTATCTGTAACTTCAAATGTGGATATTCCGTAAAGGTTGATGATGATAGTTTGATACTTGGTTTCTGTTTTCTTTTGTATGAACTATGAATAGTTCTTCTTTTCCAAATTAATTGTATTTGACTAGAGATTCTGGCTTTTTAGGTAGCATCTACTTCATCTAGCTCTGGCTTTACTTCGCTGAGAATATTTTTGTCCCCGCATTTGTGTGTCTGTGTTTTTATCTGCTTGCCTTCAGTAAGGACTAATCCGTTTTATAGGATGAGGCTCAAGCATGCACTGCTACAGTTTGTGTGGCCCAGATTTTGTGTTATTTGAGAATGTTTACAGGATCATCCCTTATGGGAAAGGACCGTGCTACTTTTGTTACAATTGTGAAGTTGAAAACTTGGCTTATACTGGGATCAATACTACTTTTGTGCAGAAATTTTTCTCACAAATACTAATTGAAGATACAAATGTACTGTATTTAGCATGCAAATAAAAGTTCTGCTATTAAATCTGTAACATAGTTCCCCCAGCTGCAATTGTTCCGAAATAGATCCCTTCGTGCATCTGATCAACTCTGTCTTGCCTTAGAAACAGGTTACCTAGACAATATCCGTTACTTAGAAGGACAGTTCTGTGACATCAGTGTTGACTGTGGCTCTTTTGTGATGTTGAAAGTGTGACAAGCTATAGCAATATATGACTGAGCATACGTACATAAATGGTTGTACCCTGCCTATAGAGTTTTCCACTGTAGGCATTTTTCTCACCTTTGTATCTGCAACAGGAGTGCTATACTTTTTTTTTTTTTTTTTTTGCTTAAATGCAGGCTGTTCAAATGCTTCTGCCTTTTCATGAGCAGCTGAGTAGAGAAAAAACTGTTCTCAGTGATAATGAGGCAGAGAGCAGCACAATGGAGAAAAACTTTCAAGTTGATCCTATTCAAGTAAGTTTCTTTCTCTACCTATAAGGTGAAATGTAATAATCAGTTCAAGTATTCTTTTATATCTGGGTCGCAATTTTGACATGGGCTCTTGTAAAGAGAAGTGCCCTGGGTGTCTAGGCGATAAACTAGGAACAAGCAAATTCAAATAATTCTTATCAGCATGTGTTGGTAGATTGATAAGAGCTGGTTTATGGGCAGTGTAAGGGCACATACATGAAAAGTAAACACTCAAATGAGCATAAGATTACCCTAGCATTGAGTAGACATTGACAAATAATGTAGCCTTTCATTCTATACCAAATAAACTGAACATCAGATAAACTCTATGCCCAAATTCTCGACCTTGTGCTGAGGGCAAACCACAATCTATTTTCAATACTTCCCCAACATCCTGCATTGCCTTGTGCACAGGAATTCCCTCATTGTGCATAGCAGATGGGTACTTACAGACTCTCTTCAAGTACTTAAGACCCTGGTGCATGTGTTACTATTGTACCCATGTTATATTGTTATAAGACAGCGCTCTCTCGCTTGCCTCACTGTTCTGCATTTTTTGATTTAGACATCCAGCTTAATTTCTGACGTGTTTTGGGTTTATTTTCCTATTGCATATGTTTTTGGTTGCTTAATCTCCTGGGAAAAGATGATTACTTTTCCATGTCTTCTACAGGTAGACTTGCTTCTTGGAAAAGCCTACTCAGACTGGGGGCATACCAGTGATGCTGTAGCTATTTATGATCAACTTATCTCTAGCCATCCTGATGATTTTAGAGGTTACTTAGCAAAGGTGCAGCCCTTCTTTGCTTTACATTATCCAAAGAGGACTTATTTCTTGATATCTTACCTGCTTTTCCTAAATTCCAGAAACCATCTGTTTCTTTCCATTCACTGATTGATTGACTGCCATTATTTGTAATATGAGTTCCTTTCATATCCCAGATATATATTCTTAGTTTTTGAAGAAGCAAGGAATATTTAAAGTCAGCATTTTACTTCATTTCTTATGCAGGGTATCATCTTGAAGAAAAATGGAAATGTTGGTGGTGCAGAAAGGATGTTTATACAAGTATGTAAATGACTTCTATATTTCCTCATGCAATGTGATGTTAAGAGAGTTGTTTGAGAAACTGTTGGAAACCGGAAAAAGAGATGATGTTGAAATACTTGTTATATTTGAGAGACAAACCACAACAAGAGGCTAGAAGGCCTGACGCTTAAAAAATAAAAAATTAGCTTAAATTAGTCACACTTGATGTCACCTAATGCAGTCATGAAGCTTGCTTTTTGGAGAAAAGTTTGAATTATGCTTTAAGGACAAGTCTTCTTCTGTGGTTTTCTTTCTGATCTTACTTTATAGCAAATACCTTTTAGAGACGTGCATATGATCTCTTATATATCATATTATCCTATTGTCCTTTCATGAGCCATGACAAGGTCTAGTGTAATTGGAGCTATCAATTGGGGTAGTTCACTGCTTGTTATTGAGGAATCAGTACGAAAGTGATTAAAAATAATCTAAACTTGGGCATACAGTGACAATTTTTGGATGCATCCGCACGTGAAAAAAGAGATTTAAGTGAGTGCAGTCTATTAATTTTTCTTGTTGAGCTTTGAAACAGGCTCGGTTCTTCGCTCCAGATAATGCCAAAGCACTGGTGGACAAGTACTCGAGATGACGTCTGGTTTTGCAACGTCAAAGACTACTATTCTGCTCGATTAAATTCCCATTGATGTCCGGGATTTAGGCAATAAAAGAGAGGGAATGGTTGATCTGTTGTTTTTACAATGGACGGGCATGAACGTTTACACATAAACATGTACTGCATTTGTTAGTACTAGTACTGTCAGATAATAAGCTCTCACAATGGTACGTGCTATAAATGCATTGCGTTGAAATCCAATCATAATTTGTTTTCACTGTCCACAATTGCACATGTTAACTGCTAATAATAGTGTGAATTAAGGAATTTAGGAGTTATTTGCTTTGCAGTGTCTTTGCTGTTTTAAGTGTATGATTAGATTACATGTACGACGGTATGCCTAATCTGGCCGGAGCCCAGCTGGCCTGGCATACAAAATTTATAGTATGATTCGTTTAATCAGAAATCACAATCCTATGGCGATGACCAAGGACGGTTGATAATAGAGGGAAGTAGTGGTTTGTTATTGTTTGCAACTATACAACCTATGTATTTTAGGCTGAAACCATGGTTGATAATTAGGTTTCCTTCTTGTACTACTGTTTGTGATGTTTATTCTGTATATCACATCAGTATGAATTCTATGTTCCAGCTTTTTGATATATAGCTTCTTTTGCAAGAGTTAGGACTCTAGATGGATTCTCATTTGATTCAGAAGATGAAGTAGATAATATGCAGTACCTTTTTTGTTTCTCCACTTCACTTTTTTGAGGTTCTTTACTTCGGATGGATTTGTTTGATACGTAGTAATTTTGTTTGTTTGTGTAATTTTGTTTAAAATTTTGTTTCTGTAAGAATTTTACTGCACTAGGAAAATCTTGATACTTCTTTTAGTTGTTTGGGGAATTTTCTGGTTTCTTCTACTATTCAAGGAAACGTACATAAAGTAATAGGAACTGATTGCAATACCTTCTTGTGCAAAGTACACAGAGATTACTGGACCAAATTTCTAGGCTGTTTTCTATTGTTGTTGGCTATGCAATACAGGTAAACCAACCCCCGGGCTCTTATAAAATTCTTTTTTTTCTTTTTTTCCCCAATATCAACTTACTAAGGTAAGAAGTACCTTCCTAGCATCAACAATTAACAGCAACTTTAGGAATCTTATGAGGATGCGGTTCTTTGTTTTGGGTCTAATAAAAGAGAGCTTGGGGATTTTTAAATTTTAAAAAACAGAAACTTGTATCTTGATGATGTAAGCAGAATAAATGGTGAAGGAGTTTCGAGCAACAGCACTATCAAATGAGTGCATGCATGCATGGATATGTTTGTATAACTATATACATTAGATTAGATATGTGGTTATGTTTAAGTAAATAGAAATATTATGTTTTGATTCCGTCAAATTGAGGTTTAGGTTTATCCTTCAGGAATGGAGGACCTTTATTATGAATGTAAGTTTTAAAATCAAAATTTTATCACATCCTCTATGTGAAATTTGCAAGTTCGATTCAATGTTTGAGATATGCATTTTTTTTTACACTTCAATTCTGGGAGTAGCATTTATTTCTATTTAGACAATTTTCAGTTCCAACATGTGAATCCTTACTTTATAGTCTAAGCGTACGTTTGGTTCATGGGATCCCATGTCATCCCATGTTTAGTTAGTTTTTTTATATGGTATTAACTACTTTAATGCCATAAAAATGGGATAAAATAACTCCATGGGGGGTTGGTATTAGTTATCCTAGGATGAAATGTACGCAGGATAACAAAAATTTTGACAAATTTAATCGTAGTCTACCTCACCAAAAACTAATCTGTCATTTTCTCTCAAATCCTTTCTACGGCTCTTCTCAAATCATCTATCCAACTCTTCGTTGGCAAATGTATGATTTTATCCTTTTTTGTTCAATATTTTCTAATCAATTTCATTGTGATTGGATTCTAATTGTTATGTTGTACATATTGTTGTTTCCAGTGGTTCATTTTTTTTTTCTTTTTGTGGGTTCTTATTAGGGTTATTGGTCTTAATGCTATTGCTATTATCTTGAAAATCTTAATTTTATTGATTGAAGGTTTTTCGTTTTTGTGTTTTTTATGTGGTTGTCTATGCGTATATGAATCTTTAAACTTTGCGTGAGATTGTATTTGGGTGAAGAGCCGATAATTCTGCGAGAAAAAGAACCTGTGTAGAAATACGAATTTGGGATGATTTGTAGAAAGCAGCAATAATAGGAAAAAGAAATATGTACTGAGTTGCATAAGCCATCAATAAGTGATGCATTATTATTATCTGTGTAGTAGATAAAGCCATCAATCTCAAACTTGAATTTCTTTTACCATGTTATACATATTTTGTTACGGCAAATTAGAAGTTAATGACTTCTTTGAATAAATCAACATATTCGATGATTGCATAATGTATTGAACTATGGAGCAAGTAATCTTAACTGAAAAAAAATGAAAAATAATAAATTAAAAAAACTAATCAAACTATTCTGTTTATTAATGACTTGATATTTCAAAAATATCTCTCAACAAAAGTGTTGTCATCACTTAAATTGAGAAAATAAGTACAGAGTTTTAATAGCTTGATATTCACAATAGCATAAACTATAACTATAGGCTTCGTCTGATGTATCAACTGCAAGAGTTTTATTATCATTGGTACCTTGTCACACTCTCTAGTTGCAATAGATCAAATAGAAGGAATTGATTTGTCCTACATTTTTTCAAAACGTTGTTGTTGACCTAGCCCCATGTTTCTTTTTTAATTCATAGGTAAATTTTCATAAATTTCAATTCTCAATTGGAAAGTTTCTTCAAAAAAAAAAAAGAAAAAAAAAAAGAAGAATTCTCAATTGAAAAGTTGTAACGACTTAAACTGAGAATTCTTTTATGGGCAAGTGGGATGTGTATTTTTTCTTGTTTACCTTTTTTTCACTTAAACCCACATGCTTTACATCATGCTTTTGCACGCTAGTAGAGTACTTGTGACTATCCATTTGCACGTTCGAATGCCATGTTGAAGTGCTGATGTAGATATTTCTTGCTACTGGACATTAAATTTAGATCACGTCAGATAACCAAGGGCTTGAATTTGGTTAGACTACAATGTATACATAGGATAAGAGGATTATATATTTTTAGATTTGTCTACATGCACAATGGCACTTTTCCTTTCATGTGTACATTTTCTGGTGCGCTCTGTGGTTTTGTACTTTGCCTACATGCTTCTACTCTGCCAAGAAATAATATTACTTAAAATTTTTGGAATTAAGTAATTTCTCCCAAGCTCAATTGAGCTAGTAACCCCAACTTTAACAACTTCAGTTATTTTGACATTTACCAATAATTTTTGTTAGTGGGACATGAATGGTCTGGCTAGTGTTTTTTTTTTTTTTTTTGTAAGAATGTTTATGTCATTGATGCCATGTCACTAATTGTCTGGTCTTAGGTACTTTCATATTTCAATTTCAACGAGCCACTAGCCCCATCCATACTTGAATTATTATGAGATTGTATAAAAAAAATATTTTGAGAACGTAATGTACTCAATACTAAATCGTTTACTTGAAGAAATAATATTGTTCACGCGAAAGATGGTTATACAAATGGCTGACCTTCTTTTTCCCTTATGACCTTTTCTTCTTCAATCCAAAACTTTCCCTCATAACTTTTCAATTTCAGTGAAATTTATCTCGTTTAGTGTAAACAATATATATCACTTAAACTAACTAATAAAAGATAAGAAATTAAACTCAGGAAAAGGTTGATAAGAAATTCCATATTACGTATAATGAATGAGTGGAAAGAAAATCTTGCAACCTCTATGTATAATGAATGGAGATGTGTAGTTTGAAATTTGATAGGAGATACTATTTTTTAAATTTGTTATTATGATGATTGAATACTATTTGTTCTTCAGACTTTAAACTATTTGCTTGGATCATTGTTTAATTTAATAGATCATGCACATATTATTCATTTTTTATACTTTAAATCCTTTTATAACTAAGTATTTTTTTTTTTACTTTGTAACATTTTAACTTACAATATTAATTGTTCTTTTATAGACATGGAACTCCCTTCAATTGGCCAAATTAAAGGAAAGGGTAAGAAAACTGAAAAAAGTAGACGAGTATGAACAGCTAGAGAAGAAGATGTATTAATAGGTGCTTTGAAAGAACTTTGTATAACAGGTTGGAAGTGTGACAATGGCACATTTCAGTCTGGCTACATTGCCGTTCTTGAAAAAGCAATGCTTAAAGTATTTCCATCAACTGATTTAAAAGTTACTCCACATATTGAATAAAAAATTAAAATGTGGAAGAAAAATTATGGTTCATTAGCATCTATGCTAGGGAAGAGTGGCTTTGGCTAGAACTTTGTTGACAAAATGATCACTGTCAACTTAGATGATGTTTGGGAGAACTACATTAAGGTAAAAATCATAATTTAATATTTACACTATTTGTTCTTCAGACTTTAAACTATTTTATTGGATGATTGTTTAATTTAATAGATCATGCATGTATTATTCAATTTTTATGATTTAAATCCTTTTATAACTGAGTTTTTTTTTTTGTTACTTTGTAACATTTTAACTTACAATATTAATTGTTCTTTTGTAGATATGGAACTCCCTTCAATTGGCCAAATTAAAGGAAAGGGTAAGAAAACTAAAAAAAAAGTAGATGAGTATGGACAGCTAGAGAAGAAGATGTATTAATACGTGCTTTAAAAGAGCTTTGTGTAACAGGTTGGAAGTGTGACAATGGCAGATTTCGGTCTAGCTACACTGTCGTTCTTGAAAAAGAAATGCTTAAAGCATTTCCATCAACTGATTTAAAAGCTACCCTACATATTGAATTAAAAATTAAAATGTGGAAGAAAAATTATGGTTCATTAGCATCTGTGCTAGGGAAAATTTATAATTTAATATTTACATTATTACATTATTCAAGTTAATTATTTTTAGTTATATATTTTATCAATTAATAGCAATTTTTTAAATCGATTGATCCGAATGCAAAATTCATGAGATTTAAATCCTGGCCTTTTTATGAGGATTGGGTAGAAATTTTTGGTAAAGATAGAGCTACTGGACAACATGCAGAAGGTATAAATGATGCTCTTAATGCAATTGAGAAAGAAATTGATGACGCAGAAAGTAATTACGTCGAGGGGCTTGAAGATATTAACGATATTTCTTATGCATAAGATCAAGTCACTCCAAGTTCTAGTAAGAAACTTAAAAATGAGAACAATGATAGAGCCAAAAAGAGAAAATCACGATCTAATGACGAAAATAGGGGTTTAGCTGTAGTGGCCGAAGCTTTAGGAAAATTTACAGAGAAAATAGAGGCCAGGTTGGGCATGATAGCTGAAAGAATTGGTTAAATACACGATATATCATCGGCCCAAAGGGAGGTTTATGCTACTTTGGCACCTATGACCTGGCTATCTAAGCTAGAAAAGTTGAGAGTTGTTTCACGTATAACCAGTGATCATCAAAGTCTTGATCTATTTTTTAGCCTCCCTGACAAAGACAAACCTGATATGGTGCATATGATATTCAATGGGAGCATATGATTTAGTTTGTTTAGTTATTGATGATACTATATTTTTTTAAGTTGTTTAATTCATCAAAATAAAAATTAATCTTGATTTTTTTATTTGCAAATGAAAAAGATTAATTTTGAAGTTGTTATTTGCAATTGGGTTTATTTTTCTCAATTCTGAGTTTGTACTATTTAGATTCTTTCATTATCTTCCTCTCATCTGTCACTAAAATAATTGGCTTATCAGATACAAAAATAATTGGCATAAGAATCACATAGGGTGCCAAGAATTAATCACAACACACACAGATATATCAATGATGATTATTGTTTAAATTATTAATGCTTAATATATATATATATATATTATAGTTCTTAATATTTTCCAATCTAATTCCCATATTTAGATTTTAGCATATTATGATATATTATTTAAATATCATTTAATATATGTTGAATTATCAAATAAAAATAATTATACTAATATAAGGTTATTTTAGTCAATAAAATGATAATTCATTCTTTAACCAAACACCTGATGACTCATCCTAGGATTCAACCCACCAAATCCCTTGCCACCAACCAAACACAAGACAAGTGGGATTTTGAATCCTGGGATGACTCATCCCAGGATTATAAATTCGGGGATGATTCATCCCATCTCATCCTATCCGTAAACCAAACGAACCCTTGGTGTACATAATAATTCATAGAGGTTTCAATTTTTTTTTTTTTATATATGGTTGGATGTAAGGTGGTATTGTGGGCTGTTATAGTCTTTACAATGTTTCTCCTTCCATCAGTCCCTGCCTTTGCTGGATTTATTATGAGAAAATTTATTAGAACTGAATGATGATCATATTTTCCTTTTACTTTGTTTCTATTTTTTTATTGAAACAATATGGTTATTGATGCTATTTGTATTTCTTTAGCTATTTGGCTATCAACTATTGATAATGTGCACCTACCTTCAAATAAAATCGCACCCAACTCTTTTAGCATGTCATTGTATTTTGATTGAGCCCAATTTCAGCCATTGTATTAGATTTAAACCAGTTCTGCTAGTTGTTATCATTGCCAATTTCCTTATCATCCAATATTAGTGAAATTGTTGGATTTTATCACGAACGTATCTTGTTTTGTAGTATACGTTTATACTAGAGTTGCTGATATCATATTTCTACTGCTTCTAACTTGTTTCAAAGTTGCTAACAACATGCATGTATCTTTTTTCCATCCCGTTTCCTTATACATGTAGGTTTGCACTCCTTGAAAGTAGTAGAGTCTTAGTTCCTTTCTAAGTTTTTGTTCGAAACAGCCTTGAGTATGCATAAGTCGGATTTCGTGTAGTAATAAAAAAAGTATAACTTGGTTATTAACAGATTATAGATAGACACACATGCGCGCATCAGACTACTATAGCATGATGTGAAGAATGACTCTACGGATCAGTAGTAAGTGTTGGTGATAGGAAGAATTAAAGTATAAAGTCAAGTGAAAGAAGTACATGAAAGTAAATTACAAAAAGAAGTGTGGTGCATATGGTGAGTGGTAAAGTACTTGGTTGTTTCTAAGTGTCAATGCATGCATTGGTAGTGAGACTCAATCTATTAATCTCCTTGTTGTACTCACAGAAAACTTGAGGGTTGAAGTTATAGGCACCTCTACCAGTTCCATAACAATCTGCGGTCCCGTGTTGCAGAACTGAACCAAAATGAACCATAGTAAGCATCAGAAACCTATGTAATTCTTGCTGAAGACTTCATAATAAGTAGACTAGGGAAGACAAATGTACCATGAGATCTAGGGTGCTGGAAGAGCTCTGGAATACACAACATTGACATTTTGAACATCTCTTCTCATTTGGTGCATTGCTTCCTTCAACATGTTATTGTACTTTCGAACTGCATTGTTGTAGGATATCATGCATCCAAAAGCATCAATATCAGAACTTCCATGAGGGAGCTCCACTAGAAACATTTGGTGATAGCTTATTGGTGCAAGATTAAGCACAAAGAAATTGTGTCCCCCTAATGCATAAAGTTCCTGGGAGATCCTAAGTCTTGGTTTATTTGGTTCTTAAAGGTTTGTGGCTGCAGCTCATTTAAAATTGTAGTTTACTATTTTTATGTTAAGCCTCTGAGATAGATTTGACATATTCTTCTTTGGTTGAAAATGTTTCTAATTTTGTTTGCCATTTCCCCAGTTTTGATTTATGGAGTCCTAAACACAAGTGTTCAGGAGATCTTAAGCCTCTGGTTGTTATTCTTGATCTTGAAAATGACTATATGAAACATTGTTCTTCTTGTTTCCAAGGAATTTCTCTAATATGCTATGACTATCTTAGCATTCTCAGGTAGAGATATGTTTCTGCCCAGTAGCTTATAGTAAACCTCCTCTACCTTCACTTTCAATATGTTCCAATCTTATTGTTTTCTATTTCTGGAGTTTGAAAAGGTAACGATTAAATTTTGGTCAGTATGGGCAGGTTTGAAAAGGTTACCTTGGACAGGGCAATGGGGTCCTACTCCCCCAAAATAAGGATGTAGGTTTTGACTTTGCTATGATGGTTTTAATCATTGCTAGCAATATGAATTTAGGTAGACACAGTAGACAATTCATGCGTGACTATATGTTTAAAACGAATCTTTATTTCTTATGCATATGTCATGGTTAGATTGATGTACTTTGGATGCTTTGTTCTTATTTGTTTAGTGCAGTTTTGACTGTATAATTGATTTTCATTTTTTTGATCAGGTTGAAAAGAAGAGACCAGATAATCAATCTCCTTAATTGATTGCAAATTTGATTTGTACATGGTTACGAGCAAAATGTAGAAGACATCACCAATGAAAAATATAGCAGTAATATATGTCTTTTTGTTGATGCTAGAGACTATTATTACTAGACGTATTAAGATTTGTTATTATTCTAGACATTCTAAAAAGGGATATGACGTGATCTTTTTGTATAGATTTTATGATTGTAATGAAAGTACAAAGTTAATTTTGTATTCTTTTTCATTGGTTTTATTATTTGTTGACCAAATTTTCAATCGCTAGAGACAATATGCGAAGTTTATGGGGTAGATTTTAAACACTCAAAAAATAGCTTAGTCACACAATGAAGGGCTGCCAATCTGTCAATGTCAGGCCTTACTGGTACCCAACATTCTAGAAGAATGAGATTGAGAAATTAGTCAAGGAAATAAGGGGTTATCAGACCAAGCACCAGCCCATTCTCTTCACTTGTGGTTTTGGTGAAAAGGAAGGACGAGACATGGAGGCAATGCGTTGACTGCAAAGAATTGAATGCCAACCCCATCAAGGACAAATTCCCTATTCTTGTAATTGAAGAGCTAATGGATGAATTGTATGGAGCTTTGTACTTTACCAAACGAAATACAATATAATACATTAAAATATCTTAATAGAATATATTATTATAATAACATTCAGTACATCACTTAATATTATTATATCGAGTGGTTTATTCGTAAATATAGTATATAAAATAAGCAAAAGGAGAGAATGAGGGGCAAAAAAGTAAATTCATTATGAATTGAATAATATTCAAGTGAATAGTTGACATGATTGAAATGAAATATAAGACATTAAAATATCTAAATTGAATATATTATTATCCTTTATTATGTTAATGTTTTGTACATTACTTAATATTATTTTATCGTGTGGCAAAATCATAAATATGATATGAAAAAATGCAAAATGGGAGGAGGAGGGAAAATTCACAAATATGAGACATAAAATATGCAAAATGGGACGGGAATGGCAAAAATGTAAATTCACGTTAGTGAATAGTTGACATGAACATAATATTATGTAATAGATTAAGATATTTGAATAAAATACATTATTATATATTATTATATTAACATTTAGTACATCACTTAATATTGTTATATCATGTGACAAATTTGTAAATATGGTGTGCAAAACATGCAAAATGGAAGAGAGAGGGGCGAATTCGTAACTAAGAGCTCACTTAATATTGTTATATCATGTGACAAATTTGTAAATATGGTGTGCAAAACATGCAAAATGGAAGAGAGAGGGGCGAATTCGTAACTAAGAGCTGAAAATATGCAAAACGGGATAGGGAGGGGCAAAAAAGTAAATTCGCATTGAATTTAATAATATAGAAGTGAATAGTGAATATGAATGAAATATAATATAATACATCAAAATATCTTAAAAGAAAATTGTAGACACCAAATTTTGACACACATTTTATAAAAATATGCGTATTACTTTATTTAGGGGTTATTGTGATTTTCAGAGGCTAATTATAATTTTTGTGTATATTACGTCTAATTTGTCGTGTCAGGGGCAAAATGGTAATTTCACTATGTAAATATTAGTTTATTTTATTTTATTTCCTAAATACATGATTTTACTATTTTTATCATTATTTATAATTTTAATAATTTTTAGGAGTCATCTAATATTTATTTAAAATTTTAGCATTTTAAGTCTATTGGCACGTTTTCCAATGTGCTATTTTTATGAGAATTTTCAAGTGAAAAATTTTTATATATGCATTTTGAATACTCATAAATTTTCTGTAAAAATCTCATAATTTTTAGAGGTCGTTTAGTATTTATTTAATTTTTATCTTTTTGTTTATTAATGGCACGTTTCCCAATGCATTCCTTTTATGAGAATTTTTTCAAGTGAATTTATTTATGCATAGCTCATATATTCATGAATTTCCCGTATAAATTTCATGATTTTTAGAAATTTTTAATATTTATTTTAATACTTTGTTATTATTATTTGTTATTTTTATTTTTTATTTTTTATTTTTCTATTAATCGCACATTTTAATGATATGTTAATTTTTAAATTTTTGTAGTAAATTTTATTTATCCGTTTTATAACTATAAATTCCAGTATCTTTCTTGGTAATTTTAGAGACTCTAATATTTTTATTTTTATTTTTATTCTATTTCATTTTTTGTTTTCCTTCATTTTCCTCCTCAAAAAAAAAAAAAAAAAAAAAAAGAAAAAAAGAAAAAAAAAAAGAGAGAGCAGGCTGCGTTTGCAGCCTGCTGCTACTGTAGCAGCATGGGGGCTGCCATCAGAGCAGCCCCATGCCATCATCACAATTCTCTCCAACTCCCCTGCATTTCAGCAGATTTGAGGGGATTTGGAGAGATTGATTTTCTTCCCAATTCCTACACCTGCATTTCTTTCCCCTCCCCTTCCCCTGCGCATCACAGAAACACAACGCACACACCTCACTTCCTTCTCTCGACCCCTCCCCTGCAAAACACACACAACACACACCTGCACTCTCAGCTCTCACATACACAGAACACACTCAAGCCTCATACTTCTCTGTTTTTTCCTCTCCCTCACCAGACACGCACAATACACACACCTTAGACACACAATTCACTCCCCCTCTCCTTCTTCCCTGAGCTCACAGACATCATACACGCATCACACACATTCACTCGGTCTCCCTCTATCTCCCCTTCCCCTGCACCTTCATCATTCACGCACAATCACAACAGCACACTAAAACACTCACCTCATTTCACCACTTCACCATTACACACACGTTCACTCACTTTCTGGTTCACCTGCACACACCTCCACCTGCACTTCTCCTTGCACACACATACAGAACACACTAACACACACTCATTCGCGCATAGTTCACACACAAACACATACACAGACACACATTCAAACACACACCTGAGCACACCTTTCACACTCACAAACCTGCAAACAAAAACACACGCACAACATACACACACCTGCACACACCCTTCCCCTGCACAAGCACACCACAGACACACAAGCACTCACACGCAACCAGAATTTCACAGCCAAACGCACACAATACACAGACACATTACACACGGGACACACACACAAACACTCACCAGCAGCACAACCACAATCACCATACACACAAATTCACTCTCACTTGCACACACAATCGAACACATATGCGCACAAGCACATACCCACAGTCACAGACAAACACACATACCACACACAATGCATTTTCTTCTTCAACCGCACCACACCTGCACACACAAAAAAAAAAAAAAAAGAAGAAGAAAACAACAAGAACAACCGGCCGAGACCAGAGCACCACCCCCAGCGGCGCCACCCCAAATAGACACTGGACATCCTCCATCACGCCACTACCCCCTCGATTGGAAAGGTAAAATCCCCATCCCCCCTTCAATTTCATTTGTGGATTATTGGGGCAAATCAAGGGAAACTGATTCGGGTTGAGAGAAAGAGAGAGAGAGACCTGTGAGAGAGATAGAGACCGGCCGAGAGGGAAGAGACGACCGGGAAGAACAGAATCGGGGGAGGGGGAAGAAGAAGAAGAAGAAGAGAAAAACAGAATCGGGGGGGGGGGGGAAGGAAGAAGAAGAAAAAAGAAAGAGAGAAAAGAGAGAAAGAGAAAGAAAAGAGAGAAAAAAAGAAAAAGAAAAATCTGGAAAAGTTTTAATGAAAAAAAAAAAAAAAAAAATGTTTTGGTGAAACTACGTCGTTTTGACGTAGTTTCACTCAAAACTACGTCGTTTTGATTAGTTTAGTTTTTTAATTTATTTTTAATTAATAATAGGTATTTATTTTATAGTCCTTATATTTTCATTAATGCTACTGTGGCCCTGAAAATGTTTGACTGGTGCATTTAAATTTCTGTTTATTGTAGATTGACCCCCATAATTTAATTTTCTTTGCAATTAGGTCCCGATTAATTGTATTTAGGTCCCTCAACTTTTAGATAATTATAATTTTTGCCCCCCTACGTTTTTAATTTTTCATTTTGACCCCTATATTTTTCGGTAATTACATTCTGACCCCTAGATTTTGCTGGAATTGCATTTTTACCCTCTGATATTTATGAAAATTGTAATTTTGCCTCCCAAGCTTTCTTTTATTATATTTTAGGCTTTAAATGTTACTGAAAATTGCATTTTGGCCCTTATACATTGCTGGAAATTCCATTTTTGTCATAAAATGTTGCTGGAATTCTATTTTAGTCCTTGAATGTGGCTGGAATTTGCAATTTAGTCCCTAATATTGCTAAAAATTATAATTTGGTGTTTAATACTTGTTAGAATTTACAAATTGGGGTTCATTGTTGCTGTAAAGTTCATTTTTTCCTTGAATAATTGCTGGGAATTGTAATTTAGCTCTTAAGTTGCTGGAATTTCATTTTTAAAACTTTATGTTGCTGGAATTTGGTTCTAATCTCCTAGAATGCTTGCTGGAATTTTATTTTGTCCCCCAACATTGCTGGAAATTCTAATTTCCTAGAATGCTTGCTGGAATTTTATTTTTGTCCCCCCAACCTTGCTGGAATTTTATTTAAATCACTATAATTGCTGAAATTACATTTTTGCCTTTTAATATTTGCTGTAAGTTACATATTATTTAATGATTTTGCTGAAATTATATTCTTGGCTTTAAATATTGTTGTAAATTTTTATTTTGGGCATTATACTTGCTGAAAATTACATTTTAGCTTTTAAATTTGTTGTAAGCCATGTCATTACCTTAATTAGGGTTTAAAATTATAATTTTACTCTTTTGTTTGTTGAAAATCACATTTTTACTTTAGAATGTTGCCTAAATTTCCATCTTTTAATCCAAATCTTATAATGTTTTATTTTTCTTAAAAAAAAAAAAAAATTTAAAAGTATTAATTAAAATTAGTTAAGTCCTCAAAGCTTTAAATTATTTCTTTTTACATTTTCTTTATTTATTTTTATCAAATTTATAATTAACGTTCTAAAATTGGGTATTGTTAGTCTAATTAATGTTCAAATTAATTTTCTTTTTTTTCTCTTTTAGTTATTTTAATAATTCTTATTTTGGTTTTTAAAAGTTAAGTATGTATTATTGTATTTTATCTTATATTATCATTATTTCTTTATTTTTGCTGTTTTGTTTTATTTACTTATTTATTTATATACTTAAACAATTTTCGTTTTCTTTTTTTTAATTATTGTTATCATTATTTTCTTTCCTTTATTTTTGTTTGTTTGAATTATTTTAGTATGTTCATAGTGCTTGGTATGAAATTATTTAATTAATTGATTTATTTATTAAATAGTGGTATTTTTGACATGTTTGTTCATGTTAGTAGCAATTTGTACCGAGTTTACGAACGGGAGGTATTTCGATTATCCTTTTTATTTCTTTTTATATGCTTCTACGTGCTCCTATGTGTTTTTCTATGTGTTTTGCTGTATTTTTGTGTTTATAATTTTTGTTTATGTATGAATGTTTATTTATTTATGTCATATTATTTATTCAAATTTAATTTTGATTATTCAAAGAAATGTAATAGATAGGCAATTTTCTATTTAGCAAAAAATTTTTGTATTTAGATAGTTAATGTAATAGATAGTTTCTGTGTTATCTATTAACAAAAAAAATCTTATGTATTTTAGATAGAAAATGTAATAGATAGGTTAGATAGGTTATCTTTTATTTTTAGATTTGTAATTAGGCTTTCCCGGTGTAATAGTTAGGGCTTTTGTGTGCTATGTGTGTTATGTGCTTGTGTGTTTTATTCGCTTTTCCTAGGAACTTGCATCTAGAATACCATGCTTATGTGCTATGTGCTCCTACTTGCTATTACTTGCTCTTATGTGATTTATTGCTTTAATACATGCTTTATTTATTTACTTGCTTTAATTATATATGTGTATCGTCGCCACACTAGTCCAAAGCTAGTTGTGGTTAATTTCGTTTTCTTCGCTAGTCCAACGCTAACGGAGAATTTTTAGAAAATAGGCTAGTCCAATGCTAGGCCTTTAGATCATTTTAGTATTAGGATCATTTCTCGCGTGTTCATGATATTTCACACACATTTTTATCTTTTAGGCTTTTTTTCATTTTTGTATAATTTTTATATACTTTATCATTTATTATCTATTTTTAACATCTACCTAGTGCATGACATTTAGATTCCACTACACATAGAATTTTAGGTCATTTGTGTGATTTGACTAGAAATAGTCAATCTACTCACGTGGGAAGCGATGGCGTACATGTCGTTCCCCCCTCCGTGAGTAGAAACAGTTAGTCACGAGTTTATTAGTCCCCCGTACCCGTTATGTTGCATTCCCTACTCTCTTTGATTCACTTACTATCTATATTACTATTTTCCTTTTCTTTTGCATTTCATTTTGCATCTATACTCGTGACTCCATCGAGGTCTAGACTCGAGTTTCGCAATTAATGCGATAATCCCGACCAAACCTCAATGGAATATTTCGTCCCTTATCGATATCCATTTTTAGGATTAGATTTGCATTCATATAGTTGCATCCAAATGTGATAAAATCTTAGGGTTATATTAGGAAAATTTAGACTAAACCTCGCAACTAGTTTCGGCTAGGTTGAAAGGGTGCCTTAGGCACGAGCCTTTGCCTTCCCTTTCTTCAACTGTGACTCCCGAACCTTTTTCTCTTGTTTTCAAAGACCTGGAGTCGTCTAAAAGGGTTTTTCTTGTTTTTCCTATATTTTTCCAAAAATCATTTCTTTAAATGAATCATTCTTAATTTTCTTACCTTTTATAAAATATTTTCGGGTGACTTGGTACACCCAAAACTCAATACCAAGTGGCGACTCATTTTTCACTAAAAAACCCTTTTTAGACTCTATTTTCGGGCCCAAAAATCGTCGCATTTCAAAAGTCCCATTTTAGGCCCTTTTTCTTTTATTTTTTAAAGTAAAGCATTTGTCTTGTCACATTTTTATCGAATCATCTTTTACAAAGCATTTGCAAAAAATTAGTTTTTACAAAAAAATTTACACGTTTTTTTAATAACCACAACATTACATTTAATACTTCCTTTTCCCTTTTCCCGACATCTTCTTTACATCTCTTTCTATTTATTTTTCGAAAAATGGGGCGCGACAAAAATATTGTTATACAGTATTATATTAACATTCAATACATCACGTAATATTATTACATCGAGTGTCAAATTCATAAACATGGGAAATACAATATGCAAAAGGGGAGGAAAAAGGGAAAAAAGTACATTCACGTTGAATATAAAACATCACTTAGTATTATTACATTGAGTGGCCAATTCGTAAATATGATATGTAAAATATGCAAAATGGCAGGAGCAATGGCAAATTCATAAATATGATATTTAAATTTGTGAAATGGGAGAGGGAGGGACAAATTCATAAATAAGAGATATAAAATATGCAAAATGGTAGGGGGATGGAAAAATTCATAAATATGAGATGTAAAATATGCATAATGGGACCGGGAGAGGCAAAAAGTAAATTCGCATTAATGAATAGTTGAGATGAATATAATATTATGTTATAGATTAAGATATCTGAATACAATACATTATTATATGTTATTATATTTAAGCTTAGTGTATCAATTAATATTATCATAACAAGCGGCAAATTCATAAATATGAGACGTAAAATATGCAAAATGGAAGGAGAGGCAAATTCGTAAATAAGAGATGTAAAATATACAAAATGGGATAGGAAGGGGAAAAAAGTAAATTCACATTGAATTTGACAATATAGAAGTAGATAGTTGATATGAATGAAACATAATATAATATATCAAAATTTTCTTAATAGAATATATTACTATACATTGTCATATTAACATTTAGTACATCGCTTAATATTATTATATCGAGTGGCAAATTCGTAAATATGGGATATAAGATATGCAAAGTGGGAGAGGAGGGCAAAAAATGTAAATTCACGTTGAATTTAATACATCACTTAATGTTATTATATCAAGTGGTAAATTTGTAAACATGAGATGTAAAATATGCAAAATGGGAGGAAGAGGGGCAAATTTGCAAATAAGAGATGTAAAATATGCAAAATGGTAGGGGGAGGGGCAAAAAAATAAATTCACCTTATATTTAATAGGATAGAAGTGAATAGTTGATATGAATGAAATATAATATAATACAATAAAATCTCTTAATAGAATATACTATTATAATAACATTCAGTACATCACTTAATATTATTATATCGAGTGCCATATTCATAAATATACTATGTAAACTATGCAAAAGGAGAGAAAGAGGGGCAAAAAAGTAAATTGGTTGTGAATTGAATAATATTCAAGTGAATAGTTGATATGATTGGAATGGATTATAAGACATTAAAATATCTAAATTGAATATATTATTATCTCTTATCATATGTTAACGTTTTACGCATTACTTAAAATTATTATATCGCGTGGCAAATTTGTAAATGTGACATGAAAAAAATGCAAAAATAGGAGGGGGGGGGGGAATATTCACAAATATCAGATGTAAAATATGCAAAATGGGACGGGAATGGCAAAAAAGTAAATTCGCATTAGTGAATAGTTGACATGATTATAATATTATGTAATAGATTGAGATATTTGAATAAAATACATTATTATATATTATTATATTTACATTTAGCACATTATTTAATATTGTTATATCATATGACAAATTCGTTAATATGGTATGCAAAATATGCAAAATGGAAGAGGGAGAGGCAAATTAGTAATTCAGGGATGAAAATATACAAAATGGGATGGGGAGGGGCCAAAAAGTAAAATCACGTTGAATTTAATAACATAAAAGTGAATAGTGGATATGAATTAAATATAATATAATACATCAAAATATGTTAAAAAAATATATTATTATACAATACTATATTAACATTCAGTACATCACGTAATATTATTACATTGAGTAGCAAATTCATAAACATGGGATATAAAATATGCAAAAGGGGAGGGGGAGGGTGAAAAAACTAAATTCGCGTTGAATTAATAGATCACTTAATATTATTATATCGAGTGGCCAATTCGTAAATATGATATGTAAAATATGCAAATAGGAGGGGAGGGGAAAATTCATAAATAAGGGAAGTAAATTACGCAAAATGGTAGGGGCAATGGCGAATTTGCAAATATGAGATATAAAATATGCCAAATTGGTGGGGGAGGGAGAAATTCATAAATATGAGATTTGAAATATGCAAAATTGGAGGGGGAGGGACAATTTCATAAATAAGAGATGTAAAATATACAAAATGGCAGGGGATGGGAAAATCATAAGTATGAGATGTACAATATGCATAATGGGATGGGGAGTGACAAAAAAATAAATTTGCGTTAGTGAATAAATTATATGAATATAATATTATGTAATAGATTAAGATATCTGAATACAATACATTATTACATGTTATTATATTTACGCTTAGTGCATCACTTAATATTATTATAACGAGCAAAAAATTCGTAAATATGTAATATAAAATATGCAAAAAGGGAAGGGAGAGATGTAAAATATGCAAAATGGCAAGAGGTGGGGCAAAAAAGTAAATTCACCTTAAATTTAATAACATAGAAGTAAATAGTTGATATGAATGAAATATAATATAATACCTCAAAGTATCTTAATAGAATATATTATTATAATAACATTTAGTACATCACTTAATATTATTATATCGAGTGGCATATTTGTAAATATAGTGTATAAAATATGCAAAAGTAGAGAAGGAGAGGCAAAAAAGTAAATTTATTGTGAAGTGAATAGTTGATATGATTGACATTAAAATATATGAATTGAATATATTATTATCTCTTATTATGTTAATGTTTTGTACATTATTTAATATTATTATATCGTGTGACAAATTCGTAAATATGATATGTAAAAAATGCAAAATAGGAGAAGGAGGAAAAAATTTGCAAATGTGAGACGTAAAATATGCAAAATGGGACGGGAAGGGCAAAATGTAAATTCGCGTTAGTGAATAGTTGACATAAATATAATATTATGTAATAGATTAAGATATTTGAATAAAATACATTATCATATATTATTATATTAACATTTAGTACATCATTTAATACTGTTATATCATGTGACAAATTCGTAAATATGGTATGCAAAATATGCAAAATGGAAGAAGGAAGGGCAAATTCGTAACTAAGAGCTGAAAATATGCAAAACGAGAGAGGAGAGGCAAAAAAGTACATTCACGTTGAATTTAGTAATATAGAAGTGAACAGTGGATATGAATGAAATATAATATAACACATCAAAACATCTTAAAAGAAAATATTGTTATACAGTATTATATTTAAACATTCAATAAATAACGTAATATTATTACATCGAGTGGACATGGGATATATAATATGCAAAAGGGGAGGAGAAGTGGGAAAAAAGTAAATTCACGTTGAATATAATACATCACTTAATATTATTACATTGAGTGGCCAATTCATAAATATGATATGTAAAATATGCAAAATGGCAGGAGTAATGGCAAATGCGTAAATATGAGATTTAAAATACGCAAAATGGGAAGGGGAGGGACAAATTCGTAAATAAGAGATATAAAATATGCATAATGGGACGGGGAGAGGCAAAAAAGTAGAATATCTGAATAGAATATATTATTGTGTATTATTATGTTAAACATTTAGTACATCATTTAATATTATTATATTGAGTGACAAATTTGTATGTATGGCATGTAAAATATGCAAAATGGGAGGGAAAGGGGGAAAAAGTAGATTTTCGTTAATTTAATGATATAGAAGTAAATAGTTGATATGAATAAAATACAATATAATACGTTAAAATATCTGAATAGAATATTATTATATTATATTATATTATATTCTTATATTGACATTTAGCACATCACTTAATATTGTTATATCAAGTGACAAATTCGTAAATACGAAATGTAAAATATGCAAAATGGGATAGGAGGGGTAAAAAAGTAAATTCGCATAGATATAGAAGTGAATAATTGATAAGAATGAAATGTAGTATAATACATTAAAATATCTAAATTAAATATATCATGATATATTATTACATTAATGTTTAGTACACCACTTAATATTATTATATTGAGCAAAAAAAATTTGCAAATATGAGATTTAAACATGCAAAATGTGAGGGGAGGGGCAAAAAAGTAAATACAAGATATAAAATGTGCAAAATGGGGGGGGGGGGTGGGGCAAAAAAGTAAATATGTTGAATTTAGTAATATAGAGGTGAATAGTTGATATGAATGGAATATAGTATAATACATTGAAATATTTGAATAAAACCTAAGCAATAAAATATAAAACTAAAAACCTAAGCACAAACAATTGAACCCAAAACCCTAAAGAATAAAACACAAACTCAAAACCCTTTGCATTTTAAGCTAAATATGAGACTCAATGTCTATTACTCAAAAAACTTAAACGCTAGCATATAAATTAAAAAACCTAGGCCACAAAACACAAACCCAAAGCACAAACAATTAAACCCAAAACCCTATAAGCAAACATAAACCCAAAACCGCAAGCATTTTGAGTTAGATAGAAAACTAAATACCTATTAGTAAAAAACCCTAAACACAAGCACACAAGCAAAAAAACCCTAAGCAATAAAATATAAACACAAACCCTAAGAATTTTGAGTTAGATAAAAAACTTAATACCTATTACTTAAAAACCCTAAACACAAGCACGTAAACCAAAAAATCTAGGCAATAAAACATCGACCCAAAACCCTAAGCAAAAGAATATACACACAAACCCCAAGCAAAAGAATATAAACACAAACCCCAAACATTTTGAGTTGGATAGAAAACCCAATGCCTATTACTAACAAACCCTAAAGACTAGCACGTAAACCAAAAAACCTAGGCAATAATACATCGACCCAAAACCCTAAGAAAAAGAATATAAACACAAACCCCAAGTAGTTTGAGTTGGATAGAAAACCAAATGCCTATTACTAACAAACCCTAAAAACTAGCACGTAAACCAAAAAACTTAGGCAACAAAACATCAACCCACAACCCTATGCACAAACAATTAAATCGAAAACCCTAAGAAAGAAAACATAAACCCAAAACCCCAAGCTTTTTGTGTTAGATAGAAAACTCAATGCCTATTAGTAAAAAACCATAAACACAAGCACGTAAACCAAAAAACCTAGGCAATAAAACATCAACCAAAAACCCTAAGCAATTAAACCCAAAATTGTAAGCAGGAAAACATAAGCCCAAAACCCCAAGCATTTTGGGTTAGATAGAAAACTAAATGCCTATTACTAAAATACCTTAAACACAAGCACGTAAACCAAAAAACCTAAGCAATAAAACAACAACCAAAGCCTTAAGCACAAACAAATAAACCCAAAATAGTAAGCAAGAAAATATAAACCTAAGACCCCAAGCATTTTGGATTAGATAGAAAACTCAATGCTTATTACTAAAATGGGATGGGTGGGATAAAAAAGTAAATTTGCGTAGATATAGAAGTGAATAATTGATAAGAATGAAATGTAGTATAATACATTAAAATATCTAAATTAAATATATCATGATATATTATTACATTAATGTTTAGTACACCACTTGATATTATTATATTGAGCAAAAAATTTGTAAATATGAGATTTAAACATGCAAAATGCGAGGGGAGGGGCAAAAAAGTAAATACGAGATATAAAATGTGCAAAATGAGAAGAGAGGGGAAAAAAAATAAATTAATGTTGAATTTAGTAATATAGAGGTGAATAATTGATATGAATGGAATATAGTATAATACATTGAAATATTTGAATAAAATGTATTATATATTATTAAATCAGTGTTTAATGCATAACTTATTATTGTTTTATTGATGGCAAATTCGTAAATATAAGATTCAAAATATGCAAAATAGGATGGGGAGGTGGCAAAAAAGTAAATTCGCGTTGAATTTAATAATAT
The DNA here is from genome assembly GCA_024721245.1 of Mitragyna speciosa. Lineage (NCBI taxonomy): Eukaryota > Viridiplantae > Streptophyta > Magnoliopsida > Gentianales > Rubiaceae > Mitragyna > Mitragyna speciosa. The sequence goes on from CM045573.1 coordinate 20,183,712, forward strand.
AGAAGTCAATAGTTTATATCCATAAAATATAATATAAAATACTAAAACATTTGAATGGAATATATTATTGTATGTTAACATATTAATGTTTACAACATCACTTGATATTATTATATCGAGAGACAAATTTTTAAACATGAGATGTAAAATATGCAAAATGTGAAGGAGAGGGGCAAATTCGCAAATATAAGATGTAAAATATGAAAATGGGAGGGGGAGGGGCAAAAAAGAAAATTCGCGTTGAATTTAATGCTATAGAAGTGAATCGTCAATATGAATAAAATATAATATGATGCGCTAAAATATTTGAATAGAATACATTAATAAAAATTGATATAATAAAGTTTAGTTCATCACTTAATTTTATTATATTGAGTAATAAATTCTTAAATATTTGATATAAATTATGCAAAATGGGAAGGGGATGGGCAAATTCGTAAATATAAGATGTAAAATATGTAAAATGGGAGAGGAGAAGCAAAAAAGTAAAATCTCGTTGAATGTAATAATATAGTGGCAAATAGTTGCTATGAATGAAGTATAACATAATCCATTAAAATATCTTAATGGAATACATTATTACATTAGAGTTTGATACATTATTTAATATTATTATATCAAGTCGTAAATTCGTAAATAAGGGATGTAAAATATGCAAAAGTAAAGCAAGATGGGCAAAAAAAATAACATTCTCGTTGAATTTAATAATATAGAAGTGAATAGTTAACATGAATGAAATATAACATAATACATTACGGTATATGCATTGAATATATTATTATATATTAGTATGTTAACATTTAGTACAGCACTTTATATTATTATATCAAGTGGCAAATTCGTAAATATGATGCGTAAAATATGCAAATGGGAGGGGAGGGGCAAATTTGTAAATATAAGATGTAAAATAAGCAAAATCGAAGAGGAGGGGCAATACAAGTAAATTCGTGTTGAATTTAATAATATCGAAGTAAATAGTTGAGATGAATGAAATATAATATAATATATTAAAATATCTGAATAGAATATTTTATTATATATATTTTTGTAAGCGTTTAGTACATCACTTAATATTAATATATCGAGTTGCAAATTTGTAAATATGAGATATCAGATATGCAAAATGGGAGGGCAACAAAAAGAAAATTCGCGTTGAATTTAATAATAGACAAGCGAATAGTTGATATTAATGAAATACAATATACTATATTAAAATATATGAAAAGAATATATTATTAGGTTAACGTTTAATACATCACTTAATAATATTATATCGAGAGACAAATTAGTAAATATGAGATGTAAAATTAGCAAAATGGGAGGGGAGGGGCAAAAAAAATAAATTCGCGTTAAATTTGATAATATAGAAGTGAATAGTTGATATGAATGAAATACAATACAAAATATTAAAAAATGTGAATAAATATATTATTATGTTAATGTTTAGTGCATCATCGAATAATATTATATTGAGTGGCAAATTAAAAAATATGAGATGTAAAATATGCAACATGTGCGAGGAAGGTGTAAAAAGTAATTCGCATTGGTGATCAGTTTATATGATTCAAATGTAAAACATGGAAAATGAATAGTAGTAATATATTATTTTGTATATTATTACTAAATTCGTGTTGATATTATAATACATATGACGTTCTAGACGTTACAATATAATATGGTAAAAGTAAATTCGTGTTGAATTTGAAAATATAGAAGTAAATAGCCCATATGAATGAAAAACAATATAATACATTAAATTATGTGCATAGAATATATTATTACATATTATTATGTTAGCATTTAGTATATCACTTAATATTATTATATTGGGTGCCAAATTCATAAATATGAGATGTAAAATATGCAAAATAGGAAAGGGAGGTGCGAAAAAGTAAATTCGAGTTGAATTTAATAATATAGAAGTGAGTAGTTGATAAGAATGAAATCCAATTTAATACATCAAAATATCTAAGAATGAAATCCAATTTAATACATCAAAATATGTAAATGGAATATATTATTATATATCATGATGTTAATGTTTAGTACATCACTTAATATTATTATATCGAGTGGCAAATATGTGAATATGAGATGTAAAATATTCAAAATGGGAGGGGAAGGGCCGAAAAAGCAAATTTTCATTGCATTTAATGATATAAAAGTAGATAGTTGATATGAATGAAATATAATATAACACATTAAAATATCTGAGGAGAATATACCATTATATATTATTATTTTAGTGTTAAGTACATCATTTAATATTATTATATCCAGTAATAAATTCAAAAATATGATATGTAAATTATGCAAAATGGTAGGGAGAGGGGCAAAAAAGTAAATTTAAGATGAAAGATATGCAAAATAGGAAGGGGAGGGGCAAAAAGGTAAATTCACGTTAAATTTAATAATATAGAAGTGGATAGTTTATATGATTGAAATATAATATAATACATTAAAATATCTGAATTGAATACATTATTACATATTATTATCTTAGTGTTTAGTACATTGTTTTATATTATTATATCGAGTGGCAAATTCGCCAATATGAGATGTGTAATATCCAAAATGAGACGGGGGCAAAAAAGTAAATGCATATTGAATTTAATAATGTAGAAGTGAATACTTGATATAAATAAAATATAATATAATACATTAAAATATTTGAAAAGAACATATTATAATATTATTATATTAATGTTTAGTACAACAATTAATATTATCCTACCGAGTGGCAAATTCATGGAAAATGAATAGTAATAATATATTATTGTATATATTATTACTAAATTCATGTTAATATTATAATACATATGACATTCTAGACGTTACAATATAATATGGAAAAAGTTAATTCATGTTAAATTTGAAAATATAGAAGTAAATAGTCCATATGAATGAAAAACAATATAATACATTAAATTATATGCATAGAATATATTATTACATATTATTATGTTAGCATTTAGTATATCACTTAATATTATTATATTGGGTGCCAAATTCATAAATATGAGATGTAAAATATGCAAAATTGGAAAGGGAGGTGCGAAAAAATAAATTCGAGTTGAATTTAATAATATAGAAGTGAATAATTGATAAGAATGAAATCCAATTTAATACATCAAAATATCTAAATGGAATATATTATTATATATTATCATGTTAATGTTTAGACATCACTTGATATTATTATATCGAATGGCAAATTCGTGAATATGAGATGTAAAATATGCAAAATGGGAGGGGGGCGAAAAAGCATTTTGAGTTAGACAAAAAACCCAATGCCTATTACTAAAAAACTCTAAACACAAACACGCAAAGTAAAAAACCTAGGCAATAATACATAAACTCAAAACCCCAAACATTTTGAGTTAGATAGAAAACCCAATGTCTGTTACTAAAAAACCCTGATCATAACACATAAACCAAAAATCCTAAGCAATAAACATCAACCCAAAACCCAAAGGAATAAAACCTAAACCCAAAACCCTAAGCATTTTAAGTTAAGGGTTTGTTTGGTTAATGCAGAATAGTTTCCTAAGAAAATATTTTACATGGAAAATGACATTTTCCTTACAATTTTCTAGTGTTTGGATGACAGTGTGAAAATATTTTGAAAAATAAATTTTTTGATATTTTTATTTTTTATTGTTAATATTAATTAAATATTTGACAAGTAAATAGAGTTAACTAGGGATTGTTTTGTTATAATTAATCTTCAAAATAATACAGTGGTAAAATAATCATAACTATAATCATATTATTATGGAGCCCCCAAAATGATAAAAAAAAAATTAGTTGGCAAGAATTAAAAACAAAAATTAGTTTGGTAATTGAAGCTATAAAAGTAGGCACTTAAGGTTTAATGTCATTCTTGAACTTTAAGGAAAATAACTTAAATTCATTGAGTATGTAAGTTATTTTCAGCCAAATGAAGGAAAATTGATAAATATTTTACACAAGAAAATATTTTCAGTCCAAATAATCAGACCCTAAATAGAAAACCCAGTGCCTATTACTTAAAAACCCTAAACATTAATAGAAAACCAAAAAACCTAAGTAATAAAATATAAATCCAAAACCCTATGCATTTAAAGTTCAATAAAAATCTCACACATGTGCATGAAATCTTTTGGACTTAGGGCCGAGCCAAATGGGCACCTTATGGTGCTTATATGTTACAAATTTACGTTCTTCTTGGGTGCATGGTGGGCCCTTCTTAGACAGACACAACAAATAACTTGTAAAAACAATTAAAAGAATTTCTCTAGTGCACATTTAATTGTGATATCAAACTTAAGAAGGAAGTATTTAAAGTTGAAATTAGGCAGAAAGTTTTTTGATTTTGATATAGAAAATTAATGTGTGAACCAATTTATGGAATCCTGGGGACTGGGTGTACCACATGTTGTGGGGAATATGGTTGGAGATGGGATCCTTGCAAAGATAAAAATAAAATCAAAACCCTAAGCACAAGCGCTTACGTCAAAAACCCTAATAATTTAAAGATAAATTCAAAACACAACACGCAACATCCAACACAAGCGCTTAGGTCCAAAACCCTAATCATTTAAAGATAAATTCAAAACACAACACATAACATCCAAAACCCTAAACACTAACACATAAACCAAAAACTCTAATCAATAAAATTTAAACCCAAAACCCTAAGCAAAACCACTTAGGGCCAAAACCCTAAGCACCAACACTTAAATATAAAACTCTACTAATTTAAAGATATATCCGAAACACAAAACTCAACATCCAAAACCCTAATCACTAAGACAAAAATTAAAACCCTTAGGCAAAAAACTAAAACCAAAAACCCAATGCCAATTACTAAAAAACACTAAACACTAGCACGTAAATAAAAAAACCTAGGTATTAAAACATCAACCAAAAACCCTAAGCACAAATAGTTAAATTGAAAACCCTAAGCAAGAAAACATAAACCCAAAACCCCAAGCTTTTTGTGTTAGATAGAAAACTCAATGCCTATTACTAAAAACCCTAAACACGAGCACGTAAACCTAAAAACATAGGCAATAAAATATCAATCCAAAACCCTAAACCCTAAGCACAAACAATTAAACCGAAAACCCTATGCAAGAAAACATAAACCCAAAACCCCAAGTTTTTTGTGTTATATGAAAAACTCAATGCCAACTGCTAAAAACCCTAAACTGAAGCACGCAAATCAAAAAACCTAGGCAATAAAACATCAACCTAGAAACCTAAGCACAAACGATTAAACCCAAAATAGTAAGCAAGAAAACAAAAATCTAAAACCCCAAGTATTTTAGGTTAGATAAATAACACAATGCCTATTACTAAAAAACCCTAAATACAAGCACGTAAACCAAAAAACCTAGGCAATAAAACGTCAACCCAAAACCCTAAGCACAGACAATTAAACCCAAAACCTTAAGCAATAAAATATAAACACAAACCCTAAGTATTTTGGGTTGGATAGAAAACCCAACTCCTATTACTGGAAAACCCTAAAAAGAAGTACATAAACCAAAAAACACTACAGTCAGTACCCCTACTTTTGTCAATTGATTTATTCCTGGTAGAATTAGAAATAGCAGGGCGAAGATATGGAACACAGCGAGAGTCAAGGAGCCGAGTGACGTGCCAACGCGACTAATTGAGTGCCAGCACGTACCTTGTCATATCGGCCCGAGTTAGACATCCAATTGCTTCGATTTGAATTATCCAGAGAATGCCTTAGATATATCAAAAAGACAAACAATCAAACCTATTTCTCGATTCAATAGGCTAAGCCAAGGGCTCTCAAAGCCGATTTGTAAGTAATTCAGTTGGCCTTCTTGAGGTGCGACTCGTCTTCAATGGGGTCTGCTCTTTTTTTTTTGGAGAGTATGCCAATATGATGCTAGGCATATTCATATGTTGAAGCTTTTTTTCCCCCTAATTCCGGAACACAACAATCAATAGACTTATTTATATAGTATAGAAAAAAGCTTCTCTTTAATAGCGGTCATAGGGGAGTTTAGAATGATTTGATCGTAGATAGAGACTTAAACACGCTTTATCATAAATCGGATGAATTCATGCAGAGAAAAGACTGTAGGACTTTCTCAAATGGCTTCCTAGCTAATCCTAATAGGCCAAGAGTGAACCCTCTTTCTTTTTCGATTAAAGAAGGGGCAAGGCATAAAGCCCATCATACTCTAAAACCGTGATAGGAGCCGAGCAGGAAGTTTGTTTACACAGTATGAGAAAAACAATCCTAAAGAATGGGACTAAGTCTTAAGCAACATTGACCCAAAACCCTAAGCGATAAAGTATAAACCCAAACCCCAAGCATTTTGAGATGGATAGAAAAATCAATGCGTATTACTAAAAAACCCTTAACCCAAAACCCTAAACCAAAAAACCTAGGTAATAAAACATCAACCCAAAACCCAAAGCACAAAAAATTACACCGAAAACACTAGGCAACAAAATATAAACCCAAAACCCCAAGCATTTTGAGTTAGATAGAAAACCTAATGCCTATTACTCAAAAACTCTAAACACAAACACGTAAACCAAAAAATCGAGGCAATAATACATATACCCAAAACCCGAGTTAGATAGAAAACCCAATGTCTATTACTAAAAAACCCTGATCACAACATGTAACCAAAATCCTTGGCAATAAACATCAACCCTAACCCTTGATGTAGAACAGTTTTCTATGAAAATATTTTACATGGAAAACAACATTTTCCTATCAATTTTCTGGTGTTAGGATGACAGTGTGAAAATATTTTGAAAATAAATTTTTTGACATTTTTATTTTTTATTGATAATATTAGTTAAACATACTAGCAATAATTTTAATAACTATTTGACAAGTAAATAGAGTTAACCACGGATTGTTTTGTTTATAATTAATCTTCAAAATAATACAATGGTAAAATATACATAACTATAATCATATTATTATGGAGCCCAAAATGATAAAAAAATTAGTTGACAAGAATTAAAAACAAAAATTAGTTTAGTAATTGAAGCTATAAAAGTAGGCACTTAAGGTTTAATGTCATTCTTGAACTTTAAGGAAAATAACTTAAATTCATTGAGTATGTTAGTTATTTTAAGCCAAATGAAGTAAAATTAAAAAATATTTTACACAAGAAAATATTTTCAGTCCAAATAAACAGACTCTAAATAGAAAACCTAGTGCCTATTACTTAAAAACCCTAAACAATAATAGAAAACCAAAAAACCTAAGCAATAAAATATAAACCCAAAACCCCATGCATTTCAAGTTTAATAAAAATCTCACAAGTATTTAATGTTGAAATTAGGCCAAAAGTTTTTCGATGTTGATACAGAAAATAAATGTGTGAACCAATTTATGGAATCCTGGGGATTCGATGTGCCCCATGTTGTGGAGAAGATGGTCGGAAATGGGATCCTTGCAAAGACAAAAATAAACCCAAAATCCTAAGCACAAGCCCTTAGGTCCAAAACCCTAATCATTTAAAGATAAATTAAAACTACTACACACAACATCCAAAACCCTAAGCACTAACACATAAACCAAACACTCTAAGCATTAAAATTTAAACCCAAAACCCTAAGCAAAACCACTTAGGGCCAAAACCCTAAGCACCAATACTTCAATCCAAAACTCTAATGATTTAAAAATATATCCAAAACACAAAACTCAACTTCCAAAACCCTAAGCACTAAGACAAAAATAAAAACCATTAGGCAGAAAACTTAAACCAAAAACCCTAAGCAAAGGCCTTTTGTTCTTCTTGGCATCTGTTATTTTGGCACAATCCCTTAGGTATAAAATTGTAATCATTTAAAGATGAATTAAAAACACAACACACAACATCCAAAACACTAAGCACAAGCACTTAGGTCCAAAACCCTAATCAGGTAAGGAGAAATCCAAAACACAAGAAATAATATCCAAAACTCCAATCACTAACACATAAACCAAAAATCCTAAACACTAAAACTTAAATCGAAAACCCTAAGCAAAAGCAGTTAGGTCCAAAACCCTAAGCACTAACATTTAAATCCACAACCCTAGGCAACAAAACATCAACCCAAAACCCTAAGCAATAAAATAGAAAAACAAACCCCAAGAAATTTAAGTTAGATAGCAAACCCAACGCCTATTACTAAAAAAACCCTAAACACTATAATGTAAATAAAAAACCGAGGTAATAAAACATTAACCCAAAACCTTAAGCAATAAAACATAAATCCAAAACTCCAAGCATTTTGAGTTAGATAGAAAGCCAAATGCCTACTACTAAAAAATCCTAAAAATAAGCACGTAAACCAAAAAAACCTAGGCCATAAAACATTAACCCAAAACTCTAAGCACAAACAATTAAACCCAAAACCCTAAGCAAGAAAACATAAACCCAAAACCCCAAGCATTTTGAGTTTGATAGAAAACCCAATGTCTATTACTAAAAAACCATAAACACTAGCACATAGACAAAAAAACCAGGACAACAAAACATCAACCCAAAACCCTAAGCATAAACAATTAAATTGAAAACCCAAAGTAGGAAAACATAAACCCAAAACCCCAAGCATTTCGTGTTAGATAGAAAACTCAATGCCTATTACTAAAAATCCTAAACACAAGCACGTAAATTTAAAAACCTAAACAATAAAACATCAACCTAAAACCCTAAGCACAAACAATTAAACCCAAAACCTTAAGCAATAAAATATAATCACAAACCCTAAATATTTTGGGTTGGATAGAAAATTCAATGCTTATTACTAAAAAATTCTAAACACAAGCACGTAAACCAAAAAACTAGGCAATAAAACATCGACCCAAAGCCCTAAGCGATATAATATAAACACAAACCCCAAGCATTTTGAGGTGGATAGAAAATCCAATGCCTATTACTAACAAACCCTAAACACGAGCACGTAAACGAAAAAACATAGGCAAGAAAATATCAACCCAAAACCTTAAGCACAAACAATTAAATCAAAAACCCTAAGCCAGAAAACATAAAACCAAAACCCCAATCTTTTTGTGTTAAATAAAAAACTCAATGCCTATTACTAAAAAAGCCTAAACACAAGCACGCAAACCAAAAAACCTAGGCAATAAAACATCCACCCAAAATAATTAAACACAAAACGATAAGCAAGAAAATATAAATCCAAAACCCCAAGCATTTTGGGTTAGATAGAAAACTCAATGCCTATCACTGAAAAACCCTAAACACAAGCCGGTAAACCAAAAAACCAAGGGAATAAAACATTAACCCAAAACCCGAAGCACAAACAATTAAATCAAAAACCCTAAGAAAGAAAACATAAACCCAAAACCCCAAGCTTTTTGTGTTAGATAGAAAACTCAATGCTTATTACTAAAAAACCCTAAACACAAGCACGTAAATCAAAAAATTGGGGCATTAAAACATCCACCCAAAACCCTAAGCACAAACAATTAAACCCAAAACAGTAAACAAGAAAACATAAGCCCAAAACCCCAAGCATTTTGGGTTAGATGGAAAGCTCAATGCTTGTTACTGAAAAACCCTAAACACAAGCATGTAAACCACAAAACCTAGACAATAAAATATCAATCCAAAACCCTAATCACAAACAATTAAACTCGAAGCCCTCAGCAAAACAATATAAAAACAAACTCCAAGCATTTGGGGTTGGATAAAAAACCCAATGCCTATTACTGAAAAACCCTAAACAGAAGCACGTAAACCAAAAAACCTGGGCAATAAAATATCAACCCAAAACCCTATGCAATAAAGTATAAACACAAACCCCAAGCATTTTGAGATGGATAGAAAATCCAATACCTATTACTAAAAAATCCTTAACCCTAAACCCTAAACCAAAAAACCTAGACAATAAAAAATCAACCCAAAACCCTAAGCACAAAAAATTAAACCCAAAACACTAAGCAATAAAATATAAACCCAAAACCCTAAGCATTTTGAGCTAGACAGCCAATGCCTATTACTCAAAAACTTTGAACACAAACACGTAAAGCAAAAAACCAAGGCAATAATACATAAACCCAAAACCCCAAACATTTTGAGTTAGATAGTCAACCCAATGTCTGCTACTAAAAAACCTGATCACAACACATAAACCAAAAATCCTTGGCAATAAACATCAACCCAAAACCCAAAAGAATAAAACATAAACCCTAAACCCTATGCATTTCAAGCTAAATAAGAAACCCAATGTCTATTACTCAAAAAACTAACACTAACACGTAAATTAAAAAACTTAGGCAACAAAACACAAACCCAAAACCCAAAGCACAAACAATTAAACACAAAACCCTATAAGCAATAAAACATAAACCCAAAACCCTAAGCATTTTGAGTTAGATAGAAAATCAAATGCCTATTACTTAAAAACCCTAACCACAAGCATGCAAACAAAAAAACCTAGGCAATAAAACATCAACCCAAAATCCTAAGCAATAAAATATAAACACAAACCCCAAGCATTTTGAGTTAGATAGAAAAGTCAATGCCTGTTACTAAAAAACCCTAAACACAAGCATGTAAATCAAAAAACTTAGGCAATAAAACATCGACCCAAAACCCTAAGCAATAAACACCAACCCAAGCATTTTGAGTTAGATAGAAAACCCAATGCCTATTACTAAAAACCCTAAACACTAGCACGTAAACCAAAAAACTAAGGCAATAAAACATCAATCCAAAATCCTAAGCACAAACAATTAAACCCAAACCCTAAGCAATAAAATATAAACACAGACCCCAAGCATTTTGGATTGGATAGAAAACCCAATGCCTATTACTAGAAAACCAAAAACACAAGCACATAAACCAAAAAATCTAGGCAACAAAACATCGGCCAAAAGCCCTAAGCAATAAAGTATAAACACAAACACCAACCAATTTGAGTTGGATAGAAAATCCAATGCCTATTACTAAAAAACCCTAAACACTAGCACGTAAACCAAAACACCAAGGCAATAAAACATCAACCCAAAACCCTAAGCACAAAAAGTTAAACCCAAAACACTAAGCAACAAAATATTAGCCCAAAACACAAAGCATTTTGTATTAGACAGAAAACCCAATGCCTATTACTACAAAAGTCAAAACACAAACACGAAAATCAAAAAACCTAGGCAATAATACATAAACCCAAAATCCCAAGCATTTTGAGTTAGTTAGAAAACCCAATGTCTGTTACTAAAAAGCCCTGATTCACGTTAACCAAAAATCATAGGCAGTAAACATCAACCCAAAACCCAAAGGAATAAAACCTAAACCCAAAACCCTAAGATTTTAAGTTAAGGGTCCTTTTGGTTGATGTAGAACAGTTTCCAAAGAAAATATTTCAAATGGAAAACCACATTTTCCTTACAATTTTCTAGTGTTTGGATGATAGCGTGAAAATATTTTGACAAATATAAACAAAACAATCGACCCAAAACACAAGCACGTAAACAAAAAAACCTAGACAATAAAACAACGACCCAAAACACAAAGCACAGACAATTAAACACAAAACCCTAAGCTATAAAATATAAACACAAACCCCGAACATTTTGGGTTGGATAGAAAACCCAATGCCTATTACTAAAAAATCCAAAACACAAGCACGTAAACCAAAAAACCTGGGCAATAAAACATTGACCCAAAATCTGGTAACAAAATATAAACAAAATTCCCGAGCATTTTGAGTTGGATAGAAAACCAAATGCCTATTGCTAGCAAACCCTAAACGCTAGCACGTAAACCAAAAAATCTAGGCAAAAAAAATCAACCCAAGCCCCCAAGCTTTTTGGGCTAGATAGAAAACTCAATGCCAATTACGAAAAAACTCTGAACACAAGCACTAAACCGAGAAACATAGGCAACGAAACATCAATCCAAAACCACAAGCACAAACAATTAAACCCAAAACCCTAAGCAAGAAAACATAAACCCAAAACCCCAAGCATTTTGTGTTAGATTGAGAATTCAATGCGTATTGCTAAAAAACCCCAAACATTTTTTGTTGGAAAGAAAACCCAATTCCTATTACTAAAAAACCCTAAACACAAGCATGTAAACCAAAAAATCAAGGCAATAAAACATCGACCCAAAACCCTAAGTAATAAAATATAAACACAAACCCAAGCATTTTGAGTTGGATAGAAAACCCAATGCCTATTACTAACAAACCCTAAGCACTACTACGTAAGCCAAAAAGCCTAGGCGATAAAACATCAGCGCAAAACCCTTGGGTCGAACAATTAAATAAAAAACACAAGTACTAAACCAAGAAACGTAGGAAACAGAACATCAATCCTAAACCCTAAGCACAGACAATTAAACCCAAAACCCTAAGCAAGAAAACATAAACACAAAACCCCAAGCAATTTGGGTTAGATTGAGAATTCAATGCCTATTGCTAAAAAACCCCAAACTTTTTCAGTTGGATAGAAAATCCAATGCCTATTACTAAAAAACCGTAAGCACTAGCACGTAAACAAAAAAACCTAGGCAATAAAAAGTCAACCCAAAACCGTAAGCAATAAAATATAAACACAAACCCCAAGCAATTTGAGATGGATAGAAAACCCATTGCCTATTGCTAACAAACCCTAAACACTACCATGTAAACCAAAAAACCTAGGCGATAAAACAACAGCCCAAAACCCTTAGCACAAAAAATTAAATCGAAAACCCTAAGCAAGAAAACATGAACCCAGAACCTTAAGCTTTTTGTGTTAGATAGAAAACTCAATGCCTATTCTTAAAAGACCCTAAACACAAGCACGCAAAGCAAAAAAACCAAGGCAATAAGACATTAGTCCAAAACCCTAAGCACAAACAATTAAACCCAAAACAATAAGCAAGAAAACATAAATCTAAAACCCCAAGCATTTTGGGTTAGATAGAAAACTCAATGCCTATTATCAAAAAACCCTAAACACAAGCACTAACACATAAATCAATGACTCTAAGCATTAAAATTTAAACCCAAAACCCTAAGCACTAACACTCAAATCTAAAACTCTAATTATTTAAAGATATATCTAAAACATGAAACTCAACATCCAAAACACCAAGCACTAAGTCAAAAATAAAAACACTTAGGCAAAAACCCTAAGCACAAGCCCTTAGGTCCAAAATGCTAATCATTTAAAGATGAATTAAAAACACAACACACAATGACAAGTGTTAAATTTAATTATGTTTTAATATATTTATTATATATTTTTTAGTGTTTTTTTATTGTATTTAAGTGAATTTGGCTCCAAAAATATCATTTTTCTCCAATCAGGTTTATTTTACCTAAGAATTAGGGTTTGGTAAATAATGATAGATTTTGGTATTTTATCAATAACTTGAGTTATATATATTGTATTGAGATGTTTCTTATGTCATTTTGAAGCTAAGAGGATGCTCTACAATTCTTATCAAGACATCAAAATCCAGTTGTCAAGGTTTCATGGCCAAAAATCCTAATTACTGAAGTACATCTGTTCTGTGAAGCTCTGCTGACCATGTCTCAGTGCTGTGAGTATTCTAGTCATATCTTAGTGCTCCGACCTTCAAATAAGCTGATCTTTGTGGTGCTGGAAAGCCAACTCAATGCCCTACAACTTTCATGTTTTGCAAACGAGCTGATTCATCCATCTTTAAGGTGATATTCGTGGACCAATGTTAAGCAGACATCTGGACTGGCTGACCAGTCAACATGTGTTGGTCAAAGAGAGAGTCAATGGCGGTTTTTGCAACTTGGAGTTATTTTAAAATTAATTTCTTGAGTTTTTCAGAGAATTTTAGGCTGGAATTTTGAAGAAAATTCTACACAAATGTTTTTGACCATTCTAACCTTAAATATTACACCATTAGGACAAAATTTGTAAGAAATTGTTAACAAGGACCTGAACCCCAATATTCTATAAATAGGGGTCCTTGGTTAACATTGGGAGGGTAGATTAGGAGATGTTGTGTGAGGAGAAATAGAGTAGTATAGTAGAAATCTTTTTGTAGTAGTAGAAAACTCAATACTTATAAAGAAACTCTTAGAGATTTCACTTGTACCAATCCAAGTTCATGGAGGAAATGGAAGCTATGGAGCTTTGTTCATCCACCAAATGAGCAATTTCTATCCTTATCTTATCATTACTAGTTATGAATTGTTACTTTGTTGTTTTGCTCCTTAAAGTTAGGAACTTTATTTTAAGCTAAATACTTGTATTAGAGTTAGATAAAACTAATTCTATGCCTTAAATGAAATTAAACTTACTATATCTTGATTTTACTTGTTCATCTATCAAAGTTAAACATTTGTAGTTGATTGATCACCAACTACAAACTATCTAGTTGTTAGTTGACAACTAAACTTGCAACATAACAATGGAAATATGATAGATGAAACCTTTGTAGTATGACATGAAAATAGTTGTACTCTTAGGTGGATTGAGGTTGTTTTAAATCACAATTCATGAATTTCACAAAACTTCATCACGTGAGTAGGTGAGTTTATGTCAATTCATTGTGAAAACAAATTTTGATTACATATGGAATTGCAATCTCTAGTAAATGAAGATGCAGATAGCAAGTGCGAATTAGTGGATTCTAAACCCTACTACATGTATTTTGTGAATTTTCTAGATTAGTTATCTTACAAATAATTGAATTTTCTTTAGTTTATTTACTTCTATATTTTATTCTACTACTTGATTTTCGATTGTTTAGATAATAAAGCAAGTTAAAAGTTTTGGTAATTGCCATATCAAGTTTCCCTGTGGGATCGACCCTAATATCCCTATACTCATTTTGACTTGTACACTTGCAGTTTTAGGGAATTAGGTTATATTTATTACTTGTTTGAGTGAAATTGAAAGGATTTACTGCATAATTTAGAGATCTAATCCACCCGCATCACAAAACATCCAAAACCCGAGGCACAAGCACTTAGGTCCAAAATAATAATTAGGTAAAGATAAATCCAAAACACAACACATAACATCCAAAACCTCAATCACTAACACATAAACCAAAAAGCCTAAACACTAAAACTTAAACTGAAAACCCTAAGCAAAAGCACTTAGGTCCAAAACCCTAAGCACTAACACTTAAAACCAAAACCCCAGGCAACAAGACATAAACCAAAACTCTAAACATAAATAATTAAACTCCAACAGCTTAAGATATAAAACATAAATCCAAAACCTAAAACATTTAGTGTTAAATAGAAAACCAAATACTTATTACTCAAAAAAATCCCGAACACTAACAGGTAAACCAAAAAATCTAGGCAATAAAACATAAACCCAAAACTCTAAACATAAACAATTAAACCTAAACACCCAAAATATAAAACATAAATTCAAAACCCTAAGCATTTCAAGTTAAATAGAAAACCAAAATCTTACTACTCAAATACCCTGAACACTAACAGATAAACCAAAAACCTAAGTAATAAAATATAAAACTAAAAACCTAAACACAAACAATTGAACCCAAATCCCTAAAGAATAAAACACAAACTCAAAACCCTATGCACTTTAAGCTAAATATGAAACCCAATGTCTCTTACTCAAAAAACTTAAACACTAACATGCAAATTAAAAAACCTAGGCAACAAAACACAAATAAAAAACCCAAAGCACAAACAATTAAACCAAAAACCCTATAAGCAATAAAACATAAATCCAAAACCCCAAACATTTTGAGTTTGATAGAAAACCAAATGTGTATTACTAAAAAACCCAAAACAGAAGCACACAAACAAAAAAACCTAGACAATAAAACATAAACGCAAAACCCTAAGCAATAAAATATGAACGCAAACCCCACGCATTTTGAGTTAGAAAAAAAACCCAATGCCTATTACTAAAAACCCCTAAACATTAGCATGTAAATCAAAAAACCTAGAAAATAAAACATCAACCCAGAACCCTAAGAAATAAAACATGAACCCAAAACGCCAAGCGTTTTGAGTTGGATAGAAAGCCAAATGCCTATTACTAAAAAACCCTAAACACTAGCACATAAACAAAAAAACCAAGCTAATAAAACATCAACCAAAAACCCAAAGCACAAACAATTAAATCGAAAACCCTAAGTAAGAAAACATAAACCCAAAACCCCAAACTTTTTGTGTTAGATAGAAAACTCAATGCCAATTACTAAAGAACGCTAAACATAAGCACTAAACCAAGAAACATAGGAAACAAAGCATCAACCCAAAATCCTAAGCACAAACAATTAAACCCAAAACCCTAAGCAAAAAAACATCAACCCAAAACCCCAAGCATTTTGGGTGTGATTGAAAACTCAATGCCTATTGCTAAAAAGCCATAGACACAAGCACTAAAGCAAAAAATCTAGGTAATAAAACATCAATCCAAAACTCTAAGCACAAACAATTGAACCCAAAACCCTAAGCAAGAAAACATAAACCCAAAACCCCAAGCATTTTGAGTTGGATAGAAAACCCAATGCTTGTTACTAAGAAACCCTAAACACTAGCTCGTACACCAAAAAACCTAGGCAATAAAACATCCATCCAAACTCTAAGCACAAACAATTGAATCCAAAACCCTAAGCAAGAGAACATAAACCCAAAACCCCAAGCATTTTGAGTTGGATAGAAAACCCAATGCCTGTTACTAAAAAACCATAAACACTAGCACGTAAATAAAAAATTTAGGCAATAAAACATCACCCAAAACCTTAAGTACTAACACTTAAATCAAAAACCCTAAACAATAAAACATAAACCCAAAACCTCAATCATTTCAAGTTGGATAGAAAGCTAAATGCCTATTACAAAAAATCCCTAAACACTAGCACGTAAACAAAAAATTCTAGGCAATAAAACATCAACCCAAAACCCTAAGCACAAACAATTAAATGGAAAACCCTAAGCAAGAAAACATAATCCCAAAACCCCAAGCGTTTTGTTTTAGACGGGAAACTCAATGCCAATTACTAAAAAACGCTAAACACAGGCACTACACCAAGAAACGTAGGCAAAAAAATATCAATCCAAAACCTTAAGCACAAACAATCAAACCCAAAAACCCTAAGCAAGAAAACATAAACTCAAAACCCCAAGCACTTTGGATTAGATTGAAAAACACAATGCCTATTGCTAAAAAACCGCAACACAAACCCTTAACTAAAAAACCTAAGCAATAAAAAATCAATCCAAAACCCTAAGCACAAACTATTAAACCCAAAACCCTAAGTAAGAAAGCATAAACCCAAAACCCAAGCATTTTGGGTTTGATAGAAAACTCAATGCCTAATACAAAAAAAAAACCCTGAACATAAGCACGAGAACCAAAAAAACATAGACAATAAAACATCGACCCAAAACACAAAGCACAAACAATTAAACACAAAACCCTAAGAAATAAAATATAAACACAAACCCCAAACATTTTGGGTTGGATAGAAAACCCAATGCCTATTACTAAAAAATCCTAAACACAAGCACGTAAACCAAACAACCTAGGCAATAAAACATGGACCCAAAATCCTTAGCAACAAAATATAAACAAAAACCCCAAGCATTTTGAGTTGGATAGAAAACCCAATGCCTATTACTAACAAACCCTAAACGCTAGCACGTAAACCAAAAAACCTAGGCAATAAAACATCAACCCAAAACCCCAAGCTTTTTGGGCTAGATAGAAAACTCAATACCAATTACTAAAAAATGCTAAACACAAGCACTAAACCAAGAAACATGGGCAACAAAACATCAATCCAAAACCCTAAGCACAAACAATTCAACCCAAAACCCTAAGCAAGAAAACATAAACCCAAAACTCCGAGCCTTTTCGATTGGATTGAGAATTCAAAGCCTATTGCTAAAAAACCCCAAACATTTTCGGTTGGAAAGAAAACCCAATGCCTATTACTAAAAAACCCTAAACACAAGCACGTAAACCAAAAAATCCAGGCAATAAAACATCGACCCAAAACCCTAAGCAATAAATATAAACACAAACCCCAAGCATTTTGAGTTGGATAGAAAACCCAATGCCTATTACTAACAAACCCTAAGCACTACTACGTAAGCCAAAAAGCCTAGGCGATAAAACATTAGCGCAAAACCCTTGGCGCGAACAATTAAATAAAAAACACAAGCACTAAACCAAGAAACGTAGGCAACAGAACATCAATCCTAAACCCTAAGCACAGACAATTAAACCCAAAACCCTAAGCAAGAAAACATAAACCCAAAACCCCAAGCAATTTGGGTTAGATTGAGAATTCAATTCCTATTGCAAAAAAACCCCAAACATTTTCGGTTGGATAGAAAACCCAATGCCTAATACCAAAAAACCCTAAACACAAGCACGTAAATCAAAAAAGCAAGGCAAAAAAACATCGACTCAAAACCCTAAGCAACAAAATATAAACACAAACCCCAAGCATTTTGAGTTGGATAGAAAACCCATTGCCTATTACTAACAAACCCTAAACACTACCACGTATACCAAAAACTTAGGCAATAAAACATCAGCCCAAAACCTTCAGCACAAACAATTAGATCGAAAACCCTAAATAAAAAAACATAAACCCAAAACCCCAAGCATATTGTGTTAGATAGAAAACTCAATGCCTATTCCTAAAAAACCCTAAACACAACCACATAAAAAAAAAGGCAATAAAACATAAGTCCAAAACTCTAAGCACAAACAATTAAATCCAAAACAATAAGCAAGAAAACATAAACCTAAAACCCCAAGCATTTTGGGTTAGATAGAAAACTCAATGCCTATTACCAAAAAAACCCTAAACACAAGTACATAAACCAAAAACCTAGGCAATAAAACATCAACCCAAAACCCCAAGCACAAACAATTAAACCCAAAGCCCTAAGCAATAAAATATAAACACAAACTCCAAGCATTTTGGATAGGATAGAAAATCCAATGCTTATTACTAGAAAAACCTTAACACACGCACATAAATAAAAAAACCTAGGCAATAAAACATCGACCCAAAACCCCTAAATAATAAAGTATGAACACAAACCCCAAGCATTTTAAGCTGGATAGAAAACCCAATGCCAAATACTAAAAAACCCTAAACACTTGCACGTAAACCAAAAACCTTAGGCAATAAAATATCAACCCAAAACCCTAAGCACAAAAAATTAAACCTAAAACATTAAGCAAGAAAATATAAACCCAAAATCCCAAGCATTGTGAGTTAGACAGAAAACCCAATACCTATTACTAAATAACACTAAACACAAACACGTAAATCAGAAAACCTAGGCAATAATACATAAATCCAAAACCCCAAGTATTTTGAGTTAGATAGAAAATCCAATGTCTGTTACTGAAAAACCCTAATGACAACACGTAAACCAAATATGCTAAGCAATAAACAACAACCTAAAACCCAAAGGAATAAAATATAAACCCAAGACCCTAAGCATTTTGAGTTAAGGGTCCGTTTGGTTGATGTAGAACAGTTTCCTAAGAAAATATTTTACATGCAAAATAACATTTTCCTTACAATTTTCTAGTGTTTGGGAAAATATTTTGAAACATAAATTTTTTGTTATTTTTATTTGTTATTGTTAATGTTAGTTAAATACACTAGTAACAATTTTAACAAATACTTGACAAGTAAATAGAGTTAACTAGGGATTGTTTTGTTTATAATTAATCATCAAAACAATACAATGGTAAAATATACATTACTATAATCATATTATTGTGGAGCCCCCAAAATGATAAAAAAATTAGTTAACAAGAATTAAAAACAAAAATTAGTTTGGTAATTGAGTCAATAAAAGTAGGTACTTAAGGTTCAATGTCATTCTTGAACTTTAAGGAAAATAACTTAACTTCATTGAGTACGTAAGTTATTTTCAGCCAAATGAAGGAAAATTCAAAAATATTTTATACAAGAAAATATTTTCAGTCCAAATAAAACAAACCATAAATAGAAAACCCTGTGCCTATTGCTTAAAACCCTAAACACTAATAGAAAACCAAAAAACCTAAGTAATAAAACATAAACCCAAAACCCGATGCATTTAAAGGTCAATAAAAATCTCACACGCGTGCTTGAAATCTTTTGGAGTTATGGCCGAGCCAAATGGGCACCTTATGGTGCTTATATGTTAGCAATTTAGGTTCTTCTTGGGGGCATGGTGGGCTTTATTGGCTTAAGTAAGGCCTTTCTTAGACAGCCACAATAATTATTATGTAAAAACAATTAAAGGAATTTCTCAAGTGCACGTTTAATTGTGATATCAAACTTGAAAAAGAAGTAATTTTTGTTGAAATTAGGCAAAAAGTTTTCAATTTTGATATAGAAAATAGATATAGGAACCAATTTATAGAATCCTGGGGATTGGATGTACCCTATGTAGCAGAGAAGATGGTTGGAGATAGGGATCCTTGCAAAAACAAAATTAAACCCAAAACCCAAAGCACAAGCCCTTAGGTCCAAAACCCTAATTATTTAAAGATAAATTCAAAACACAACACACAACATCCAAAACCCTAAGCACTAACACATAAACCAATGACTCTAAGCATTAAAATTTAAACCCAAAACCCTAAGCAAAACCACTTAGGGCCAAAACCCTAAACACCAACACTGAAATTCAAAACTCTAATGATTTAAAGATATATCCAAAACACGAAACCAAACATCCAAAACCCTAAGCACTAAGACAAAAATAAAAACTCTTAGGTAAAAACCCTAAGCACAAGCCCTTAGGTCCAAAATCCTAATCATTTAAAGATGGAATAAGTACAAAACACACAACATCCAAAACCCTAACCACAAGCACTTAGGTCCAAAACCCTAATCAGGTAAAGATAAATCCAAAACACAACACATAACATCCAAAACCTCAATCACTAACACATAAACCAAAAAGCCTAAACACTAAAACTTAAATTGAAAACCCTAAGCAAAAGCACGTAGGTCCAAAACCATAAGCACCAACACTTAAATCCAAAACTCCAGGCAATAAGACATAAAACCAAAACTCTAAACATAAACAATTAAACCCAAATACCTTAAGATATAAAACATAAATCCAAAACCCTAAGTATTTTGTGTTAAATAGAAAACTAAATGCTTATTACTCAAATACCTTGAACACTAACAGATAAACCAAAAAACCTAGAAAATAAAACATAAACAATTAAACCTAAATACCATAAGATATTAAACATAATTTCAAAACCATAAGCATTTCAAGTTAAATAGAAAATCAAATGCTTATTACTCAAAAACCCTGAACACTAATAGATAAACCAAAAACCAAAGCAATAAAATATAAAACTAAAAACCAATGCACAAACAATTGAACCCAAAACCCTAAAGAATAAAAACAAAAACTCAAAACCCTATGCATTTTAAGCTAAATATGAAACCCAATGTATAGTGCCCAAAAATCTAAAACACCAACACGTAAATTAAAAAACCTAGGTAACAAAACATAATTTCAAAACCCAAAGCACAAACAATTAAACCCAAAACCCTATAAGCAATAAAACATAAACCCAAAATCCCAAGTATTTTGAGTTAGATGAAAAACCAAATGCGTATTACTCAAAAACCCTAAACACAAGCACACAAACAAAAAAACCTAGGCAATAAAATATCAACTCAAAACCCTTAGCAATAAAATATAAACACAAACCCCCAACATTTTGAGTATGATAGAAAACTCAATGCCATTTACTAAAAAACACTAAACACTAGAATGTTAATCAAAAAACATAGGAAATAAAACATCAACCCAAAACCCTAAGCAATAAAACATAAACCCAAAACCCCAAACATTTTGAGTTGGATACAAAGCCAAATGCCTATTACTAAAAAATTCTAAACACAAGCACGTAAACCAAAAAACCTAGGCAATAAAACATGAACCTAACACTCTAAGCGCAAATAATAAAACCCAAAACCCTAAGCAAGAAAAAAAAAACCAAAAGCCCCAAGCATTTAGAGTTGGATAGAAAACCCAGTGCCTATTACTAAAAAACCCTAAACTCTAGCACGTAAATAAAAAAACCTAGGTTATAAAACATCAACCCAAAACCCTAAGCACAAACAATTAAATTGAAAACCCATAAACCCAAAACCCCAAGCTTTTTGTGTTAGATAGAAAACTCAATACCTATTACTAAAAAACGCTAAACACAAGTACTAAACCAAAAAACCCAGGCAATAAAACATCAATCCAAAACCCTAAGCACAAACAATTAAACCCAAAACACCAAGAAAGAAAACATAAACCCAAAACCCCAAGCATTTTGAGCTGAATAAAAAACTCAATGCCTATTACTAACAAACCCTACACACAAACACGTAAACTCAAAAACCTAGGCAATAAAACATCGACCCAATACCCTAAGCACAAACAATTAAACCCATAACCCTAAGCAATAAAATATAAACACAAACCCTAAATCCTAAACATTTTCAATTGGATAGAAAACCTAATGCCTATTACTAAAAGACCCTATATACAAGCAAGTAAACCAAAAACCCTAGACAATAAAACATCGACCCAAAACCCTAAGCAATAAAATATAAACACAAACCCCTAACATTTTGAGTTGGATAGAAAACCCAATGCCTATAGAAAACAAACCTTAAACACTCGCACGTAAACCAAAAAACTAAGGCAATAAAACATCAACCCAAAATCCTAAGCACAAACAATGAAATTGAAAA
Source organism: Mitragyna speciosa (assembly GCA_024721245.1). Lineage (NCBI taxonomy): Eukaryota > Viridiplantae > Streptophyta > Magnoliopsida > Gentianales > Rubiaceae > Mitragyna > Mitragyna speciosa. Next base: position 20,206,415 of record CM045573.1, read on the forward strand.
CCCTAAGCAAGAAAACATAAACCTAAAACCCCAAGCATTTTGGGTTGCATAAAAAACTCAATGCCCATTACTAAAAACCCCTAAACACAAGCACGTAAACCAAAAACCTAGGCAATTAAACATCAGCCCAAAACCCTAAGTATAAACAATTAAACCCAAAACCCTAAGCCATAAAATATAAACACAAACCCCAAGCATTTTCGGTTGGATAGAAAACCCTAAACACAAGCACATGAACCAAAAAACCTAGTCAATAAAACATTGACCCACAACCCAAAGCAATAAAGTGAAAACACAAACCCCAAGCATTTTGAGCAGAATAGAAAACCCAAAGCCTATTACTAAAAAACCCTAACCACTAGCACGTAAAAAAAAACCTAGGCAATAAAACATTAACCTAAAACCCTAAGCACAAAAAATTAAACCCAAAACACAAAGCAACAAAACATAAACCCAAAACCCCAAGCATTTTGAGTTAGACAGAAAACCCAATGCCTATTATAAAAAACTCTAAACACAAACACGTAAAGCAGAAAACCTAGGCAATAGTTGATAAACTCAAAACCCCAAGTATTTTAAGTTAGATAGAAAACCCAATGTCTGTTACTAAAAAACCCTAATCACAACATGTAAACCAATTACCCTAAGCAATAAACAGCAACCCAAAACCAAAAGGAATAAAACATAAACCCAAAACCCTAAGCATTTTAAGTTAAGGGTCCGTTTGGTTGATATGGAACAGTTTCCTAAGAAAATATTTTAAATGGAAAACAACATTTCCTTACAATTTTCTGGTGTTTGGATGATAGTGTGAAAATATTTTGAACAATAAATTTTTTGTTATTTTATTTTTTATTGTTAATATTAGTTAAGTATACTAGAAAAATTTTAATAAATATTTGACAAGTAAATAGAGTTAATTAAGGATTGTTTCCGTTATAATTAATCTTCAAAATAATACAATGGTAAAATAGATATAACTATAATCATAAATTAGTTTGGTAATTGAAGCAATAAAAGTAGGCACTTAAGGTTTAATGTCATTCTAGAACTTTAGGGAAAATAACTGAAATTCATTGAGTATATAAGTTATTTTCAGCCAAATGAAGGAAAACTGGTAAATGCTTTACACAAGAAAATATTTTCAGTCCAAATAAACAGACCCTAAATAGAAAACCCAGTGCCTATTACTTAAAAACCATAAACACTAATAAAATACCAAAAAACCTAAGTAATAAAAGATAAACCCAAAACCCTATGCATTTAAAGTTCAATAAAAATCTCACATGTGTGGATTAAATCTTTTGGAGTTATGGCCGAGCCAAATGGGCACCTTATGGTGCTTATATGTTAAGAATTTAAGTTCTTTTTGGGTGCATGGTGGGCTTTATTGGCTTAAATAAGGCCTTTCTTAGTCAGACACAGCAAATAACATGCAAAAATAATTAAAGGAATTTCTCAAGTCCACGTTTAATTGTGATATCAAACTTAAAAAAGAAGTATTTGATGTTGAAATTAGGCACAAAGTTTTTCGATTCTAATATAAAAAATTAATGTGTGAATCAATTTATGAAATCCTATGGATTGGATGTACCCCATGCTGTAGGGAAGATGGTGGAGATGGGATCCTTGGAAAGACAAAAATAAACCCAAAACCCTAAGCACAATCCCTTAGGTCCAAAGCCCTAATAATGTAAAGATAAATTCAAAACACAACACGCAACATCCAAAACCCTAAGCACTAACACATAAACCAAAAACTCTAAGCATTAAAATTTAAACCCAAAATCCTAAGCAAAACCACTTAGGGCCAAAACCCTAAGCACTAACACTTAGTGATTTAAAGATATATCTGAAACACAAGCCCTCAGGTCCAAAATCCTAATCATTTAAAGATGAATTAAAAACACAACACACAACATCCAAAACCCTAAGCACAAGCACTTAGGTCCAAAATGCTAATCAGGTAAAGATAAATCAAAAACACAATACATAACATCCAAAACCTCAATCACTAACACATAAACCAAAAAGCCTAAACACTAAAACGTAAACCAAAAACCCTAAGCAAAAGCACTTTGGTCCAAAACCCTAAGCACTAATACTTAAATCCAAAACCCCAGGCAATAAGACATAAACCCAAAACTCTAAACATAAACAATTAAACCTAAACACCCTAAGATATAAAACATAAAATCAAAATCCTAAGCAATTCATGTTAAATAGAAAGCCAAATGCTTATTACCCAAATACCCTGAACACTAACAGATAAACCAAAAATCTAAGAAATAAAAAATAAAACTAAAAACCAAAGCACAAGCAATTGAACCCAAAACCTAAAGAAGAAAACACAAACTCCAAACCCTATGCATTTTAAGCTAAATATGAAATCCAATGTCTATTACTCAAAAAACTTAAACACTAACACGTAAATTAAAAAACCTAATCAACAAAACACAAATCCAAAACCTAAAGCACAAACAATTAAACCCAAAACCCTATAAGCAATAAAACATAAACACAAAGCCCTAAGCATTTTGAGTTAGATAGAAAACCAAATGCATATTACTAAAGAACCCTAAACACAAGCAAGTAAACAAGAAAACCTACGCAATGAAAAATCAACCCAAAACCCTAAGCACTACAATATAAACACAAACCCCAAGCATTTTAAGTTAGATAAAAAACCCAATGCCTATTACTAAAAAACCCTAAACACTAGCATGTAAATCAAAAAATCTAAGAAATAAAACATCAACCCAAAACCATAAGCAATAAAACATAAACCCAAAACCCCAAGCATTTTGAGTTGGATAGAAACACTAAACCCTAAACCCTATGCCCGAAATCAAAAAACCCAAAACCCTAAATTTTAATAAATACAAAACCCTAAGCACAAGCACTTAGGTCCAAAACCCTAATCAAGTAAAAATAAATCCAAAACACAACACATAACATCCAAAACCTCAATCATTAACACATAAACCAAAAAGCCTAAACACTAACACTTAAACCAAAAGCCCTAAGCAAAAGCACTTAGGTCCAAAACCCTAAGCACTAACACTTGAACCCAAAACTCTAAGCAATAAGACATAAATCCAAAACTCTAAACATAAACAATTAAATCCAAACACCTTAAGATATAAAACGCAACTCCAAAACCCTAAGCATTTAGTGTTAAATAGAAAACCAAATGCTTATTACTCAAATACCCCAAACACTAATAGATAAACCAAAAAACCTTGACAATAAAACTTAAACGCAAAACTCTAAACATGAACAACTTATCCTAAACACCCTAAGATATAAAACATAAATTCAAAGCCCTAAGCATTTCAAGTTAAATAGAAAACCAAATGCTTATTACTCAAATACCCTGAACACTAACAGATAAACCAAAAACCTAAGCAATAAAATATAAGACTAAAAACCTAAGCACAAACAATTGAACCCAAAACCCTAAATAATAAAACACAAACACAAAACTCTATGCATTTTATGTAAATATGAAACCCAATGTCTATTACTCAAAAAACTTAAACACCAAGACGTAAATTAAAAAACCTTGGCAACGAAACACATCCAAAACCCAAAGCAAAAACAATTAAACCCAAAAGCCTGTAAGCAATAAAACATAAACCCAAAACCCCAAGCATTTTGAGTTAGATAGAAAACCAAATGCGTATTACTAAAAAACCCTAAACACAAGCACACAAACAAAAAAGCCTTAGCAATAAAATATAAACACAAGCCCCAAGCATTTTGAGTTAGATAGAAAACCCAATGCCTATTACTAAAAAATCCAAAACTCTAGCATGCAAATCAAAAAACCTAAGTAATAAAGGATCAACCCAAAACTCTAAGTAATAAACCATAAACCCAAAACCCCAAGCATTTTAAGTTAGATAGAAAGCCAAATGCCTATTACTAAAAAGCCCTAAACACAAGCACGTAAACTAAAAAACCTAGGCAATAAAACATCACCCCAAAACTCTAAGCACCAACAATTAAATCTAATGCCCTAAGCAAGAAAACATAAGCCCAAAACCCCAAGCATTCTGAGTTGGATAGAAAACCCAATGCCTATTACTAAAAAACCCTAAACACTTGCACGTAAACCAAAAAACCTTGACAATAAAACATTGACCCAAAATCCTAAGCACAAATAGTTAAATCGAAAACCCTAAGCAAGAAAACATAAACCCAAAACCCCAAACTTTTTGTGTTAGATAGAAAACTCAATGCCTATTACTAAAAAACCTTAAACACAAGCACGTAAACCAAAAAACCTAGGCAATAAAATATCAACCCAAAACTCTAAGCACAAATGATTAGACCCAAAACAGTAAGTAAGAAAACATAAACCGAAAATTCCAAACATTTTGAGTTGGATAGAAAACCCAATTCCTATTACTAACAAACCCTAAACACTGGCACGTAAATCAAAAAACTTAGGAAATAAAACATTAACCCAAAATCCTAAGCACAAACGATTAAATCGAAAACCCTATGCAAAAAAATGTAAACCCAAAACTCCAAGCTCTTTTTATGTTAGATGGAAAACTCAATGCCTGTTGCTAAAAAATCCTAAACACAAGCACGCAAATCAAAAAACCTAGGCAATAAAACACCAACCCAAAAACATAAGCACAAACGATTAAACCCAAAACAGTAAGCCAGAAAACATAAACCAAAACCCCAAGCATTTTGGGTTAGATAGAAAACACAATGCCTATTAGTAAAAAAATCCTAAACACAAGCACGTAAACCAAAAAACCTAGGTAATAAAATATCAATCCAAAACCCTAAGCACAAACAATTAAACCCAGAACCCAAAGCAACAAAATATAAACCCAAAACTCCAAGCATTTTGAGTTAGATAGAAAACTCAATGCCTATTGCTCAAAAACTCTAAACACAAACACGTAAAGCAAAAAACCTAGGCAATAATACATTTGCCCAAAAGCCCAAGTATTTTAAGTTAGATAGAAAACCCAATGTCTGTTACTTAAAAACTCTAATCACAACACGTAAACCAAAAATCCTTATCAATAAACATCAGTCCAAAACCCAAAGGAATAAAATATAAGCAAATTTCCTCAGTCACCACTAAACTTTTGAGTTTATCTAGTTTTGGCCACTGAACTATTAAGAGTCTGGTTTTGGCCTACTAAACTCTTAAAAGTGTAGATAATAGGGCATTCCGTCAAATTTAGTCGTTAAGAGATAACGGAGGAGGGGCAATTTAGGAAGTTACCAAAATCACTTCAAAAAGCTGTAAGCAATCTGCAAAAAGCAATGGATCTAGATAGAAGAAACCAATATTACTTGGAGGAAGTCGGAAGCAAGATCCATACCACCACAACCATGACAGTAAGATCCACGCCAAGATCTAAGTTACAACACAAAAACCCCCTCAATCTCTTTCCCAAAATCCTCAAATCGGCTCTCCTCATTCTCAAAATCTCAAAATTTCTTTTCTTCAACCTAACTCCCTAAGTCAAGCCCTAAATCTAAGAAACTTCATCCTAAATCGAAGCAAAGCATCAATTGATATAATAAAATTATCCATAACCCATAAATAGTATTTTTTAATAAAGAGAAGCCTCGTCTTCTTGGTCGAGGACGGCGGCGAGGGAGACTTAGTGATGATGGTGGAGTCGTATGGGTGATGGTGGTGGTGAGGTGTGGCTGATTGTTGGTGACTTTGGTTGTGGATAGTGGTAGTTGATTGCTTGTGAAGAAGATGGGGGATGGAGGTCGTGGCTGATCGTGGTGGTTAGGGTCGTTGGATGGTGGTACGGTGAGGCTCATCTTCTTGGCCGAGGATGGCAGCGAGGAAGACTCTGTGATGGTTGTGGAGTCGTACGGGTGACAGTGACAGGGGGGTTGTGGTTGATTGTTGGTGACTATGGTTATGGATAGTGGTGGTTGATGGTAATTGAAGAAGATGGTGGACAGAGGTCGTTGCTGATTGTGGTGGGGTCATTGGATGGTGGTGTTGACGGTGGTACAGCGAGGTTGCTGTTTTTGTGTAGTAGTGGTGGTGGTGAAGTAGTGGATGAGTGGTTATGGTGGGTGGACATCAAGTGGTTGTTGTGGGTTGGCTTGTGATGTTGATGATGATGGGTACCGGTGGTGATTGTGGCTGTGATACGACTGGTTTGAGTGGCAGTGATGGCTTTGCTGAATAGAGTCTGTGGGTGTGGCTGTGCCGATGGCAGGGATGGTAGTAGAGGTGGAAAGCTAGTGGTTGTGGGTTGTTGCTTGGCTGATGGTTGTTGAGTTAAGATGGCTAGTAGGAGGCAATTGAAGCATCGGCGTTGGGCTAGCTCGGTTGAAGCTTGTTTCAGGTGGTAGTGGTGGAAGGAGGTTGCTGGCTATGGTGATGGTAGTGGAGGAGGTGGATCATAAGGTTTGTGGCAGTTATGATGATGACTGAGAGTTTGTAGAATTTGCCAAGAGAAATTAGCCTAGGGTTAACGCACATTGTGCTGCCTAAATTGCCCCTCAATAATGTCTCATAAATCATGCATGTGCTCCAACCCTAAACCCTTGCTCTAAAACATAAACCCAAAACCCTAAGCATTTTAAATTAAGGGTCCGTTTGGTTGATGTAGAACAGTTTCCTACGAAAATATTTTACATGTAAAACAACATTTTCCTTACAATTTTATGGTGTTAGGATGACTATATGAAAATATTTTGAAAAATAAATTTTTTGATATTTTTTTATTGTTAATGTTAGTTAAATATACTAGTAACAATTTTAATAAATATTTGACAAGTAAATAGAGTTAATTAGGGATTGTTTTG